>CM062819.1:942075851-942454042 GCA_031772625.1 Pinus tabuliformis
AACATGTAAAGCATGTAAAGAAGATTTTAGATGTTTTGAAAAGAGAAAATCTCTATGTAAAACTGTCAAAATGTGAATTTGGCAGAACATCTTTGAATTATTTGGGTTATATTGTAGGGGGTGGTGAATTGAAGATAGATCCCTCTAAGGCTGAAGTCATTGTAAATTGATCCAAGCCAAATACTGATACAAAAGTTAAAAGTTTCTTAGGGGTAGCACAATATTGGAGAAAGTTTATTGCTAACTTTTCTTTAATTGCAGCTCCTTTACATGCTTTGACAAGTGTGAAACATGTGTTTCAATGGGGAGGAAAACAACAGAAAGCCTTTGACACATTGAAAGAAAGGATCAGTACAACACCAGTACTAGCACTACTAGATCTTCAGCATCCATTTGAGATCGAGACAGATGCAAGTGAACATGCCATGGGGGTAGTGTTGATGCAACACAGAAAGCCTATATGCTTTCATTTTGAGACATTCACATATGTAGTATTTAACTATCCTACATATGATAAATAATTATATGCATTAGTCCAGAGTATTAAAAAGTGGAAACTTTACATAATGGGTAAAGAAACAATCATACACAAATCATCAACGACTTCAATATTTACACTCATAAACTAAATTGTAACAATCAAGACATTATCGGTGGATGGGTTTTCTACAGCAATTTCATCCTGTTATCAGATATAATAAGGGCATACATAGTAAGGTTGCAGACATGTTATACAGACCAATTATAAATGCATCCACAATACTTAAGCATAATTCAGTAATTCAAGAAAGTTACATTGAACAATATGCTCAAGACACAGATTTTAAGGATGTATATGCAACTTTAAGCCATGGAAAGCAGGTAGAAGAATTTGATTATTTCATAAAGGACAAACCCTTATATCATTTGGGAAAATTATGCATTCCACAAACTAAAAGAGTTAATATAATTCAAGAAGCACATACTTCTCTCATATCAGGTCATTTTGGTGTAAGTAAAATAGTTGCACAATTACAAAGATTCTGCTATTGGCCACGAATGAATGTGACAGTTTCTAGATATATTAAAGGTTGTACTATGTGTGCTACAAGAGAGCCAAGTAATAGAAAATTAGGCTTGTATACTCCACTTCCAATTCCTTCTCGTCCTTGGGAAAGTGTATCCATGGATTTTGTTGGGGGATTGCCAAAGTCTAGAAAGAGTCATGATTATTTGTATGTAGTTGTGGATAGGTTCAATAAGATGTGTATTTTGACACCATGTAATAAATAGGTCATAGCTAAACAAACTGCAAATTTGTTCTTTCAAAATGTATGGGTTCATTTTGGGTTACCCACTTCTATTGTATCTGATCGAGATTCTCGATTTGTCAGGAAATTTTGGTCAAGTCTATGGGAGTTAATGGACACAAAGTTAAATAAGAGCACGACATTTCATCCGCAAACAGATGGTCAGACAGAAGTGGTCAACAGGACAGTGATACAGTTGCTTCGAGGATATTACAACAAGCATCCCAAACTTTGGGATGAGCATTTGTGTTATGTGCATCATGCTTACAACCATGCAAAACATTCTTCTACTCAGAGATCTCCTTTTCATACTTGTTTTGGTTTTATACCAAAGTCTCCTTTGGATTTTGTCTTCGGTAAAGACATAGCAGTTGATGGACACAGTGATGTGGACAAAGCAACCAAGTTCATTGAGCAAATCCAAGAAATTCACCAAGCAGTACAGGAACAGTTGGAAAGAAGCCATGCAAAGTATAAAGCATGACATGACAAGCATAGAGTTGAGCATAGTTTTCAAGTTGGTGATAAAGTATGGTTGTACATCAGCAAAGAAAGACTGCAAGGGGAAGGTAAAAATTTGAAACCAATTAGATATGGTCCTTTCAAAATACTTGACAAAATTGGTGAAAATGTTTCTCCCCTAGATCTACCAGCTTATATGTAGATCTATTCCATCGTAAATGTTGAAAACTTGCATTTGTATGAGCCTTCATTGATTGAAGATCCCGAAGAGCAAGGTCAGCTACCTTCCATTGAAGAGATTTTGCTTGAGTATCTCAATGAGCTACAGAAGGATATAGTTCTTGATAGGAGGATAAGGACTTCGCAATGGGGAAATGTTGAGTATCTTCGATTTGGACTCAAAGGTACAAATCCAAGTAAAGCACGAGGGATAGAGATTGGAAAAGTGAAGGAAGTTTATCCTCACTTACTCGATAGCTAAAACCAACTTTTGGTGGTCCAAAGCTTCTAGTGGGGAGGAGTGATCCAAAATGGATCTATTTTTTCCTCGAGATCAAAGTCTTCAAATGTATATGAAAGTGGGATCAATTCGAAGTGCTCATTGATACGATTCCAATAGTGTGAATGGCGCATAAATATGAGTCTAGATGAAGAAGTTAGAGCTAGTCAAAGTTTATGGAAAATTAGGAAAAAAGAGTCAAAAGTCAAAGATCAACAGTCAACGATCAACGATCAATAGTAAACCTGGTCAATACCTACGTCAATAGGGACACGTGTCAACTTGAGAATGAGCCACAGGTCCTGGATGATGTCAGCAGAGGAGGTGACATGGTAGATTGTGATTGGTTCATATGAGCGAATCCGGTGTTGACACATGGTAGCTCGGATTTTGCCCAATTTGGCCTTATTTCCAAAATTTTGGCGATCAGGGAAGATCAAACCCCTGACCTCCCAGAATGGGAACATTTTTGCCGGAACTAGGTCACCAGATGAGCTACCACAGGCCTTGGTAATGGAAGCGATCAAGTTTTATTTATTGTGTGTGGGGATATTCATCGAAAAAAGGCCGGACGGTCGAGGTCAACCCCACGACTACCATACCTTTGAAGTTATGGTTATCATATATTTCAAAATATCCCACATTCATCGCAAGTCCAAATAACACATGGTATATCATACCATACAACTAAGGTATTAATCAACGAAGCAACCATATCATATCACATATACATTGTAACAACATAACCAACGGTGGAATGGTCGGGCGGGGGTTTCAAACCCTCGACCTTCCAAAACCATATATATGCAACGCTTTAACACACCTCCGCTAACCAACATGTCACATGTTTGGGCTTGAAACAAAGCCGAACAAATTTTTATTAAAACATTTGCAGGTGCCGAACCTGCTGTTTGGTCAATTTAGTGTGATCTAAATTGGTATTTATAATGTCAACCCTGGGTTCGTAAACTGACGAAGTGAAGTGTACTATATGTACTAGATAACCATTTCCTTAATCTTTTATCGTTTTTAGTTTTTTTAAGTTTGTTTTTGAATTTATCTTTCCCTACTGTGAGATGATGAAAAGGTGATAAAGCAAGTGAAATGTGGATGATTATGGTGATCTCTAAGTGGTTTTCAAAACTTAAAAGAAAGAAAGCTTTAAAATAACTGAAATGAAATCAATTCTTCAAAAGAAATAAAGACATCAAACAATGAACTATGACATCGGCCCAGTATCTTTGTTGCTGATTGAAAATGAAAGTGAAATCTACACTAAACTCAATTAAAAGTAAGAACAACTAAACCACACTAGTTCAACTCTTCAACTCAATCTTCCTTGTGAGAAGATATCATGAAATGTTAAGCAATGTGAAATCTCAAAGAAGTTAAACTAAACTAATCACACTACTTTAACTTTCTTGACCTTTTGCCTTTCAGCTTAATTTACCCTGTGAGAAACAGTCATGAACAAGTCAAGCAATGTGAGATCTAAAGCAACCTAAATCAAGCTATAATGAGTGATATTCTGGTTCCTAATAAAGTTATTTGATTATAGAAAGGAACCGTTAATAGATGAACAACATGATATCTAAGAGCAGAAAATAAATGTACAACTTAAGGAAATGACAGTACTGGAAATCAAAACTTCAGAAAACAAGAGTCAGCGACAAAGACAAGATGATCTCATATGCCAATAGTTATGGAAAGAAAAGGTGAAAAATTGCCCCGGGCTGCTAAGAACACCAACAAAAACACTGATCAGTTGTAACCATAAAAGAGCAGCAACGAAAATGCAAATCAACAGAAATCAAAAGCTTTGTTATGTACAGCTAATATACATGATGAAATAAAACACAGAATTTAAATGACAACTGTACAGCTAATATACATGAACAGAAATAAAGCAATGCAAAAGTTAAAAGACAACTGTACAAGGTTTCAGTAAGCAGGGGCCCTTTGCCACTTCAACCAATTCAACGAACAGCTACACGCGGAAGTTTAAACTAGTCTTCTCATATATTAAACAGCAACGTAAAAAGTGCAGTGGGGAAATACAACAGTCTTCAAATTACATTAACAACGATTAACTTGTACAACGTTCATGGACGCATTATTTATAAGGAAAGAAAGCTAAAACAGATTAACTAAATCTATGCTATTAACCACGCTACCAGAGACACGTGAATCCTCCTCAGCCCGGATCTAGGTAACTGTCATCATGTTTATTAAATCCGAGAGGTATGGCTATTGGATTTGCGCTGCCAGGATGTCTTCGTGGCTAAGGATTGTGCCACGTAGCTTCACGTGCTCAAAAACAGAGCTACGCAGAGCCGTGCCACTGCTGAACACTTCCGTTGACTATCCTTTGCCCCTTGTTTGACCGCGGGCTTTTATGGCCGTGCTGGATGATCTGGAGGGACACGATCCATGTCCTTGACTCCTGTAACTTGCCCATGTGGCTCATTTCTTGAGAGGACACCTATAGCATGGTGTTTGACAAAACAGCTGCGGAATCCTGTGCTGGCTGCAGAAACCTGGGTCAGCTGCGGAAACCTGTATTGGCTGCGGAAACTGAGAAGCTTCCGCAGCTGTCTGAGCAAAATTCTAAACCAAACAACAGTCATCAGTGTAGTTAGAAAACCATGTCAAAAGCTCATTTTTAAACTAAAATACAATGATTTAATCAACTTGGTGGATAAAATGAGTGGAAAAGAAGGCCGAGAGGGTGTATGGGAAAGTGCAGGTTCGAGGCTCAACATACCCCCACTCTGAAGGTGTTGCATGTCCTCATGCAACCAAAACTTAGTTATTTTTCCTCAATCCATATGCTCTGAGGCTTTTGCAAGAACATCTAGCCCTCTTCTCTTTCTCTTTGATGCTAAAATGGTCCTTGGTTTCCTGACTAGACATTTGAACTTAAGATTAATCAATGCCCTGCTCAACTTTTTACACTTCTTCTTCAGCTTCATGTTCTTCTTCTGCCACAGTCCTAGGTGGAGCATAGTGTTATCATGGACAATCTTGTCTACCTTGCTCTGCTCTTTGAGTGTTTCATTTTCCTGTTTGATGTGCCTATTTAAGACTTCCAATTCAAACACTTCCTGTTTTAAAGACTGTACTTGTGCATCAAGTGGCAAGGTGGTGCTTGGTCCTGCAGCTGATTGTTCCAAGGACTCTAAGTAGTTATATGCTTCTTGCTGGGTGGAATCTACCTCAGGTGTTTTTCTCGGCCTGAACTCAAATTCTGGTGAAGGAGGACTGCTTTCTCTTTCTGGCTGAAAAGGGCTTTCCTCACGTGGAGGACTTGGCTCAATACTTGGCTGAGTTGGGGATTTCTCAAGTGTCTCTTTATCTAAATAAATAAAATGAGACTGTTTTTCTTTGGTTTTATTCCCCTTCCCTTTTAGCCTAGTGCTCCTTCTTAGGTAGGAACTAGTACTTTTCTCTTGTGCAGCCTGTTTTCCTCTTTGCTTTTTCTTGGTTATGGCAGCAGCTTGAAGATCTATTAACCTCTCTGACAGAGGTTGATAATCTTCTTCTAGGGATTGTTCAGGGGATGGATAGGTTTCTTGAATAGTTATCTTGCCTTTATCCTTCTTTTGTTTCTTGTTTCTAGTTCCCTCCTCTTCTTCTTTCTGAATAGTTTCCTGAATGTCTACTGTAGGAGAGTCTTGGGCTGTAATATTCTTTTCTTTTCTCCTACTTCTCTTTGGAATTTTTGGGGAACTGCTTGCAGAGGCTTCAGTCAGTTCTTGGAAGTGATTTCTTGTCAAAAACTTTTCCCAAGTATCCTTAGTGTTTTTCAACTGATCTTCAATAAGGATTTTTATGAACCCGTGATGGTAAAGATGGGGTTCAATATTACCTACATGTTTTTGAACAGTAGAGCTCATTTTCTTCAAGCTTGATAACAGAAAATAAGGCAATTTAAGGGTACAACCTTCCATGAAATTCATCATTATCCTGGCATGATACATATACATGGTACCAAAACGACCCTCGCATGTGATAAATTTCTGGACAAGTAATAACAGCGTGGACCATTCTTCTTTTATTGCATGCACAGGAATTCCTTTGGTAAATACAGAGGTATCCATACCTGGGTTTTTGAGCATTGTTTTCCATATTTGATCTTCTACACCTCTGTTCTTGAACCACCTTTCACCTTCTTGTGGAAGACTTGTTGCAGCTGCTATTGTGGCCTCGGTCACTGTAAATTTTAAGTCTCCAACCTCCACTGTTTGTCCATTAAAGGACCTGGCAAAAGCTTTAGTCACTTCTTTATTATAGCCCGTGAACTTTTGAATGAATCTCAGCCACCTTGCTTTCTTCAACGACTCCTTCGTTTGAGGATAACCCTCCAGATATTTCGGGCCTTCCGGTTCAGCTCTTAGCAGTTTTCCCATTCTCGGCTTTAAATTCTGACTGGAAATTCTACTGCGTATGACGGTTCAGGAAAAAAAATGGGCTGATTACGGGATTCTTAAGGTAACTGGAGTAGCCGTAATCGGAGTTCGGAATGTATGTGGTGACTGTGGCCAGGGTTTGGAGCAAACTGTAGTGGATGCAGCGGAAATGGAGAACAGGGAATGGTATGCGTACCGAGGTAAGCAACAGTCACGAGTTTAGCATCGAATGCATGCGGGAGTGAAGTGATAAATGGGCAGAATAACGGCTGAGTCCTTTTGAATCGGATGACTTGCGCACACGTCTCAGCAGACGGCTGCGGGAATTATGGTGAAGGAGAGCCGTAGTTCAGTAGGTCACGTCTCAAAGTACGGCCAATAAATGGAAGAGCAGTCCATAAATTTAGAATGATCATGGAACCGTTAGAAATGAATAGGGTGTGTGGAATGACGTCGGTGGAAGCGGAGTGGTATGGGGCTTGTCGAATCAAATCATTGCATTTAGTGGAACTTGCCATGGTTTAAATAACTATGCATAATAATGACATTGAATTGTTATTTGGTAGAGATTTTTGATCATACCTTTGGAAGTTTATCATTTCTTGATTAAGGCTTCTGACCCATGGTTGTTCTTTGATCTTGAAGATGCCCCATGTCTTTGCTGCACTTGGTGATGATGACACTAACCTTTGATTGTGATTTTTTTTTTTGAAAACAGAGTGATGCCGGCTGTGGAGACAGAGTGATGCTGGCTACAGAAATCGTTTCTGGCTGCGGAAACTGGTTCTAGCTGCGGAAACGGTTTCCAGCTGCGGAAACGGTTTCCAGCTGCGGAAACTAAGACAACACCCCTTTAACTGCACAAAGATAGTTAGAGAAGAACCAACTGAATAAAATAGTCCTGAGAGGAACTTTTATTGATGGAATGAAATGAAATGAGTGGAATGATATGGAAATGAAGTGGAGTGAAGTGGAATGGGGATGAAAATGAGATGGAGGTGAAATGAAATGACAAGTGAAGTGGAGTGAAGATGGAAATGAAGTGGAGTGAAGTGGAAAGGGAGAGAGATTTTTTTTTTTGGAAAATATAGAGTGTCAGGTGCCCCTGATTTTCACTCTACATTTTCTGTATAAGACTGCCAATCTATGATTGGTTTTCAGGCTTATACAAAAGATTTTTTTTTTTTTTTTTTTTTTTCAACTGAAAGAAACAAAGACTAGGCTGATGGAGGAGAAGGATTCCTCTCCACCAGCCTCATTGCAGAATTTTCTTGAAACATTTTGACAAAGTCCTCTTTTGAGAGTGGCTTATGATAAATTTTCAATCGGTGGCCATTCACAATGAGAGGAGTTTGAAACTCATCAATAGTCTTGACTCGAACTGCTCCATTGCTAAAGACCTCATCAATCTCATATGGTCCAAGCCAATGAGTCTGAAATTTTCCTTTGAAGTCTTTAAACTTGGAATCAAACAGTAACGCCCAATCTCCCTTTTGAAACTTTCTCTCTTTGATAAATCTGTCATGCCACTTAGTTCTTTGGTGCTGAACTAGATCAGTCCTTAAAATTGCTTCTTGTCTTATTTCATCTAGCTCATTCAGCTGCTCCATTCTGTGCTTTTGGGCTTCTGATAGATTCATCCCCAACTAAACTGCCATCTTGAAGGTCTTGACTTGAAACTCAATGGGGAGCAAGACTTCTTTCCCATAAACAAGTTCATAGGGAGAATGTCCTGTTGTGTTCCTCCATGTAGTTCTATAGGCCCATAAGGCTTCAAGAAGCCTTTCTGCCGAATCTCTTCTGTGGAGATGAACAGTTTTGGTGATGATGCTCTCAAGAACTTTGTTTGTAGATTCCACTTGACCATTTGCTTGTGGATGGTAAGGAGTAGATTTTCTATGCTTGATTTTGTATTCTTCCATCAGCTTCTCCATCAAGTTAGATGTAAATTGACTTCCCTGATCTGTCACAATTTCTCTTGGGACACCAAAACGAGTAAAAATATCCTCAAAAAGAAATTGAACAACTGAATTTTCAGTGGCAGAAGGCAATGCCTTGGCTTCTACCCATTTAGTAACATAATCAGTGCAAACCAATATATACTTCTTTTGTTTAGATGGTGGATTAATGGGTCCAATGAAATCTAAAGCCCATTTTTCAAAGGGTTCGATGAGTACCTGTGGCTGTAATGGCATTTCATTTGAAAGAGTTGGTCTCCCAACTCTTTGGCAGCTGTCACAACTTCTAACATATTGTTTTGCATCTTTGAAGAGAGAAGGCCAATAATATCCTAAAGAAAGGATTTTATAGGCCGTCCTCTTGTCAGCAAAGTGTCCACCGCACGGTTCATCATGACATGCCTTAAGGATGTCAGGCATTTCATCTTCCCGAACACATCTTTTGATCACACAATCTAGCCCTATTTTAAACAATTCATTAGAAATCCATGAATAATTTGAACTCTCCTGAATGATTTTCCTTTTCTCATTAGGAAATAAGTGTGGAGGTAGCTTCCATGTAACCAAATAGTTAACAATATCTACATACCAAGGAGTTTTAGTAGTTACTGCAAACAAATATTCATCTGGAAACTTATCCTCTACAAGAGAATCTTCATTAGTATTTTGGATTCTAGACAAGAAATCAGCTATTGTATTTTGTTTCCCTGGTCTATCTAACACAGTAATATTGAATTCTTGTAAAAGTAAAAGCCATCTTGTAACTATGCCATTACTAACAGGTTTGTTCATGAGATATCTAATTGCAGAATGATCAGTATGGACAAAAGTTTCATAGCCTGTTATATAATGTCTAAACTTGTTGATTGCATGAACAACAGCTAAGAACTCTTTTTCAGTCACAGTATAATTTAACTCAGTAGGAGTCAAATTTTTACTGGTGTAGTAAATGGCATAAGGAACTAAATCCTTTTGACCCAACACAGCTCCTAGAGTTGTATCTGAAGCATCTGTAGAAATATGGAAAGGAAGTTTCCAATTTGGCCCTCTCAAAATGGGTGCTTCAGATATTCTTGTTTTCAAAGTTTCAAATGCAGATTGACAGTCAGGATCCCACTTGAATTCACAGTCTTTTGTAAGTAATTTGAAGAGTGGAGATGCTATTTTGGTGAAGTTTTCAATAAACCTTCTATAATATCCAGTAAATCCAAGAAAACTTCTAACATCTTTTTGACAATTTGGAATAGGTAACTTGGAGATGACTTCAACTTTTGATCTATCAACCTTAATCCCATCTCCCGAAATATGATGTCCTAAAACAATCCCTTCAGTAAACATCATAAAACATTTTTCATGACTTAATGAAAGATTTGTTTCTTTACATCTTATAAGGACTTTTTCCAAATTTTCTAATGCCTCTTCAAATGAATTACCATAAACTATAAAATCATCCATATAGACCTCTACACAATCATGAATTAGATCAGAAAAGATTCCTAGTACTGCCCTTTGAAATGTTGCAGGTGCATTACATAATCCAAAAGGAAGTACTCGGTAAGCAAAAGTTCCCCATGGACAGGTAAATGTGGTCTTGTCCTGATCTTCAGGTGCTACCTGAATCTGATTGTAACCACTAAAACCATCCAAAAATGAGAAATACTTTTTGCCTGCTAGAGTATCTAATACTTGATCAATAAAGGGTAAAGGAAAGTGATCCTTTAAGGTTGCTTTGTTCAATTCCCTTTAATCAATGCAAACCCTCCATTTACCATTCTTTTTAGGTACTATAACCAAAGGAGAAACCCACCGACTATCTGAAATGGGGTTAATGAAGTTTACATTAAGTAACTTTTGGAGCTCTTCTTTCACTATCTCCCTAAGGTTTGGATTCATCCTTCTTTGAGGTTGTCTGATTGGTCTACTATTTTCCTCAATGTAGATGTGATGAATGCAAGTCTTAGGATCAATACCTTTCATATCGGTATACTCCCATGCAAATGCAGTAGATTGTTTTTGCAAGATTTTGGTCAGCTCCTCCTGTTGTGACTTTTCCAAGTTTCTGTTGATATTCAATGTTTTTCCTGGAAAAATCTCAATGGCAGAACTACCAAACTCTTCCATAGAGAAAGGAGACATTTTTCTAGATGATAGACACTCAATGTCAGAATCCAACTGAAATTGTGTGTGGTCATATTCTGAAGATGGTTCAAAGTTTTCTAATGTGTTCAGAATTTGACTATCTTCACTGATCTCAGAAATGGTAAAGACAGGTTGTATAGTATCTTCATCATCAACCCACTCATTATCTCCTATTTCTATAATTGCTTTTGCTGGAGGATACAGATTGAACTTCTTTGTCGAATTACCATCAGAAATATACATATCCCCAGACCTACAACTTATGAAAGCATCAGTTGTGGCTAGCCAAGGTCTTCCTAAAATAAGAGGATGTCCTCCTAGATTACTCTTGGGAGTTAAAATCATGAAATCTACTGGATATTCCCAAGAGTCTAAGGAGACTGGAATGTCTTCTAATACACCATCTGGTTTAATAATTGATCGATCTGCAAGTTGCAATAAAGTAGGTGTAAAAAGAAGATTAGGAAGTTTTAGCTGTTCCATAGTCTATCTACTCATGATGTTGATAGCAGCCCCTAAATCAATCAAAGTATTTGGTATTTCTACCCCATTGATATGTGTTTTGACAATTGGACTACCGGGATCTACATATTTCTGCATAGTAATTTTTCCCATCATGATATCTGCAATTTTCCCTACCAGGTGGATTCTTTTGGTATCTCTTGGTTTCCTTCCTGGTCTTTTAAGACTCAACTCCTTTATTGTTTTTGCTAGAATAGGAATCTCTTTAATGGCTTGTAACAAGGGAATCTTGATATAGACATTCTTCAATTCATCTAGAAAATTATAGTCAGGCAACCAAATTTGTTTTTCCACTCCTTTATCAATTTGTAATCTTTCAGGAAAAGGAGGTGTGGATAAAGATGCAGGTTGCTCAACTATGGGAGTTGTGGGGGTTAATTCTTTTTCTTTTTTTTTGAGTGTTTGGGTTTTGAAGAGATGCTTTAGAACCCTTATTGGCTTCAAGAGACTCTTCCTCAAAAATGCTTTGCTTTTGAGCATTTATAGAAAGCTTATCTAGGACTCTACCTAATTTGAGTTGTACTTCATTGAGAGGAACAATCATATAGGTAGGGAATTGTTGACCTTCCATCATGTAAGCATTTTGAGGGTTTTTATTATTGGGGTTTGGCAATGGCTGAGAAGGAAGTTGATTTGACTTCTGTTGGAATGGAAGCAAGAGTTGAGAATTTGGATTCTGTTGAGAAGGTTGTTGTTGTTGTGGAAATGGCAATGATAGTTGTGGATTTTCATTTGGAAGTTGTGGAGCTTGTTGGTTTTGAAAAGATGGGGGATATTGATAAAATTGAGCAAATCTCCCATAAGGATTTTGCATACCTTGTACCCATGATTGAAAATGATTTTGAGGTTGGGACCAAGGTTGTTGCCAAGGATTCCAATTTGGTGAGGGTTGAAAATTCATAGAGTTGTTAAACCCTTGATTTTGTTGCCCCTGCCAAGGTCTCCTTGCAACAAAACAGAGAGATTCGAGTTTATTTGGATCTTCTTGAAAGACAGCTTTGAGCCCAGGAATTGAAGGACAATCCTTGGTCTCATGATTCTCTGAACAAATTACACATGTTTCTACAACTTTTGTATCCAAGGGACATTCCCTTAGAGCATGTTTCTTCCTACACTTTGGGCAAAAGATGGCCAAAGCCTCAGCTTCTGCTTTCTGCTTATTGTGAATCTTAAGGGTGTCCAGTTGCTCACTAAGACTCCCTAAGATATCAGTTTTGAATTCATCAAGCATGTTGCCAATCTCAGCCCTACTTACTAATCCAGTTGCAGATTTATTTTCTCTGATGAGAGAAGGATCTCTAGGCCCTTTTTGAGTTTTAGATTTCCCTCTTGAGAGATGGACACATAGCTCTGCTATATCATTGAGTGAAAGTTGAGATATATCTCCCTTCCCCATCATGTTCAAAATATCTATCCATTCATCTCTAATGGATTTTAATAGAAGGGCTTTCAAGGTCTCCTCATCTAAGTTACTCATTTTTGCTCTTTTCAGGTTGTATTGAAATCTTTCAAGTAAATCCTTCAAGTTTTCATCTTCTCTCTGCATCATTTTGAATACCTCATCCTTGTGATTGGTGGGCATACAATAGTCCAAGTACCTATCCAAAAATGTTTGTTTCATATCATTCCAAGACCTAATGGATTGAGTGAGTAATCCCATGAACCATTTCAAGGCTGCTCCTTTCAATGTTGAAGGAAACAATTTGAGTTTTTGAGAGTCTTCCAGATAATCATAAGTTCGACACACGACTTCAAACTCAAATAGAAATGTTTCAGGGTCCTCATTCCTTAACCCATGGAAGTTTGGGAGGACAGATGGTGAGATGTTTTTCATGGTGGCTCGGGAGTCCTCATCGACTATAGGAAATCCGAATGAGTTATCTCCATCCCTATTTCCCCCAATGTTACCTCTACCTCCTCCATTGTTTCCTCCTCCTCCTCCTCCTCTACCTCTACCTCTACCAAATCCAGTTGCTCCTTCCTCTGTCATGGTAGTTTCCCTGGAGACTTCAGAGTCTTCTGGTTCTTCTACTAAGGGTGAACGAGAAGGAATTTCTCCTTCTTCTTCTTCAGATGATTCTACCTCTTCAATTACAATTTGTCTCTCTGTAGAAGGAAGGAAAGGATCTCTTTCTAATTCAGATTCGATGGAAGGTGTGGGAGAGTCGACTCCTGCCTCTTGAATTCCAGGAATCCTAGGGCTAGGAGTGTAAGTTGGAGATGATGGAGGTGTCTCTTGTCTATTCCTTGAAGTAGATGGACTTGTAAAAATCAAACTCTTGGCTCTAGCTAAAAACCTTCCCCTAGAATCTCTTGCTCTATGCATGTCATTTTTTATTTTTCTTCAAGTCGGGGTAATAATTCTCTTTCTGATCTTCCAGGTCACTCTAGGTGCAAGAAGAGAGCATACTCAAGAAACTATTAAACCAATAACTTTCTCTTTTCTGATCCTCCAGATCACATTAAGTGCAAGAGGAGAGCATACTTTGAGAGGTTATCAATTTTCCTTCCTTGAAATTTTCTTGTTTTTTTTTTTTTTAAGAATTTGGCTACCTAATTTCACTTCCTCGGCAACGACGCCAAAATGTTTGGTCAATTTAGTGTGATCTAAATTTCTATTTATAATGTCAACCCGGGGTTCGTAAACTGACGAAGTGAAGTGTACTATATGTACTAGATAACCATTTCCTTAGTCTTTTGTCGTTTTTAGTTTTTTTAAGTTTGTTTTTGAATTTATCTTTCCCTACTGTGAGATGATGAAAAGGTGATAAAGCAAGTGAAATGTGGATGATTATGGTGATCTCTAAGTGGTTTTCAAAACTTAAAAGAAAGAAAGCTTTAAAATAACTGAAATGAAATCAATTCTTCAAAAGAAATAAAGACATCAAACAATGAACTATGACATCGGCCCAGTGTCTTTGTTGCTGATTGAAAATGAAAGTGAAATCTACACTAAACTCAATTAAAAGTAAGAACAACTAAACCACACTAGTTCAACTCTTCAACTCAATCTTCCTTGTGAGAAGATATCATGAAATGTTAAGCAATGTGAAATCTCAAAGAAGTTAAACTAAACTAATCACACTACTTTAACTTTCTTGACCTTTTGCCTTTCAGCTTAATTTACCCTGTGAGAAATAGTCATGAACAAGTCAAGCAATGTGAGATCTAAAGCAACCTAAATCAAGCTATAATGAGTGATATTCTGGTTCCTAATAAAGTTATTTGATTATAGAAAGGAACCGTCAACAGATGAACAACATGATATCTAAGAGCAGAAAATAAATGTACAACTTAAGGAAATGACAGTACTGGAAATCAAAACTTCAGAAAACAAGAGTCAGCGACAAAGACAAGATGATCTCGTATGCCGATAGTTATGGAAAGAAAAGGTGAAAAAATGCCCCGGGCTGCTAAGAACACCTGCAAAAACACTGATCAGTTGTAACCATAAACGAGCAGCAACGAAAATGCAAATCAACAGAAATCAAAAGCTTTGTTATGTACAGCTAATATACATGATGAAATAAAACGCAGAATTTAAATGAAAACTGTACAGCTAATATACATGAATAGAAATAAATCAATGCAAAAGTTAAAAGACAACTGTACAAGGTTTCAGTAAGCAGGGGCCCTCTGCCACTTCAACAAATTCAACGAACAGCTACACGTGGAAGTTTAAACCAGTCTTCTCATATATTAAACAGCAACGTAAAAAGTGCAGTGGGGAAATACAACAGTCTTCAAATTACATTAACAACGATTAACTTGTACAGCATTCATGGACGCATTTTTTATAAGGAAAGAAAGCTAAAACAGATTAACTAAATCTACGCTATTAACCATGCTGCCAGAGACACGTGAATCCTCCTCAGCCCGGATCTAGGTAACTGTCATCATGTTTATTAAATCCGAGAGGTATGGCTGTTGGATTTGCGCTGCCAGGATGTCTTCGTGGCTAAGGATTGTGCCACGTAGCTTCACGTGCTAAAAAACAGAGCTACGCAGAGCCGTGCCACCGCTGAACACTTCCGTTGACTATCCTTTGCCCCTTGTTTGACCGCGGGCTTTTATGGCCGTGCTGGATGATCTGGAGGGACACGATCCATGTCCTTGACTCCTGTAACTTGCCCATGTGGCTCATTTCTTGAGAGGACACCTGTAGCATGGTGTTTGACAAAACAGCTGCGGAATCCTATGCTGGCTGCAGAAACCTAGGTCAGCTGCGGAAACCTGTATCGGCTGCGGAAACTGAGAAGCTTCCGCAGCTGTCTGAGCAAAATTCTAAACCAAACAACAATCATCAGCGTAGTTAGAAAACCATGTCAAAAGCTCGTTTTTAAACTAAAATACAATGATTTAATCAACTTGGTGGATAAAATGAGTGGAAAAGAAGGCTGAGAGGGTGTATGGGAAAGTGCAGGTTCGAGGCTCAACACCTGCCATACCACCAGTGCGCAGACTGAGGTGGTTTTATGTAGGGAGAGGTGGTTTTTTCCAAACGAAGAGTGGTTTTGTAGGGACAGAGGCAATTTTGGACCATTCCAGGGGGTCTAGAGGTCACAATGGCCCAATATGGTCAAGTTTATACTCGTTTAAGTCTAAATTTCAAGCTGAATGCAGTGGTGAGGTCGATTTTCTTATTTGAAATTATGTTTTCAAGCTCATACCTATAATAGCATTTTGAAGACAAAATAAAGAGGTAAACACTGGAAGCGAAAGGACTAGGAGACGTAGCCAAGAAGTCTAGTGAACTCCTTTATTAAATTTTGATGTGTTGATGTGTTTGAATGTGTTTTCAACTTGTTTATGTGTTTATGTTATTTACAATTTTTTCGATCCGTTGCACTAAGTAACATAAACGAATTCACATAAAGTCTATAATACCTTTTTCATTAATGGACCATAAACTCTCCAACCCTCCCTTGATATGGGCATGCATGCACCTAGAAGGCTCTGGATTCTCCCATAACATGGTATTCCAGTGTCCAATGATTATTTTGCTTAGTGTTGTGCCAGCATCCCCGAGATTTGAGCCACTTTTTCATGCCCAGAGGCCAAATCACTGCCCAGAAGTAAATGACACCTTCATAGCATAAAGATAACAATGGAATGATGATACACATGAAATCACTTGAACAAGCCCTTCATTGGACCCCTACTAGCCATGATAGGAATTTCATCAAACATATCACAAATATGTAATCTACAGGTGTAAAAAACATATCTAAGCATATGGGTCTCATACTTATCTGAGAATAGCTAAGAAGCATTGTTCCCTTATATCATTAGCTGCATTGTCATATATTAAGAAATAGATAATTATTCATTCATTTACAAATCAAAATATGAGGAGATCCATACATCACCACTGTCATAATACATGCTTATAACAAGCATAGTAACAACATAAATATCAAGGATACATAAGCCATACAATCCACATATAAACCAGTATAATACTCATGAGATAACAAGGAGAAATAACCTCATATTAATGATGAAAAATACAACCTGGTATGGGACTACCATGTTCCACCTGACCATAGATTGGTTGAGTTACATCTCTCTTCATCCAAACACCCTCGTGCCATATTCCAAGCATGAATGTTGGGTATCATAAAACACATCAACCAAAACCATCCAGGCTTCCAAAGGCCAAACCACCTCAACCCATCAACAATCATTCCACCTCACTGTCAAACATCACAAGACCATCTTCAGATTGGTCTCTACCCAAGCCTTTCAGGGCTCCAAAGTGATCAGAAAATGATCCTTGATGACTTGTAATGATCAAAAATGAAAGTCAAAGGATTCTCTTGGAAATAGCCTCATTGCGTAAATATTTTCAATCTGAAGCTACTGCAATTTGAATGGACTAGAATGGACTCTAGATGAAGGAGTTATTGTAAAATGAAAATTGTCGAATGTCCTTAAAAAAGGAGGCAATTTCATTAACCTTTGAACTGCATTGAAAAATGTTGATTTTTGGTATAGGCCCACGGGCCAATCCACAGCTGCCACATGGCAGGCCAGAATTAGGCCATGTGGCCTATTCAGATTAGTCAAAGAGGAAATATCACATCAGAGAAAGCCAAACGATGAGTTATCAGAGTCGGCCTTTGAAATAGTGTGATTGTGATGGTGCGATCAAATGTCAGCTGTTGGATCGGGTGTGCAGATCAATGGTCAGGATCTGATTGGCGATCGCCGATCGGGAAAAGTTAAGGACCATGGAACCAGCGATAAGCCGACTGCCGATATGTCGACTTGCTTATGGGCTGATTGCGATGAGAGTTTTTTAGCTGTCAGATCAGAAAAGGAATGGATAGCCGAGATGCGATCAATGATCACTGATCGGGGGAGCTTAAGGGCTATGGACCATGGAAGCAGTGACCACTGATACTCTGATATGCCGATATGTGATAGCGCCAATCGGAGTGATCGAGGATTAGATATCGGGGGGAAGCAAAGCCAAAAGAGAGCATTGGGCCATTAGACCAAGCGATTGCGATATGCGATAAAGGCATGGACCTGAAAGGTTTATGGACACAATTTAATTTCATTAGAGATCTGGCTTGGTGTTTCAAACAGTGAATTTATTTGTATTTCCCATGTATTGGCTGATTCATGTTTTGTTCGGGGTTTAGCCTTATGCAATGCGATATGTGACATTCAATAAGGAAATGGACCCAAAATATTATAGATGCGAGTTGACAATATTTTAGATCCTACTTAGTCCATTCAATCGGGTTTTCAATGTATTTCCACGTTTTTCTATGTATTGCCATACATTGTTGTGTATTGTTAAAATATGCTCTATTTCAGGATTTAGTTCCAGAGAAAGGCCAGATGGTTGGGATTACCCGCGCCTGCCATTCCTTTCATTTGTAAACTGTTTCTATTGTGAGAACAGTTTGTTTCCATGCAAAAAGGGAACTGTAACCAGACAGGTTATAAAAGCACAAATGACACAGAAGTAAAGGGGGCTCAGGTTCTCAGAGGATTCTCAGATTCTTAGAGGCAACGTGAGAGGGATTCTCAGTAGAGGCTCGAGAGGATAGGCATCAAAGGTTGGAGAGGCAGAGCCAGAGTGCTTAACAAAGCGAAGTCACCAGAGGTTGGAGGCAATGCCTAAATGCTTCATTGTAGTATCAGACAACAAAGATATTGAACGATCAAGCTGTTGTTGGTGTCTGTTGTGCAAAAGGCAGATGAAGGAATTCTAGAGATAGTGCAGAATTTTGAGGGAGTCAGAGAAGCCAGAAGCTCAAGAATCTTAGAGCACTGACTGAAGGAGTCAAGTCTAGAGAATCCTAGATCTGTCTGCAGACAGAGGACAATCAAGGGTAAGATGGAATTCTAAGCCCATTGGTTCAGTTGTAAACCATTGGAGTTAAGTGTTAAAATTGTAAAAGAATTAAAGCCATAATCCCAAAGAGCCTAATCGAGTTGATTAAAGCTCAAGGAGATGTAGCATAAAATATCAGGGTGAACTTCATATTACATTGTTTTCTTATTTGCTTCTTTACTTACTGTTATATGTATTCCATATTAGTTTAAGAAAATAAACTTAAGACACATGAACAGTCTAAAAACAAATAGAAGCATACACCTATTTCAAGTTCTTTATATTCTACAAATTATCAATCATAAGCATAGATCTTGGGAATATATAAGATTTGGAGTGGGAGAGGTTCTTGTAAGTTTGACAAGAAGCCTTTAGTGCCCCATTTCAGATCAATTGGTATCAGAGCATCAAGTTGATTAACCCCACCTTCAAAGAAGGTTATATGAGAGCATAAGGTTGATTAACCCCACCTTCAAAGAAGGTTATTAATATCAAAGCTGGTTATATCAGAGTAAGTTATACTAGAGTAGGTTGTATCATGATGCAAGTGGTGTGAGATCAGAATGCTTGATTGACAGAGCAATCTATATGCTTGGTTAACTTGAAATGTGTTTAAACAGTCGAGGATTGATTGTTTGATTGTTGTAAACTAACTGTTGTTTGAGTTTGCATAGGTGAAGGGATAGCTACTATTAGCTAAGTCTAGGAGAGGACAAGAAGGAAGAAGGGCTGAAGGCATTCTTCTTATCCCAAAGTACCTCAAGACAATCCTTGAAGCATAAGAGGTTTGTTGCAAAAGGCTACTTGAATAAAAGCTTGATTCTAAAGTCATTTAGTTCAGAAATTTGTCTGAATTTTGTTGAAGTTCTTTTGTTCATTTTCATAATGACAACTTCTACAAGTAAGTTCTTAAAATCTTCCTCATTTACAAGAGTCTTTGATAATTACATGACATAAGACTTGTTCATCATGATGGATATGGTGAGAGAAATGAGTACCGAACTTCGAGAACAGTTGAATTCCATGAAGGAAGAGAAGCGGTTGCTTTCTGACAAACTGCAAGAAATGGAGAGGCAAATTCATATTGCAAATATGGATCTGGAAAGGATGCATGAGTTGGAGACACAGATTTTTGTTGAAAAGGAAGCCTTAGTCTAGTATCAGCTTGAAGAAGAGGTAAATAATTCTAGTTTGTCTTCAACTTCCTCTATGAATGTTTATATTAGTTCTTTTGAAAAACATACCAGAGGCATAGGGTCCAAGTTAATGTCCAAGATGGGCTATGAAGGAAAAGGCTTGGGCAAACATGCACAGGGTATTATTGTGCCAATAATAGTTGAGGAAAGGCCTAAGTATTTGGGTCTTGGCTATGGACAATCTTATGGAGAAAGTTCCAAAGCTGCCATGAAGACAATTGAAACAGTTCCAAGAAGGAGTTTCATGCCAGGTCTTCTACCTCAAGAGTGTAAAGATTGTATTCTTGGGGAATGCAATAGTTTGAAACATACTTTGTAGGACAAAGGTGTTCATAAGCATACACTTGAACCAGAGAGTTGTGGAAACTCTGAAACCATTGAAGAGGTTGATGGTGTTCCAAAGGGAGCTACTTCTTCATTCAATTCACCTCCTCATGAAGGTAATAAAGGTGAAAGAGAAAGGTATAAATATGGTTCTAATAATATTCCTTTTGATTATGTTAAGCATGATAAATTTCCATATAAGCATGGGAAAAGGATTGCATGTTCCTTTTGTGGTTTGTGTAACCACGATGTTTCTAGATGTTGGAAGAGAATGGCCACATACAGGAAACTTTTGAAGGAAAAGAAGCAAGAAGCCAAAGGTCCGTTGGACAAGGCAAATCATGCTATCAAGAAGATGCACATGCATTTCACTTATTTCCATAAGTAAGGACACATTTCTGAAAATTGTTGGACTCTGAATCCAACAATGCTTCCACGAAACTTGAAGAAGGTGGAAAGAGAGAATGGCAAGAATGGAAAAGAATTTGCCATAATAGATGTGTTTCAGGATGATTCACAGGTTGATGACGATGTGTAGATAAAGGAAACACCTTTGAAATGGATTGGTAAGAAATGGTTAGAGTTGTTATCCAATTAAAGGTTGCATGTCTATTGATATAATGCATCTATTTGCTGATAGAATGCAGGTTGCAGGGTTTTACCAAGAAGGTGAATGGAAAATTTGAGTATGCAGACTCACTTTATTGCAGCTAAATCATTTTCATTTCAGCTTTGAAAGTACAGTGTACTTAAGAGAAAGTTGAAAGATGAAATGCATGCATAAGCATGATATGCATGAACACAGGGATGTTGATGATTTCCTTGTATTTGAACATGTATGTGTAATTAACTCGAAAGGTTGATTACTTTGTTGTAAACATGCATGTAATGAAATGTTGACTTGGAAAAATTTGATTTGGTCTCCAAGATGGAGATAATGATGAAGTGTTTCATCTTTGAAAAAGAACTGTAGAATTCTTTTTCTACATGCTTGACTTGAAGGGTCAATTGTTTTAAAGGCATGTTTTGTTGGCTTGTTATCTAGTCAATCATATGTATGCAGATGTAAAGACATGGAGGTGTTTACAAGATGTGAAATATGTTTCTTTTGTTGAAGCAAGAGTTTAGGCCATCTAGTTTTGTCCACAATTCTGTTGTTCTTGACAAGATGTCAATAGAACATTTTTGAAACAGGCACAAATGTAAATTTTTGTGAAGAAGATGTAACTTCACATTTATTTGAGCCACCTTGGATCAATGACCAAGGAAGAGAAGTTCAAACTACCTTTTGTAACCTTCTCAGCAGGAGTTCTACAAGAAGTCAAGGAGGAAGCCAGTTCTTAACCGAAGGACAAGCACATCCAGGAAGGAGGTGTTCAAAGGCTTTGGTTCAGAGGCACTATGCAGGGCAAGTGTATGGAGGCTGAAAGAAGTGGGTGTTGTTACTCTCATCTACTATTCAGATCAGTATATCAGTCTTTTGGGGTCCAAAAGATTTTCAATGGGGAGGCATAATCAAAAAATGATCCTTGATGAATTTTAATGATCAAAAATGAAAGTCAAAGGGTGCTCTTGGAAATAGTCTCATTGTGTAGATCTTTTCAATATGAATAAACTGCAACTTGAATGGATCAGAATGGACTCCAGATGAAGGAGTTAGTGTAAAATGAAAATTGTCCAATGTCCTTAGAAAAGGAGGCAATTTCATTAACCTTCAAACTATATTGAAAAATGTTGAGTTTTGGTATAGGCCCACGGGCCAATCCACAGCTGCCACATGGCAAGCCAGAATTGGGCCACATGGCCTATTCGGATTAGTCAAAGAGGAAATATTGCATCAGAGAAAGCCAAATGGTGAGTTATTGGAACCATCCTTTGAAATAGTGTGATTGCAATGGTGCAATCAAACATTAGTCATTGGATTAGGTGTGCAAATCAATGGTTAGGATCTGATCGCAATCACTAATCGGGAAAAGTTAAGGACCATGGAACCAGCGATAAGTCAACCACTGATATGTCGACTTGCCAATGGGCCGATTGTGATGAAAGCTTTTTAGCTGTCAGATTGGAAAAGGAATGGACGGCCGAGATGTGATTGGTGATCATTGATCGGGGGAGCTTAAGGGTTGCAGACCATGGAAGTAGCAACCGCCGATACTCTGTTATGCCAATGCGCGATAGCGCCAATTAGAGCGATCGAGGATCAGAGCTCGGGGGAAAGCAAATCCAAAAGAGAGCATTAGGTCATTAGACCAAGCGATTGCGATATGTGATAAAGGCGCAGACCAGAAAGGGTTATGGATGCGATTTAATTCCGTTAGAGATCCGACTTGGCATTTCAAACAATAGATTTCTTTGTAGTTCCCATGTATTGGCTGAATCATGTTTTGTTCGGGGTTTAGCCTTACGCAATGCGATACGCGACACACGATAAGGAAACATACCTGAAATATTATAGATGTGGGTTGATAATCTTTGAGATCCGGCTTAGTCTGTTCAGTCAGGTTTTCAATTTATTTCCTCGTTTTTATATGTATTTCCATACATTGTTGTGTATTGTTAAAATATGCTCTATTTTAGGATTTAGTTTCGGAGAAAGGCTGGATGGTCGAGATTGCTCGCGCCCGTCGTTCCTTTCATTTATAAATTGTTTCTATTGTGAGAACAGTATGTTTCCACGCAAAAAGGGAACTGTAACCAAACAGGTTATAAAAGCACAAATGACACAGAAGTAAAGGGGGCTCAGGTTCTCGGAGGATTCTCAGATTCTCAGAGGCAGTCTGAGAGGGATTCTCAATAGAGGCTCAAGAGGACAGCCATCAGAGGTTGGAGAGGTAGAGCCAGAGTTCTTAACAGAGCGAAGTCACCAGAGGTTGGAGGCAACACCTAAATGCTTCATTGTAGTATCAGACAACAAAGAGATCAAAGGATCAAATTGTTGCTGGTGTCTGTTTTGCAGAAGGCAGACAAAGGAATTCCAGAGATAGCACAAAATTCTGAGGGAGTCAAAGAAACCAAAAGCTCAAGAAGCTCAGAGCACTGACTGAAGGAGTCAAGTCTAGAGAAGCCTAGATCTGTCTGCAGATAGAGGACAACCAGGGGTAAGATGGCATTCTAAGCCCATTGGTTTAGTTGTAAACCATTGGAGTTAAGTGTTAAACTTGTAAAAGAATTAAAGCCATAATCCCAAAGAGCCTAATTGAGTTGATTAAAGCTCAAGGAGACGTAGCCAAAGATATCACGGTGAACTCCATATTACATTGTTGTCTTATGTGTTTGCTTACCAGCTACTTTACTTACTGTTATATGTATTCCATATCAGTTTAAGAAACTAAACTGAAGACACATGAACATTCAAAAAACAAACACAAGAATACACCTATTTCAAGTTCTTTTTATTCCACAAATTATCAATCATAAGCATAGATCTTGGGAATATATAAGCTTTGGAGTGGGAGAGGTTCTTCTAAGTTTGACAAGAAGCCTTTAGTGCCCCATTTCAGATCACAAAGTGTTTGTTCCAATCTAGGTTCCAGGACTAGTAACTCAACCCTTGGTTGTTTTCGGGCTCCAGAGCGTTTTTCCAACTAAGGCTCCAGGACTAGTAACTCAACCCACAATGTTTGTTCAACCAGGGCTTCCAAGACTAGTAACTCAACCCACCAAGGGCTTCCAAGGAATTTGTCCAACCAAGGCTTCCAGGACTAGTAACTCAACCAAAGTTGTTATAAGGCTTCTAGATTGTTTGTCCAACCAAGGCTTCAAGATTAATAACTCAACCCAATCCGTTATAGGGATTCCAAAACATTTTTCCAACCAAGGCTCTAGAAACTAATAACTCAACCCAAGCTAAAGGAAACATGAGAACCAACCAAAGAAACAAAGAAATGAACCCACAACACCATGGCTACCCAAGAAATGGAAAGGCTAGGCAAATCCACTATCAATCCAGGAAATCCTCCATGCCAATGACAGATCATAACCAAGAAACCAAATGCATGTTCTATGCATGCCAAAACTAGTGAGGAAAACATACATGCAACTTGGTACTTGCAAGTAAAATCTGTTGTAGTTGTTGATCCCGATGTCCACTTATGATTTCCTGCTTTTCCTTTGCCTTATTGCTCCAAGAATCTAAGTATTCCAAACTCTCCAAGACTATGAGAGAGAGTGAATAGAAGAGAGCTCCACCAAAACCTATCAAAAGCTTACCAATTGATCCTCAAAAGCATTTTTATCAATGAGGCCTCTATTTTCTTCATTTTCCATTATTTTCCTTCAATTTCCTCCTCACATGCAATCTGTGATAGCTTGGAATACATGTCCCATGACCATGGTATTATATATTTTTACATGGATTTTTAACCATGGTTGTTATAGAACCCTCCCCCTTGGGGGAACACCGTCCTCGGTGTTCAATGACACTTGTAACCAGCAAGACTACTAAAAACAAAACATAATGCCATGGAGCTTTATAACATAACTCATTGCAATATTTACAATGAGCATCTGCTATAACATGACAAACATAATGTTTACTGGAGCTTTCTAACATAGCTCTTTACAATATTTACAACAAACACATATACATAGATACACATTTGATTCACCCAACAAATATCATATTGTCTATGGCGCTTTATAAATCTAGCTCGATACACTATTTACATTAATACACACATATACACATATGCACATTTTCTCAACCAAGAAATAAAAGGATACAATGTCTGCATCCATAACAAGGGAATTTAGATGCTCACACCTCCACCCTCAAAATAATACTAGGATTCACTTCCTTCCTAAGAAGTCTAGAATCCACTGCAAGGTCAAATCTGCATCCAATGTCTAGCACTACAATCCAGTGCCACTTGTCCTCTCAGTGAACAGTTACTTGCTCATTATTACGGGGCACACTCCAAATGTGCATCTGATTCCATATGGAAACTCTAATGACCAAAAAAAATCCATTCCCAGCCTTCCCTTCTCTGCTACACAGTCCCTCAGGAAATCCAGTTACCCTCTTCCGTGCAGTCACAAACCTTGCTGGCACCCCCATCCTGGGAAGTCCATCCCTTGGAAAGGTTTCCTCGCATCGAAATGTCCAAAAACCAAGGCATATCCCTGCCTTAAAATCATCATACTGGTCATAGCATGCTCATGGAAATCAATGGACACTATTGGGTACTAGTGTCCAACAATGGCCTTGCTTCTGAAGTGATTTACCAACATATTGTTGCTTGTTCCAATTCCTTTTGTTCTTGCTACTAATTCTTGCAGTTGGTTTCAACCACCCAATTGGGAATTTCACACATGCTTTCCTGTATGAAGCACATAATTTCCATTAGATTCAACATAAGTTGAAATAACTTCAAATCATACCCCATTGGTAGTTCATTAATAAGGTACACTTCCAATCATGTTTACTTCCTATCACCACAATTCAAACTAGCATCTTTGACCAAATCATCATGTATAATTATATCACATGAGGTTAGCTCAAAACACAACCATCATAGATCAAAATCATAAATCACATGTAAACATCATAAACCAGAATCATAGATCATATGTAATCACCATAGACCAGAATCATAAATCACATGCATAATAAAACTGAAATAAAATAATGATACTTATCCTTTAATCAATCCCTAGCTTCTACCTTTGTCCTTATTCCATACTCACTTCAGATCGATTTCCACACCCGAAAAACACCCAGTGCCTTCTTCTCAACCATGTGCACATACACAGTGTGTGCATCACACACATACAACCACAAATGACATAAAACACCATGCAATACATGCACCTACACTTGACATACAACACATACACCTAAACCCAGTGTAAAACAAAACACAATACATACTACTACATCCAGTGTACAACACAACACATTACATGCTCCTACATCCGGTGTACACCATAACACAAATATGTACACATAGTACAACATAATGAATACATATGTCATGATACCACAACTACCCAATGCACATACATAGTACTGCATGCCTGTAACACAACATGTATGACATGCACACAATACCACATGTACACCAATACCATATGTAGAACGTGTACATAGTACCACCTATACAAAGCACCACTTGTACAATGTGTGCATAACATCACCTGTGCACGGCACCACCTGCACAATGCCACATGTGCATTATACCACCTGTACAATGTGTACACAATGCTAGACATACACAACACCACATGCACGACATGTACACGACACCATATGTACACAACACCATATGCACGAGATGTGCACAACACCACCTACACATATCACCACCTGTACACAACACCATATGTACAACATGTACACAAGACCACATGCTCACAACACCACTTATACAATCATGCACACAACACCATATTTACGTAGCACCACATGTACAACATACACACAACACCATATGTACATAACACATCATATACAACATGTACATAGCACCCTATGTACACAACACCATATGCACACAACATTGCATATCCATCATGTGCACAATATTGTATGTACACATCACCACATATCCAACATGTAAAGAGAACCATCTATACCCAACACTGCATATATAACATTCACACAACACTATTTATACCACCATGTACATAACATTGCATAAACAAAATGTACACACACTATACATACACAATGTCGTGTGTGCACAACATCACATATGCAACATGTAAAACATATACAACATATGCACAATAGTGGTACCACACATCCAAAACCACATTGTCTCTACCCACCAACCTTGCTTCCAAGGTCTTATCTAGGCTTGTCCCAACATGTTGTAGACCACACTGTTTTCATTTTGCTGATGTATCCCTTGGCATTGCCTGTCATAACATAAACATAGACATAATATAATCACATAATATCAATTCATATCCACATGATACTGACCTCATAGATTTTTCAGGACTACTCTTACCAGGAACCTCATCATGACATTCACCTGTGTATGCAATCATTCCTCCACAATATGATTGCTAACGACCTTGTCAAACAACAACATATATACATACATATATATACATATAAATATTAGCATTAAACAAATTGTCAGACAAAGACATACATACATACATATATATATATATATATATATATATATATATATATATATATATATATATATATATATATATATATCTATATATATATATATATATATATATATATATATATATATATATATATATATATATATATATATATATTGATATATTGATATTAGCATTAAACAATTTGTTAGACAACTACATACATGCATACATACATATATACAAATATAGACATCACCATAATCATGATAACCACATAATTACCAAATATCATAAGGTCAAGGTTAAGAGAACTCCATTTATGTGTGCAACACATGTGCAACATCGAGAACAACAATTCCCAACATAGCCAAGGCATATGATGCCTCAGATCCATTTACTTTACCCATTCTCTTCCCTTTCTCATGATTGTACTGCCATTGTCCATTTGCACCAAGGGGCTGAACCAATCCAACCAATTGTCATATTCTTTCCTTGAACTTCCCTTACTCATGCATTGAGCTTCATTCGGTTCTTACATTACTTGCTAGGTTTCATTCATCTCTCCCTGAGCTCCATTAACTTTCCTCTTTCCCAACCAATTCTGTTTTGGAGAATTTTGTATCTACGACATACACTAATTCCGTAGATAAGTATCCATATCTAGAACAATAGTTTAAAGTATTTTAGTCTTTCCTTATAAGAAATAGATAAGATGAGAAGATGAGAATACCTACTTGTAGTTCCACTTTCCTCTCATCTCCTTTGTATCGATCCTGTCACTCCTTGTACTTAATACGCTTGAGAAGTACCTGTAAACACAACAGAAAACAAAGAATCGATCAAAGCAAAAGATCTATTGAATATAAGTGAATGGAATCAGATACATTTCACACATATAAGCATTATAAAACAATACAAACATATGGGAGAAAGGTTCAAACACTTTATTAAATAGAAGAAGGAATTACAACCATTGTGTCTGATTCAAAGTCATTCCTCCAGCTTGGATCCCATCCACATCACATCAAAATCATGACAAACTTGTAGCATTACAATACTTGCTTCAAAGCCAAATCTCACAACAACATTATCTCCTTACAATTCAACATAATCTAGCCCCTCATCACTTAGATGAGTGGTCAATTTATAGGGAGATGAAGGATGTTTTGTCATAAATGGTGTATTGAATGGCCTTCCATACTTAGAATTAGTTCCATGGAGGAAGGGATGAGAGGATAGGATGCATCTTAACTCATTCCTCATCCATTTTCAAGCTCATAGGAGTTGATAAGTAAGGGAATCTTCTAGATGACTCCAAAAGATAAGAATATTCCCCAAACCCTATGTGAATTTCACTCAAACTTGCCAAACGCAGGTGAAAGGAAGCCTAGGTGCTCTGCAGAGCACCTTGGCATGGACTTAACTACTCTGCAGTGCACCATTACATGGGCCTACTTGCGTTGGTCCCTCTAGAGGCCATTTTTGGATGTCTTCAAGTCATGAAACTATCTGGGAAGGAGGCATTCAAAGGGGTGAATTTTTTAGGGCATGTAGCAACTGAAATTAGGTTTTGATGTGCCCTAAAACACTGATCTAGATGATGGGATTGATGTGCCCAAATAGATCTATAACATCACCCCCTAAAGCATGAAGTCGGAAAAATTCCAATGTCGAATGAAATGATTTACGATGTGATGAGGAGGTATCGAAGTGGAAGGTGACTTGCATCAATTACAATACATATATCATGTTTTTTTATTTTTACATGAATTGCTGAGGGAAGGCATACCCATGCTCAACTTATAAACTTTCATTACATGTACATAAACAGTCGTCTACAGATATAGACCCATGATTGGAATGACTATCAATGTAAAGCCATTGTACATATGATTTAGTACTCCTGAAATCGCAGCCCAGATGGATGAAACTAGATCTGGGGTCTTCTATCTCATTCAATCGTTCACTCAAGTATGAATCTAACCATGTGAATATGTGATCTGAAGTCAAACATGGGAAGACACCATCTGATTACCATTCAATGATGTATGTTGTTAATAGATGTGAGAGAACTCACTGATAATCATAATGATCCTCAAGGTACTGTAGTACATTCTGCATGGTGTGAATGGATGATTTGATGTCGAACACCATACAAAGTATTTCAGTCGAAGGTCATTGATGTCAACCTATTGCCGAAAGAAAGAAACTTGGCATTGATGTATGCAAGCCTTAAGGTACTAGAAGGGTGTTTCTAAGTCAACTTCTTGGATAATGTGTTGATGTCGACAAGAAGCGACTCGTCGCAATAGGGCCTTAATGTATCCCACATCAACGACACGAAATGAGTGTAATGATTTTGGAGATGGAATTTGACTAACGAGACAAGGTTTAGGAATGGTGGTCATGAAAATGAAGGCTTATGGTATTGCAAAAGATGAATTTTGATGGAATGACTTCTCTTGAACATGTTGGTGACACTGAAAGGAATTGGCGGCATTGACCCAAAACAAAGTGATAGATGGTATCATAGACCAATGGTGTAATAACCATCAAGCTAATAACCCAACCCAAATAGTCATGGTCATGAAGTGAAAGTGTCATGTTCAAGAGCGACCTGCTACCATAAAGTGGTTTCCCCTTTTTCCTATTTTCCCTAGTCATTACTGACTAGTACCTCTTTATTTTTATCAAGCTTGAGGAGGATAACATATTCTTGTTGTATAATTCCACCCTTCGGGGGAATCCATCACTATTTGACGTTTTAATGAGTCTAGCGAAGGTGAAACTTAGTCTTGTCTAGATGGACAAGTTTGTCGCTATTTGATGTTTTAATGAGTTTAATGACAATGATAACTCAGTCCTTTTCATGTTTAGAGAGTTTGAAAAGGGACTAAAAGAAAACTCCACAAGTTCTTTTTCGTTTATTTGTCTCTCAAGCCTAAAAAAGCATAAAACAATATGAGAGAGAACCTATTGACCATGTTCGGTCAATGTATTCCTTTTTCGTAGTTAATCTATCTCAGCCCAAAAAAGGGTTAAACTTATGTTGAGTAGATGTCGTTTCTAATCTGTTAACGAACTGAAAAGGACAAGTGCTCGACAATCTTTTCATATTTAGAGAGTTTGAAAAGAACTTAAAGAGGACTCCACTTTGAGGAACGAGTGGTGTCTAGGATAGAAACTGGTTCTGGTGATGTTGGAACTTCTCAAAACATGTTTATTTATATGGAGAGGCTGGCTAATAAGACCACTCATTGCAACTGTTCATCAAAAATGGTAAAACAACCAAGTGAAAGTGTATGATCAGCCAAAGGTATGGTGGCGATGGGATGAAAGCAACCAAGGCTTATCTGACGAAAAAGGCTGATAGAATGGAAATCATGAGGGTTAAAATGGAAATGGGTTCATTTTTAGACAAGCTTGAACCATAGGGAACTATGCCTGGACTCAGTTTCATGTTTACAGAAGCTTGAAACAAAAAACTATGCGTGGATTTAGTTTCATTTTTACACAAGCTTAAAACGAAGAACTATGCTTGAATTTAGTTTCATTTTTACACAAGCTTGAAACGAAGAAATATGCCTGAGATTGGTTTACATGCCCCCAACATTATGAAATGGAGAGTCTCCTATAACTAGATGGAATTTGCTGTGATGAAGCAAGACGGTTATCCAACACCTTTTTGGCTTCATCCAGATAGGGGCAAAGGTGAATGGGGTGATTCCCTTCACATAACCTACAGGGAAACTTAATTTTACCACTAGATGCATGCCCCCCAAGCTTCATTACATTCACCTAAGTAGACTACTCATGGAAATTAGGTGGATGGAATGAAGGTTTGTTTATGAGATCAAGTGAAAGACTCAACTGGGATTTTACGAGATCTAATCAAAGACTCGAATTGGAACTTTTCTCCAGGGGACCTTGTTTGATTTTTTAATGAGCTTGACACAAGACAAGGAACTCTACTCAGATTCCTTGTTTCATTTTTTAATGAGCTTGACATAAGACAAGGAATCATGCTTATACTCCTTGTTTCATTTTTTAACAAGTTTGACACAAGACAAGGAACTATGCTCATACTCCTTGTTTCATTTTTTAATGAGCTTGACATAAGACAAGGAACTATGCTCATACTCCTTGTTTCATTTTTTAATGAGCTCGACACAAGACAAGGAACTATGCTCATATCCTTCGTTTCATTTTTAACGAGGTTGACACAAGACAAGGAACTATCCTCATATTCCTATGATCATGACCCATACGAGGTCATGACTTCCAAGAGGTTTTCATCTGATGGGATAACAATGTTCTGGAAGGAGAGATCTAGTTCCAATGCCCCCAATACATAATGTACAACATCATGGAATTGATCATCTGTTGATGTAGGCATTGAACAGGTTGCCACATAATTAACCCATGGTGGGGAAGATACCATTGGTACAAAAGGACCATTTATGGAAGATGGTTGACTAGAAGCCATATTTGGAAAGGGAAATGAAATTTGGTCAATAGTGACAATTATGCTTTCATGCGGGAAAGAAATCACTCGAAAGAGTGTTGAAACAATAGTTCCCATGTCATAAACATAGTTGTGCCCAAGAAGTAAATTTTAATCTAAAGGGCCTAGGACTACCATCACATTTAGATAAATGATTTTTCCTCCCAAAGTAATAGGCAACTGAGGAACGATCCCTAATGGTTGACTAGTTCCTCTATTAAAATCCAACAGATTTTGGGTAACTGGCACAAGCGGCTGCGAACTGAGCGCTTGCCAAGCAGTGGAGAAAAGGATACTCACAAATGCAGCTTCATCTATAATAGTTACAGATACAATCATATTACAAACTTTTACTATGATTTGGAAAGGTACATAAGATGGAAGACGAAATCCTGCCAGTCAATTCCAATCAAAGGAAGTGACTAGACTACTTGGAGGGGGTACCATAAGAACAGGAGAATTATCCCCTTGAGTTACGAGAACAGGAGGATTTTCCTATTGTCTTAATGGGGCAGGAGGGTTGTCCCTAAGCTAATTGCAATCTAAAGAAATGAAAACAACCTGAGTGGTATCATATTTACTCTCTACGGGAAAGGTACGATTAACTGAAGGTGAAATCGCGTCAACTATTTCCTTGACCTATTGATTTGAGTCAGATAGACTCATAAGATTCACTTTTAGAGAGACTAGGTTCGACTAACGGTTGATTTTGGTCAGTCAATTTATCAACTAGTGAAGGATTAAGGGAGAGTCTACTATAACCAGATGGAAGTCGCTGCGGAGAAGCAAGACGATATTCCAACGCTTTTTTGGCTTCATCCAGACAGGGACAAAGGTGAATGGGGTGATTCCCTTCACATAACCTACATGGAAACTTAACTCTACCCTTCTTTCCATGAACTTTATTACCACTAGTTGATTGTGTGTCACCAGCATGATCTCCAGAAGTTGATGCCACAGGATGATGTGAATGGGAAGAACATTCTTCTAAGATCTGAGGAATACCAGAACAATTTCAAAGAAGATGGTCTCCCGCACAAATTTTTCATGGATATCGAACTTTGTGAGGCTTGACGAATGGTTTCTCATCAGATGTTGCATTCAAAGAAATGGTTTCTTGGTTGCCCCCCTACTGAATTTGCTTCTTCTTCTTCTTCCCTTTCTTCTTCTTCTTAGCCACCTGGTTACTAGTACCAATACTTTCACTAGGCGAAGAGGAAGAAGGGGAGGAAGAAGGAAAAGGGTCAACTTTAGGATCAATTGGAGGGTGATTTTTTCCAGTTGGAGGAGTACTCGATTGGGGAGAAATCACGACATTTTGAACCAAGGAGGTTGGAAAAAACCATACTGGCAAGCTAATGGTAAGTCCCGGTAGGGATAATGTAGCCATATAAGGAGCACCAATATTTCCTAAAGGAGGAAAAGGACTAGGATTCTCATCAAAAGGAATTCCTTGATCAATGGACTCTGGATTTGTCACCATATGTTTCAACCTAAGATCAACTAAGGAGTGAGCGTGGAGAATGTTATCCGTGGTCAATTAATTTTATTTTAATCAAAGTCACATAACAGAACAAAAGAGAGATAATCTAGGAAAAAGGTTTACCAAGCAACTATGAACTACAAAATACCTCCCGATGAACTGAGAAGTATAGGTAGGCTATCTCCCTAAATGTTGTGTTCGGTGTATCACAGTGTATAAGGCAGCTGACTCAGTTACCTAAGGATGGATAACAACCTAGTTTGTCCTCCCATATATACCTGAAAGTACGTGGAGGCCCAATCCATATAAGCATTGTCTAATGCAAAACTGCACAGTGAGAGCATTCCCATATACTTTACATACTGTAACACCGCCTTATATACCTGAAGGCATGTGAACGAGCTATGATATACTCACGTACGTGGAATGAGGTATCACACTCAGGATGTATTGCAAACAAGTTAGTGACAGTTGCTTTGTTTTACGACACCGAAACACGTCTCTAGCCTAGAACCACTAATTTTTTTTCGTTAGGTGACAATGCTCCATTAGGCAAATTAATGTTAATTTTAAGTTGATCTTGCTTAGGACTTTTCCTTTCAAGTTCACCACATGATGTATTCTGAAATTCGTAGGAATGCAACTACCATGATAAGCATTCTTTCCATTCAATTTAACAATGAAAATCCTAGCTACTTAGGGATAGAGCAATTAGATTTCTTTCGATCAAAGAGAAAAGAGCACAATCTAATGCAATTTCCCTACACTATTCCTATGAGCACACACAAAAATTTTCAATGTAACATGCATGTATTTGTTTTTGATTTCCTTAATGTGAATATGAACAAAAGGAAATATGCACATACAATGAATCAATGTTTCATAAGAACAAAGACTTTTACGACAGTTCTATTTTGAAGGAAAAGAAGACTTTATGACACTTTCTTTCAAACAAAGATTAATCAACTATATTCTAACTTTGACTATAGACTAATAATGACAAAGAAAACATTTAAGAAACATTAATCAATCAAGTCAAAGTAGGGCTAGACAAGGAGATAGAAACTTGTTCTCTGAGACATAACATTCATTGATCAATCAACAAGCAAACAAACAGAGAAAAGTTGGCAAAAACACATTCCAAAGGTGGGAAACTGACTCTAGGAGGATCAGCGCAGTGCTGAATGGGAGACAGTGCACTTTAGAGCACTGGCCCTAAGCCAGGGGTGCTCTACAGTGCACTATGTCCCTCAAAAGTCTATGCTGGTGACAGTGAGCCATGTCAAAAGGCAATTTGACACAGTTTTGACCAAATTTTCAATGCAAAAGAGCTGAAGTAGGGTCTGCAAGGATGTCCTAGGAGGTGGATAAGCTACTAGGAAAGAGGATCTTCCCTAGTAGAGTCACCAATTTGTTTTGGAGAATTTGGTATCTACGGATAAAGACTAATTCCATAGATAGTAGCCATATCTAGAACAACAGTTTAAAGTATTTTAGTATTTCCTTATAAGAAATAGATAATATGAGAAGATGAGAATACCTACTTGTAGTTCCACTTTCCTCTCATCTCCTTTTTATTGATCTTGTCGCTCCTTCCCGTACTTAATACGCTTGAGAAGTACCTGTAAACACAACAGAAAACAAAGAATCGATCAAAGAAAAATATATATTGAATATAAGTGAATGGAATCAGATGCATTTCACACATATAAGCATCATAAAACAATACAAACATATGGGAGAAAGGTTCAAACACTTTATTAAATAGAAGAAGGAATTACAACCATTGTGCCTGACTCAAAGTCATTCCTCCAGCTTGGATCCCATTCACATCACATCAAAAGCATGACAAACTTGTATCATTACAATACTTGCTTCAAAGCCAAATCTCATAGCAACATTATCTCCTTACAATTCAACATAATCCAGCCCTTGATCACTTAGATGAGTGGTCAATTTATAGGGAGATGAAGGAGGTTTTGTCATAAATGGTGGTATTGAATGACCTTCCATACTTAGAATTAGTTCCATGGAGGAAGAGATGAGAGGATAGGATGCATCTTAACTCATTCCTCATCCATTTTCGAGCTCATATGAGTTGATAAGTGAGGGAATATTCTAGATGACTCCAAAAGATAAGAATATTCCACAAAGCCTATGTGAATTTCGCTCAAACTCACCCAACGCAGGTGAAAGGAAGCCTAAGTGCTCTGCAAAGCACCTTGGCATGGACTTAACTGCTCTATAGCACACCCTTACATTGGCCTACCTGTGCTAGTCACTCTAGAGGCCATTTTTGGATGTCTTCAAGTCATGAAACTGTCTGGGAAGGAGGCATTAAAAGGGGTTACTTGTTTAGGACATGTAGTAACTGAAATTAGGGGTTGATGAGCCCTAAAACACTAATCTGGATGATGGGATTTATGTGCCCAAATGGATCTGTAACAAATTCCTAAGACCCTCAAGGCATAAAAGACAAGAACATGAAACAAACAAGAAAAAAATCATGAAAACCAATAATAATACGACATGACAAACAAATTGGCAAGGCCTTGCACTAGTCACAATTAAAACCCATAATCAAGCTCAAACAAATAAAAAAATACCAAAGGCACAAGGCTCTCCATAGACACCATGGTTCCCAGTGCTTCCAAAGGAAATCTCAACCTGAGCCTTCTTCAAAATTTCATGGCAGTCTCTTTTCCATGCAATCCCCTACATCATATTGCCATAAAAACATAACTTTCAATGCATAAATAAACATTAAAATACACCAGTTACCTTACTTTGTTGTGCCAAGCATGTTTCTTGCAACTGAACACATCCACGCCATCTCTCAAGGGACTCCAATCATTTGATGAATCTAGTCATAACTAGAACCAACTGTTATACCTGTCAAATACATATTTATGAATATAATACATATCCTCATATGTTAGAAAAAATAAAGGTTAAGAAGACTTCATGTATGGAAGGAACACATTCATTTGGGATTAGGGTTTCCAAACATAGCCAAATGAATTCTTGCCCAATTCCTTTCTTTTACCTTTTTACCTTGTTGCAATCGAGGCTTACTATGTACTATCACATTACCCAACTGTTAGTTATATAAACACATCAATTGTTACCTTGTCAAGCTAATGCCAAACATGTTTCTCTACAACTTCTCACACATGTCAGTCTCACATTCTAAAGATCAGGACAATCATATCTATCAATTTGAAATCAACCTTTACCAAGACAAACAATCATGTTAGAATCCATAGTCAATTCATAGTCATTAGACATAATTCTACAGCTGGCACCTACTACACTCAAGTACATATCATTTGTCTCAACACATATTGCTATTACAATCATCTTAAAAAAAGATCATTTCTTGATGGAACCTTATAGACACACTCATATCATGCGATTAATCAAAATTCAACAACAGATATATGACATAATCAAACATTCAAGCACAAAGTAGATGACATAAGCAAGCTCATACCTTAATGTATCTTATGGGAGGCTATCTTGTCTACACAATCAATCTAGATTAGCACGATATAACTTCATAGCATATCAACTCAAACATAAATAATATCATGATATCCATAACAATAACTAGATAACAAGTTCACATCATAAACTCATAAACAATTTTCATTCATGCATAACAATCACATATGCATACTCAGTCTAGATTAGTACAACACAAATTCATAAGTACGTTACCTCATACCTGAATGTCATAACCCTAACCATTGGAATAGACCAATCCAAATTAATATGATACATATAACATCAAGATCTTAATGTAATAACCCTAATCATCCAGTTACTAGCATATAACATTAACAAGTTATATAGCCCTAAGGGTTAGCTCAACTGGTCGAATCCCCGTTGTTAAGTACCTCGTCGATTGGGAGGTCACAGGGTCAATTCTCCTCAATGCCCTTGGGGTTAGGCCCTACTAGTTTGCTCGATGGGCTTTAAAAGATTCCCTTCGGGGTTGATCTGCCTAGATTTTCCGTGGATGTAGCGGCCACCTAGTGTCCGTGAACCACCTATCAAAAAAAAAAAAAGTTATATATCGTGCTAATCAAAAACATATAGCCTAATCATCAAGCTAACTACAAGTTAACATATAACATATACATCAACGGCATATAACATAATCATCAAGTAACATAAAACAACAACAACAATGCATACAACCATGGGTTACTATCATTCATGACTATTTGACACATGTGCATATGACTACACTAATCAACTAACATCTATCATGTATGTAACCATAACATCAATAGAATGAAAGGCATACACATAACCATAATTCATATAAAAACCCTTAACCTACATACCTACATTCCCAGCATACAACATGTATGATTACATGCTCTTGCCTTGAGTTCCAATGCTGCAACTTCACTTTGATAGTCTGCATCTCCTTCTTTATCTCAACCAACTCATTAGCATCATAACATACCAATAACATCATGATGACCTAATTGCATACAATGACCTCACAATGCATGCTTGACCTACCATACATGCATAACCATAACCATGACAATGCATGCATAACAACATATAGACGCTGACATGCATAAAAAATGCATACACTACCATACACGCATGACGACACATCACACAACAACACCATCAACCTTCACATCACCGCATCACTACAACCATGATTAACACCATGGAAATGCAAAAATCACATGGTCTTACAACACAAGAAACACATTTGAAACTGACATGAATGCATGACCAACACACAACCCATCAAGTCTGAGGCATGAACCATACTCTGATACCACTCTGTAACCTTCTCCTCTCACATATACCCAAGTAACTGGCCAACCAGGGTAAACATGTGACGAGAAGTTACTATGATATGATTCAACCTCCTAATTCACCTTAACGAAGTGGAATTGATGGAAACACACCATACAAACCTTACACATCAACAACATGACTCCCAAGAAGCATCCCAAACTCTCAGGTAACCCGCCCCTAGGACACACTAATGTTTTAGACCATTAAACTCTTGGACACTCCCTTGATATGGGCATACATGCGTCTAGGAGGCTATGGATGCTCCCACAACATGGTATGCCAACATCCAAGGATTTTTTGCTCAGTGTTGTGCCAACGTCCCCAGGATTTGAGCCACTTTTTTGGGCCCAAAGTCGAGGCCACTGCCCAGAACTAAATGATACCCTTAGAACAAAAAGATAAAAATGGAATGATGATACAAATTCAATTACTTGAAAGAGCCCTTCACTAGACCCCTACTAGCCATGATAGGCATTTCATCAAACATATCACAAATATGTATTCTACATGTGTAAACATCATATCTAGGCATAGGGGTATCATACTTATCTAAGAGTTGCTAAGAAGCATTGTTCCCTTGTATCATAATTTAGCTACATTATCATCTATTATTTCATAGATACATTGTTCATTCATTTACAAATCAAAACATGAGGAGAGCCATACATCACCACTATCATACTACATGCTTATATCTAGCATAGTAACAACGAAAATATCAAGGATAAATTAGTCATATAATCCACATATAAACCAGTATAATACTTATGAGATAACAAGGAGAAATAACCTCACATTAATGATGCAAAAGAAAACCCGGTATGAGACTACCATGTTCCACCCAACCTTAGATGGGCTGAGTTAGGTCTCTCTTTAGCCAATCACCACCATGCCATATTCCAAGCATGAATGTGGGATCTCATAAAACACATCAATAAAAACCATCCAGGGCTTCTAGAGGCCAAACCACCTCAACCCATCAATAGTGATTCCACCTCATGACCAGAAATCACAAAACCATCATCAGATTGGTCTCTACCTAAGACTTCCAGGGCTCTAGAGCATTTGTTCCAACATGGCTTCCAAGAAAAGTAGCTCAACCCTCGGTTGTTGTCGGGCTCCAGATATTTTTTCCAACCAAGAATCCATGACTAGTAACTCAACCCACAATTTTGCTTGGTCTTCCAGGACTAGTTACTCAACCCACTAAGGGCTTCCAAAGAATTTTTCCAACCAAGGCTTCCAAGACTAATAACTCAACCTAAGTTGTTATAGGGCTTCCAGATCCTTTTTCCAACCAAGGCTCCAAGACTAATAACTCAACCCAAACCGTTACAGGGCTTCCAGAGCATTTTTCCAACCAAGGTTCCAGAAACTAATAACTCAACCCAAGCTAAAGGAAACATGAAAACAAACAAGAAAAACAAAGAAATGAAGCCACAACACCATGGCTATGTAGGAAACAGCAAGGCTAGTCCAATCCATTATCACTCCAGGCAATCCTCCATGCCAATGACAAATCATAACCAAGAAACCACATGCATGTGCCATGCATTGCAAAAATAGTGAGGAAAACATACATGAGACTCAGTACCTACAAGAAAAATCTGTTGTAGTTGTTGATCCCAATGTCCTCTTGTGCTTTCCCTCTTTTTCTTTCCCTTCTTGATCCAAGTATGCCACACTCTCCAAGAGTATGAGAGAGAGAGAATAGAAGAGAGCTCTACTAAAACCTGTCAAAATCTTACCAACTGATCCTCAGAATCCTTTTTATCAATTAGGCCTATACTTTCTTCATTTTTGATTATTTTCATTCAATTTCCTCCTCACATGCAACATGTGACCTTTCACCTTCTCTTTCTCATTGTTTCCTTTATTTTTCATAAATAAAATGCCAATAAATGCCTCATGCCTTTCCAAATCCTTTGTCATTTCCTTTGCCAATTTTCTTTAGCCATAATAACTGAAATGAACACCCACTAGGATGTTTTTCCCACCATTCAACTTCAAATACATGTCCCATGACCGTTGTCTTATATATTTTTACATGGATTTTTAACTATGGTTGTTACATTACAAAGGTTGATTTCTAATCCTATTTGATTTCTTGCAAATTAGATGCATTCATTTCATTAAAGATGTTAATTTCTAATCTTGTTTGATTGAGCTTGCATTAGATGCATTGATTTCAATGTAGATGTTGATTGCTAATCGTATTTGATTACTAGCATGAGATGCATTGATTTCAGTGTAGATGTTGGTTTCTAATCCTATTTGATTTCTTGCAGCATTAGATGCATTGATTTTGGTGTAGATGTTGATTTCTAATCCTATTTGATTGTTTGCATTAGATGCATTAGTTTTAGTGTAGATGTTGATTTCTCATCCTATTTGGTTGTTTGTATTAGATGCATTGATTCCAGTGAAGATGTTGATTTATGATAAATGATGTAACTAGATATATGGTGTAAATTAATTTCAAGATAATTAGTTTAAAAATATGCATTCATTTCATTTGAAGCAAAAAAAAGTGATTGACAACTGGCATTATGACTAAGATTTTCTAGATAACCTCAAACAAAATAAAATCGAATAAAACTTGTATTTTTAACTTTTACATCTCCATATATTTTAAAATTGATTATATAACTTATTTCAATCATAGTTGAGTTTTTGAAAATTGAATAAAACATATTTCCATCATAAGGAATTGATTGAAATACTTGGATAACTACTTGTAAATTTAGGAAAGTTGATAACATTATATAAAATTATAGAAATGTTGTCATATATTGTTTTTTAACCTATATATTAAACTTCAATATGATTGACTTATATCATGTTATGACTAAGCTCTTGTAAATAATATCAAAATAAATAATGTTGAATAAACCTTATTTGTTGTTTACATGACATCTTTTAATATTAAAATTGAATAAAACTTATTTCAATCCTATTTGTGTTTTTTAATTGAATCTTGAGATAATAAATTGATTGAAATACTTAAAAAAGTTGTCCATGCAGCGGTATATGGGTGGATCACAAAAAATTCATATATATATATATATGGATGACTTTATAATTTAAATAATTTATTTTTAAAATTGAAGTGTAACAACATACATGTTGATTGCACTAAAAGACACTTTCTACAAGACAATATGAAGCATTATTAGAATTATTTCCATGTTTAATACTAAATTGATACATGATATATTTTAGTTCATTTTAAGTATCATAGTGACTTGCATCATAACTTAAGATTGTACTTATTTTCTTACTCTATGAAACTGGAAATCAAAATTGAACATATATTTTACTAATAAAAGTTATAGTATATAGAAAAAATATTAAATTAGCGAAATAATTTTAATAGATCCATAAAATTCAAAAATTAATGAGCATCCATAAACATGATTAATACAAATCCATAAATTGAAATAGTGAATACATGTATCAATAAACTATCCATATGAAAATATATACAAATTACAAATATCACATGAACATCCATAAACTAAAATAATGTCCATGATGTACATCCATAAACTGTCCATGTATGAAAATATACAAAGTTTGTATCACATATGAATGTGCCATAGGAAATGAACCTGAAAATATACAAATTATGACACTCTAAGTACCACTAGAACTTCTATGTGAGTTCTTCCGCACAAAGTAAGTGTCCATAACCTGATACTACAATATAACACATTAAAATTCAAACTAATTTAATCATTATTTGTAGAAAATAAACAATATGGAAAACAAATATTTTGAACCACAATTTTAATTACATATACATAAATCTACTAACCTCAGTCGAGTCTAGAAACAATTCAGATAGGATGGGGGTTTAATCATGAATCTAGGTTTGGTGTTCCCCTAGTTGTGGCTCAATGTTTAGAGCTTGCATCGATGGACCCACATCATCATTGCCTCTAAAACCAACACTCCCCTCATGTCTCCACATAACAATGGCATCAATGACACTTTGCATATGGGCCTATGTACACAATGGCAAGGAAAAGTTATAATTAGTCTACAAATTAATTAGCATATATGTGTAACTTAAAAAAGAGAAAATGTTGAAATCTTAGGAATAATTTTTTTTTACCTCAATTGTTTTTCCATGTGGATATACATAGTGATTATCCTCCACATTAGTGAACATATAAGGTGGAGGTGGAGGTGGAGGAGAATCCATGGAAACATGCTCTAGTCGAGGAAGGTTTGGCTAATCCACTGCCCCCTCAGATGACCTCATAAGCTCATCCATGTAGGTCGGATGTGTCTACTTGTTATCATGAACTTATTAATGTAAATGCAATCTAATACAAAATAGAAATTTTAATATAAATAATTATGCATAATTTGACAATAAGCGTCAAAAGTTTCATATATATATATATATATGTACCTGGTCTACGTTATGCAGGTCGTGCACCCTCTAAGTCTCACGAATGTCATCACAATACATATATGTATATGGAAAAAGATGGTCAAAGGGTAAACTCACGAGAAATGAATCATCATATAATGGCATTGGTGGGGAATGAGGCAATGGTGGTGGTCTCTTAATATCTCCATCTAATGCAACACATGCACTAGCCAATGACATCCTCATGTTATCTGCAATAGTCTCTCATGTCTCACCGCCAAGATGCGGCAACTCCTCTAGATTTTTCAGTACTACCAAGAACTGAGATGGTAGTGGAAAGAATATCAGAGTTGGTGGTACATGCTTAGGTTTCTTATGATTCCCCTCGTGCTCATAGGTACGTCCCAAGCCGGGTCCATAATAATGAAACCTGGTATCAATGTAATTCGGCTTCATATGTAACACAAACTCTGCATATAAATTTCTGGTAAAATAAATGGTGACCTAGTCATGGTGGGGGAACTGGCCCCAAGCTCTAATGAATCTATCATACATAAAAGGGGTTGCATTAACATTCCTAAAATATTTTAGTGGAATCAGACATTTACATCTAACAAGGCGATCTGGAGGGATGTCAAACAACTCCTCACGAACATCAATGTCCTTGGTGGCCTATTTAACCACCTTCCTAGAATCTAGGCCTCTAAACTCATGTCTCCTGATCCTCTATATGGACTATAATATGTGGCTATGTAAGCCTAAAGTTTGGTATGTCTCAATCAACTTATTGATGTTATCCAACATCAAAGGCAATGTGAGATGAGTAGGTGAATTGGCAGGGATCTTCTTTATCTCTGATGTGATATGAGTTGTAGCATATCATCCCATGGAGGGATCGATGTTTCACTCTGATCCTCAACTTTAGCCTGCTGATGATCCAGGGGATCAAAAATATGCTCAAAAATCAAAGTGCTCAAAATATCCTAAAATCAATGCCAAATCGTAGATCTCATCTTTCTTATTCTAATAATGCTTGAATTTCCTCAATATGGAATTATATGAGGAAGTTATCATGTTCTGAATTTTTGGGAAAATAGGTAAAAAGTCAACTTGCAGGGTTGATTGTACAGTGTATGACTACCATATGGAAATGCATATGATGACATCATGCTAATGTTAGCAAGGTGACTGGGTGGTATGGTGGTCATATAGGACAATCTCAAGATAACACATGACAAATAATGATTGGATGGTGGTGGGAGAATATAGTTTTAACACTTGGGCCAATGAATGGGTGACACGTGGGCCGATCATGAGGCACCTTGTGGAACCCCAAGTTGGACCAAAATTAGTTGGGTTCGACCGATTAAAATTCCATAGGAATTGAACCCATAACATCTTAGCTACGAAATAGACACCCTACCATTGCACCAACAATGGTGCTTGTTATAACAAGGTGACCAACATTTATTTAAGGAGTTAGTGTTTGGCAGTTTGGGGAGGGGGAGCAAGCCGATGGGTGCGATCGACTGGCCTAGCCCTAATTCATATGTTATATGGTGATCATGGCACAAGGCATAAAGGGAGGGGCATGTGGAACCTGGCCCATGCCCTATCTCACGGTATTATCATATTACACGACCATTGGAAGAAGAGTCAAGAGGGGCAAGTGCATGGTACCATGCTCATGCCTAGCCTGTAGTTCCATTGGCCTTCGTATGACCAGGAATGAGGGTCGGTGGTGTGTGTGGCCTATGGCCTATGCCCCACTGTCATATTATTTCCACATGACCAACCGGAGGGAAGAAATATACAGACGAGACCCATTTTGGTCACCTAACCATTTGATAAACTACAGACAACATGGAGGGTTTTGTGGGCTGAACTAGGCACGTGTAATTGCAAACTTTTCACCTTATAAGGCTTTCAATAACAAATTTCATTGCCATTTTTGACTAAGGGACAAATTTGCATAATAGTTAACAGAGAAATGAAGGAGGCCTAACTTGGCCATTTTTCATCCTTTTTGAGCCCACGAAGAGCCTACGTAGGGGTATTTGGGTGTTTTGGACACAATGGCAGTGATATTTTTTCAATTTGGTCATTCTATGTTGATTTAATTTCAAATTCGAGCATATAATATAAAGGGCCACCATTGGAAGTTAGAACTTGAGGCATATCCTAGGGTGAACTCCATCGTCAAATTGTTTTTTTGTGATGTTTCTTGTTGTCTATTTTTCACTATTAAAATATGCAAAATTTAACTTAGTCTATGTGTTTTTGCAACATTAGTCCATTTCCCATTAAACATAAACTAGCTTGCAAAACTTTATATGAAACCTTCAATTTAATATCAAATCAGTTTGATATTAGAGCATGGTTGTTGTGATGGTTTGACAATTTTTGCAGGTGTTTTCTTGAATGATTACAAGGTATAAATTGAAAAGAGGAGAAGGAGTGCTTGAAGAACCAAACCTTCAAATTAGTTGAAGGAGGTCACAAACTCCACAAACTCCACCAGTCATTGCACATGAAGAAGGATGGGAGTTGATGTTTGAAGATGAGAGAGCTTTTAGAAAGGATTTCTATGATATATCTGAGATGGTGAAAGTGTTTTACAATGAGAGGATATCAAGGTTGCAAGGAGAAAGTTATATTCAACCAAAAGGTAATGGTGGTGATGGGATCAAGCCTCCACATCCACCTCCTCCTTCACCTCGATTTATACCTCCATCCTCACCTCCTTATTCACCTCCATCATCTCATATACCTACTCCACCTCCATCTCCAAAAGGACATGCTAAGTCTCCTTTGATTAAGCTTGATGTCAAGTTTGAATTTTCTTTGTACAATGGGGAAGTAAATGCTAAAAATTTGGATAATTGGGTTCGTCAAATTGAAGTTTATTACAAGATTCAAAGTATTGTTAATGATGTTACAAAGCTCCAGATTGCTTCTCTTCACTTGGAAAGTGTAGCCCTCATATCGTGGCAGGGCAGAACTCTAGAATATTTGAAGAAAAGTGGTAAAATTATCTCTTCTTGGAATTATTTTATAGCTTCTTTAAGAAGGAAGTTTTATCCATTAGCTTACATGTAAAAATCAATTATGGATTGGAAAATTTTTAGACAAGCTAAAGGTCAAAGTGTTCAAAGTTATACACAAGAATTTAGAATAAGAGCTTTAATCTTGGGTGTCAATTTGTCTTCACAAGATACTCTCCTTACATACATAGGTGGATTACATAGATATTTGAGACATACTAATGTTTAATCCCACCAATCTAGATGAATTATGTGTTTAGGAAAATCATTTAGAATCATGAGGCAAGAATGTTCCTCAAGAGACTAGCAAGAAACCTTTAAAATCTAGAGACAAAGGAAAGGGGAAGTTTAAAGGAAAAGGAAAAAAGAATGCTACTATCAAGAAAGGGAGAGAGAAACATACCTATAAACATTGTTCAAAAGAAGGCCATGATGAAGACCACTATTGGAAATTACGTCTAGAAATGAGACCAAAGAAGTTCAATAACAAGGAGAAACAAAATATTATTGCTACAAATCAACAAGATCTAGAATTCGATTTAGGTGATGAACAAAAATCACAACCATGGGAATGAAAGGTATAGACTATAATGCAAGCAATAGTTCTTATAGTAAGGCTATTGAATCTCAAAATGATAAAGAAAGAAGTGAGCTTTTTCATATTAGGGTCATTACAAAATATGCAAAAGTTGATGGATTGTTTGATAGTGGATCCCAAGCCAATCTTATCTCTGAAGCAATTATCAAGAAACTAAATTTAGAAACTACACCTCATACTAAACCTTACCCTTTGGATTGGGTATTTGATGATACCAAATTACAAGTGACAAGAAAATGTAAACTCAAATTTTACATCACTGCTAATGTTTTAGATGAGGTAGAGCTTGATGTTGTACCATTGGATATTTGCGGGATTCTTTTAGGGAGTCCATACTTGTATGACCAAAAATCCATATTCTATATTCATAAGAAAAAATATCATTTTTTTGAAGATGGAGTTGATTATATTGTTAGAGAACATCGCAAGAAGATGAACTTATCTCTTGTTAGTGTTGGTTAGATGAAAAGGCTTGTAAATGCTAGTAATAATTTTGTGTTGTAGATGACTAAAGATAAAGATACTATTGAATCTGAGGCTTTCACAAGAAGTGATTCTAAAATCAAGCATGAATTGGTTGAAGTTATTAACACTTATGACAAGATGTTTTAGGAACTTTAAGGGTTACCTCCAAAAAGAGGAATCCAACATGAAATTCACTTGCAGCAAGATGCACCACTTCCAAATATTGGCATGCATAGAATGTCATTTTTGGATAATGTAGAGATCAAAAAGAAAATTCAAGACTTTTTTGATAAATGGGTTATCAGGCCTAGCACATGTCCTTGTGGGTCTCCTATTGTCTTGGTTCCAAAGAAATATGGTACATGGCGCATGTGTGTGGATTTTCAAGCTTTGAACAAGATGATGATAAAGAATCATTATCCTCTTCCTTGCATATATGATTTTGTAGATCAGTTAAAGGAAGTTGTTTATTTTACTAAGTCAGATTTGAGAAGTGGTTATCATTAGATAAGGATTGTTGAAGATGATATTTGGAAAACTACTTTCAATGCAAAACAAGGTTTGTTTGAATGGTTAATTATGTTTTTTGGTCTTCACAATGCACGTGCAACGCTCATGAGAGTTATGAATGATGTGTTGCAACCATTCCTTGATGATTTTTTCATAGTCTAATTAGATGATATTCTAATTTTTAGTAAGATGCGTGAAGAGCACGTCAAGTATGTGAAACAAGTACTAGATGCCTTGAAAAAGGAAAAGTTGTATTTGAAGATTTCTAAATGTGAATTTGGGAAAACCTCTTTAGTTTATTTGGGTCACATTGTAGGAGGGGGTGAATTGAAGATTGATCCCTCAAAAGTTGATGTTATTGTGAATTGGCCTAAACCCATGAATGTAACATAATTTAGGAGCTTTTTGGGAGCAGCGCAATATTAGAGAGAATTTATCTCTAACTTCTTACTCATTGCAGCACCATTACATGCTTTCACAAGTGTGAAACAAGTATTTTAGTGGGGAGGCAAGTAGCAGAAAGCCTTTGACACTTTGAAAGAGAAAATAAGTACATCACCAATACTATCACTTCCAGATCTTAAGCAACCATTTGAAATTTGAACCAAATCAAGAAAATATGTTATGGGAGAAGTTTTGATGCAACATGGTAAGCCAATATGTTATCATTTTGAAACCTTTACCAATGCATTAATTAGCTATGCAACTTATGATAAAGAGTTGTATGTTTTGGTACAAAGTGTGAATAAATGGAAGCAATATTTGATGGGTAAAGAAATGATAATTCATACTTACCATCAGCCTTCGCAATATTTACAATCACAAACCAAGCTACAATAAGCTAGACATTTTAGGTGGATGGGATTCTTACAACAATTTCATTTGGTAATCAGGTATAGGAAAGGTATATACAACAAATTTGTATATATGTTATCAAGACCTATTGTTAATGCATATGTCATTCTTACGCATAACTCAATCATGCATGAAAGTTATATTGAACAGTTTGCTCAAGATGATGATTTTAAAGATGTCTATGCAACTTTGAGTCAAGGCAATCATATTGAAGAGTTGGATTATCATGTTCATAACAAGTTGTTGTATCATATTGGAAAGTTATTTGTTACACAATGTGAAAGAACCAATGCCATAAGAGAATCCCACAATTCTTATTGTTGTAAACTTTGGTGTAGGAAAAATAGTTGCTCAAATTCATAGGTATTATTATTAGCCTCTCATCAATGAAATTTCTTCAAGCTATGTGAAAGGATGTTCCATGTGTGCTGCTAGCGAGCCAAGTAATAGGAAATTGGGTTTGTACACTCCACTTCCTATTCCTTCTAGTCCTTGGGAAAATATTTCTATGGATTTTCTTGGGGAACTGCCAATGTCTAGGAAAGGTTATGACTATCTATATGTTGTTGTATATCGTTTTATAGAAATGTGTGGGTTGATGCTATGTAAGAGACAGGTTACAACTGAACAGAACACAAATATGTTCTTACAAAATGTATGGGTTCACTTTGGGTTACTCACTTCTATTATTTATTATCAATATTCTTTATTTGTCGAGAACTTTTGGTCAAGTTTATGTGAACTCATGGACACAAAATTGAAGAAGAGCACCACATTTCATTCACAAACCAATGGCTAGACATAAGTAGTGAACAAAACAATAGTGCATCTCTTATGGTAAGCATCCTAAACTTTGGGATGAGCATTTGCATTATATCTAGCATGCCTACAATCATGCTAAGCATTCATCTACACAAGTATCTCCATTTGAAGCTTGTTTGGGTTATTTTTAAAAGTCTCCTTTGGATTTCATATTTGGTAAAGATATTGTGAAGTAGATGGACATAGTGATGTGGAAAAATCCAAGCACTTCATTCAACAAATTTTGCTAGTACATCAAAGGGTACAAGAATAACTATATAAAAGAAAAGCCAAATACAAAGCAAGACGTGACAAGCATCAGGTTGATCATGATTTCCAAGTGGGAGACCAATATTGGTTGTACATCAGCAAGGCAAGACTACAAGGTGAAGTTAAAAATCTCAAGCCAATCAGATATGGTCCTTTCAAAATCTTGGAGAAGATTGGTAGCAATGCTTTCTGATTAGATTTTCCACCTTACATGAAAATTTATTTTGTCGTGAATGTGGAAAAATTAAGGTTGTATGAGCCTCCAATCATTGATGATGAAGAATCATTAGTAGAAAATGGTGAAATTAGTGACTAGGTGACTAAGAAAGTTAGTCACCACAACTTTTCCAAGTGAAATACTACCAAAAATTAGCAATATTAAGAGACCCAACTAAAAACGACTAACATAAATGACTAATTTAGTCCCGAGTTAAAATATACGACTAGCTAATAAGTAATACTACTAAAAATGACTAATGTGAATGACTAATTTAGTCTAGGAACAAAAATATGACTACCTAACAAAAACTACAATAATATGAATTAGTCATTTATGTTAGTCATTTTAATTGTGTCACTTCAACAATATAAACTTACAAGTCATAGGGGATTCAAAGGTTGTTTTAAATTGATGAAAGGTTACACTTCCTTGTACACTTCTTTATTGGATCAAAGGATGATTAAAATTATGGAGATTATTATAATCTTTAGGGTCATATCATTTGATCACATTCACAGGGAATTAAATTCAAAGATTGACAAATTATCAAAAAGGGGAGTGGGTCAACACCTCCTTTTGCAACACAACATGACCACCTATATATGTTGCAACAACCTCGCCAACATATTTGGTTGGTTGTACATATATTTCACATTTCTTCTTTGTCTTGCAAAGTGGTAGTGCTAAAGAGAGGGTATGAACTTTGATCAAAGAATGTTCACTTAGTACCACTACCAAATTTCCTTCGTGCAACTTGTCAAATGTATTAATTTTGCTTCACAACTTCTCATGGTGCTTAAATTAATTTTCTAAATCTCTAATTGAGACTACAACCCTCCAACATATCTAACTATTCAAACTCTTCAACCTTTGTTAGAGTCTTCTTAGACGTGCACTCATACTTGAAGCAGAACCTAACACTAGCATCCCCAATGTGCATGCTTATTCCCTATTTTAATGCTTCATTGAAACCACATTATCACACTACTTAAAATTAAATTTTCACGTCTTAAGGAAAAACACCTACTTTGCTTATAACAACCTAAACTATGCGAATCACTAGGAGAGAAATCTATTTTCTCAAGATGAAAACATAGGGTCTTACAACCCCATTGGTGCAACAAGTTGAATATACTTAACCTAAAGAAAGATGTGTATTCTACTCCCAAATTTAAAATATGAATTTTAATAAAGTAACACTTGCTTTTAACTATTAAATCTATTTATTATATACTCTAATTTATTTTTACCCACTTAATATGCAAGAACACCTAAATTTTTTCAATACAACTAGGGTAAAAACACTTGTTTCCTTCCAAGATCTCACATTTTGCCTCCATAAACTTCAACAAAAAAATCATTGCATAAAAACATAACCTTAAAATTAAATTATTTTTATTTTATTATTATAATAAATACCACCTAATATTTCAACCAAAAACATGTAAAATCATATTAGTTTCCAAAATACAACTAAAATATGTAAAAGTGCAAATAAAATATTATATCTATTTTTTGAACATTGGAAAATTTAACACTTTTAAAAATTTAAACATTAATTTTGTTTTACAATACCCCTCCCAACCACAAACTTTTCACAGTGTAGGAAAATGACATCCCAACAAACTTCTCATAATGCCCGCGAGAAAATGGCATCCCAACAAACTTTTCATAATGCCCGAAAATGACATCTGAGAGAATTGTGAATTATGGTTTTACTACTCGTAGAACCAATATCCAAAGCCACCATCAAATATTCAGTGCATTGATGGCCACAGACCCAATATCGAATGCTACAATCAAATCTTCAATCCATTGTGGCAGATGCAATATCGAATGCCACCATCGAATCTCAAATCTTCATGGGATGGAAGTGATTATGTGGAGGATACTGAGGGGATTTGTTCATATTGTACTTTAGCATCTGGACCTAGCTAGCCAGATATCTCCATCTGAGGTATCTCTCTTCTCCACATCATGGCTGCAGGTAAACATTTTTCACCTTTTTTTCTAAGCTACCATCCAAGTCAAACTACCATCGGAATAGGCAATTACAACGAACCCTGTGTAGAGGAGCATGATTTTTGGCCTTAGAAATCGGTGATGGAGTTCGGTCCAAGAACGATACGGGCGTGTTTGTTGTATGCAATTTGATCCAAAGTTCAGGTCACGTGATCAACTCCGAGAGAGTCTCAGTTCTATCGGCCAACTTACAGAGACTATGTTTAGTGCCAAATAACTAAACTTCCAGAGCTCTGTAGAGAAATAAGGCAGCTCTGCAGGGTTTTCCAGAGCTAGAAACCATTATCATTCAAAAACTTGGAGACATATATTCTTGTTGTCGTTGGAAATATCCATCTTCTTGAAGCAGCTTTCCTCTTCTCGATATATTCAAAACCTGGTGAGTCATTCCCAGCTTTAAGTTCATCTTTAAAAGCATGAGACTACCATTCTAGTACATATTAGAGTTTGATTTATACTATAAAAACTATCCCATTCTCACTTCGAGACATGAAGCCACAAATAAATACCAAAGATCACTTTTATACATTCCATTTGGAGCCAAATCTGACACTCCAAATTATTTTTCTATGGAAACAAAATCCAAAAAACTGAAATTTCCATCACATTGTGATCCCATATGGGTTGAATCCTCCTCTCTCTAATAAAATCCTCAAGCTTGTTGAATCCATTGCTAGCCTCTTCCTAGAAGAGTGAAAGTAGATCGACCCCTGCCTTTGGGATAAGTTAAGGGTGCTTTGCATTCAGATTTTGTTAGTGGAGGTTGCTACAGTGATCCCTTAGGCGAGTCTAGCCTTTGGTGTAGCGAAAGCTGAGGAAACACATGTTAGGATTTCCCTTTTGGTTGGGCTCTGTTACTCTTCATTTGGAAGGGCCTTCATGCCATTCCCAAGCTTTCCAAAGATGATATGGAAGATTTTCTATCGATGATAAGTGCATGCTGATTAGACAAACATACATACATACATCTATATATATATATATATATATATATATATATATATATATATATATATATATATATATAGTGCTCCATTGTAGGTGTGATCTGATAATGTTCTCTCATGCAGTAAAAATATTTATAGCCTTCATCAACTAAATTTGCATGGTTTCATGCAGATAAAACACTAAGGTCACATGATTCGGGTTCATCCCATAATGGTTCATTTTTTCAAAGAGTTTTAGTGCCTCCTTTCCCTAGTCATGCATTGTGTATCCTACAATCATTGCATTTCATGAGACTATATTTCATTGAGGCATTTTCTCAAATAATTAAACTTACTTATGAATGCACCCACATTTTCCATACATTTCTATCAAGGAATGCACCCCCATGACATCAAACATGAATCCATTTCTACTTATTTTATCATGGATCTCTGTACCTTGTTCCAAAGCTTCTAAATTGACACATACTAGAAGAATACTAATAAATGTTTTTGAGTCTGGCTTCATACCTTCTGATTGCATTTGTTGTGTTATCATTCTATGATTTTGAAGATCGGCAAGACAAAAGTCACAAAAGATACATCAAACTACTTATGATTCCAGGACCTAGCCTTCCTAGGCTCAGGGAGAGCTCTTTCTATATATTTATGATTTATCTTTAATTTCAACATTTTAATGTGTTAGGCTAGATATAAAAATGAAGAGATTTGTAACTTGGTTGCTTGGTTGTTTGTTTGTTTGGTTGGGGCAGGTCATTATAGAATATTTTCCATTGGGCTATGGAGTCAAAGCTGGGTGGTAACATCAATTTTCTAGAGCATTTGCAAGGCAAGCTAACTGTCTTTACTGGATCTAAAAGTAGAGTGAGAAATGAAATGATAGAAAAGTGATATCAGTCAGGATTAAAAAGAAGTTAAGTATTTTTTAATCATACTTCAGAGGAAAACATTTAGATTGTAAACACAGATAGTAGTAAGGTGCTCCAACAGCATATCTTAAACTATAATTTTTGCTTTACAATAAGAATCAAAGATGCATGAATTGATAAATAGAGATACATTCAACATAGAAAGAAAGACATCACCAGGTCAAAATAGGTCAAGTATCTTGCAAACGGTCTTTTTATTGATGCTCCAGCTCGAAATTACAATGCTCCAAAGAAAATATAGTTCAAAATAACTAGGGTCCAACCCCTAATACTCCCAATACATGGAGTATTTAAACAAAAACTACAACGATTTGCCTTGTACACTTGGAAATCTGTTATTTATTACAATGAAAGGAAAAATGACTAATGTAACCACGAAGTGGCCACGCTGAGAAAATTGGGACAGGTGGTCCTCTTTTTTAGGGATGTTGTTGCCTGAAAAATTAATTTTGACTATAGAGGTTCTACTGATGTGGTTGGTGCTGACTCAGGTCTGTGCTGTCACTCTAGTCATCCTTGTCTCGTTCCTCCTGATAGTCACATAGCTCACTCCATGCTTCATCATCTGGAACTTTGATTTTAGTTAATCTTCTGTATATTTCGTCAGCCTCAGTGTACTTAGAAAATGTTGGCTTGACCAGAAATACATGCTTAAGTTCATGCTCAATGTAAACTAAATTGTTGATAGCTTCCAGCAATGCCTTTCCTGTTATGCTGCCTTTGATGTTGGACAGATTTGCAGCATCTGTGGCTATGCCCTGGAGTCTCTTGGCATAATCTCCTTTGTCCATGAGTTTGTCATTTATAAAAAATAGAGAGGGGAGACCTTTCTGATGTAAAGGCTGCATTCTTTTAAAGAACTTGTTTACTATCAGCTCCAGGACTTGACATTTTTCTTCTAGTTGCACATTTAGGCTCTTCTTGGTCAACACCTTCTTGACTTGTAGTATAGTCTTTGTTCTATCTGCCACTCCCAACTCTTCCAGCTCATACTTGTTTCTTGCATTCAAAAACTTGATTATCCTGTCAGCTGTAGTTGGCATGTCTCCCAACTCGACATTAGTAGTTGAAATGGCTTCTTTAGCTTTCTCCACTAATTCTTTCTACTCAAAGATAATTTTGACACTAGGCCAAATTTCATTCATACCACCGATTATATTGTGCCAAATAATTTCCTTAACTCTCCCTAGAGTGTTTCCAATAGATGATTCTTTCTCTAATTTTTGTAGTGCCTCAATTAATGCTTTTGCCCTTTGCATTTCCACCAAGTGATTTCTTTTAGCTCTTTTGATTTGGTCTTGCAACACACTAACTTGGGTTTCTAATATTTTAATCTCCTCAGTTTGCAGATTCATGCCTTCCATTGATCTAACCAACTATTATGTATTGCTTCCTACTCCTGTGACTGTACTTGAGGGAGTAGTTATGGGAAGGGCTGTTATGGGAAGGGCCTCCATTGTTGTGTTGGCCATCTGTGTTTCCTTTTCTTTCTCTTGCACCATCTTCTCCATCTTTGTTTCCATTTGTTTGATCTGGATAGACTGCTCCACTATTAATTTCATCATATCAGCCTTCAACTTCTATGTTTCCTCTATTTCCTTGGTCAATGGGTCATGTGTAGCATGCATCTTTAGTTGCCGCTTTAGGGCTGCAATATCTAACTCTTTTTTCTTTATTACTTCTTCAGATGATTTTATATTTGAGGGATCATACCCAATCTTCACTACTAAGTCTTCCAAAGACTTGATTTTATTTTCCTTTGACTGTGATGAAATCCTTTCCATCTTCAACTGGGATTGAGCATTTGATAGTGCCACCTGCATTTTAAACAAATTCATAGAAGTGCTTGTTAGAGTAGATGAAATCATTTCCCCTGTTTGTTTGTGCATTTCTAGCTGATCTATTGGATGGAAATTTTTGGCATCAAACTCAAAAGAAATTTTCTTGTAGTCTACTGGAGTTTTAGGCCTTGCTGTTTGTGCCTCCAAAAATGCCATATGCATTTTTCCCTTTTCTGAATCAAAGGCAGAAAGAAGTCTTCCTTGTGTAGTTGCACTCTGCTTCCAAAACTGAGCATAGGTGTTCTTTTTCAATATTTCATTTCTTATTTTGATCTCTCTAAATGTATTAAAGACTATCTCTTCTTTTTCTTTAGTCACCTTTGAAGATGAGGACACTTGAAGTGACTGCTGCCTTTCTGAAATTAGAGTGGTAGGAAAATATTGCCCTCCAGCTAGGGATGAATCTGGAATATCAATTATGTTGATTGTTGTTTGCTGTGGTGATCCTTTGTCTATGTCCATGTGCTTTCTGGACTTTTTCCTATATTTCAACTTGAATCCCCTGATAGAAGTATCAGTTTCTAGAGACTGATCTTCTCTATTCCTTTTCCCTATTATTCCCTGCTCTTGTTCTTTTCCTTTTTTCTATTCTATCTTCTGTGGTATGATTTTCCTACTATCATGGAGTTTTAATGTTGGAAGAAGAGATCACTTTTTCCTCGAACTACTACAATATATCAGGCATCCACTCAATCTAGTTCATGTATTTTTCAATCTCAGGCATTTGAGTGTGGATATAGGTTGTTGAATTGTTTTCTACCCTCTTTCTGGAAATGATACCCCATGGATCATAAGACCATGTGAAGCTATGGGTAAAGTTCATTTCTTTCAATCTTTTATCTACCTCCTCCCCTACTACTCTGTTGTTACAAATGAAGGGACCAATATGAGATTTGATCCTGAATTGGGACTTTTTCTTAGCTAATACAAAATGCAGTTCATCTGCATTAATCATTTGTCTAATGTATTCCAGTGCAAAGATCCTCATGGGGAGGAACTTTGGTAGCTTGTATGGGGCCAACTCACAGCCATACACTCTTATTTCAGTGTAATTTTGGTACAAGTACCAATCACCTGTTCTAGCTTGGTCTGATAGCTTCATAATTCTCCTTATTTCTTCACTAATCCTAGGTTTTGCAGTCCCATTGAGGAGGCTCATTGTTGGGTGAACAAACATCTCCACAAATGTCTTGTAGCTAAAATGTTTTGGTTCTTTCATCACCAATGTTGTCCAGAATATCACTGATTGGGGTTCACCTTCTTCATTCATTTTTCTCATTGAGAACTTAAACCTGTTTGCCTGAAAATACACAAACATATATACCAACACTGAGGAATAATGAAACACTTCATCTATGAAGAAATTGATAAGCTGCTCATCGATGGCGTCTGCTAAAAATTGGCTGAAGTTAGAAAGGATAGTGGGCTTGGATTCTATTGAGAGGATAGACAACAAAGCTATGATAGCTTCATCCATCCATTGATCTGAATAATAGCCAAGTAAATAGGAAAGGACAGTGACAATGTGTTTAGTTCTATTAGGGAAAACATAGGAGGAACAAGGGGGATTCTTGCTTGGCAGAGGTGTGTTCTCAGTCATGAAAAGTTCTAATGTCCTGGATCTCTTAGAAAAATCAATATTTTGATACATTTTAGTGAGGAACTCATGAGAAAAGGGAGTAGGTCCTTCAATAATCGAGGCCTGCATCATCTAGATGATGGAATTGGCATCAATTGTAAACAAAATATGTCATGTTGGGGCCATCACTTCCCTTTTTTGTGGGTTATAACATGAATGACATTTCCTGACCAGTTTTAGGCAACTGTGTGTTTTAGGATAAATATAAAAAGGTAGATTACTGTCCCAAAGGCCTATGTCATCCATTTCCTCTACAAATTTGTCCTGCCACCAGCTATATATGTCAAAAAAATCAAATTCTGATAGTGTTTCATGTATTTTAAAATCTCTCTTAGCCAATGGTAGGTGATCTAAATCCAATGGTGGGTGAAACATTGGATTAAAGACTTCTTGTTCCTTCTTCTTCGGTGCCATGGCTGGCTTCTATGAAACTGATCTCTGTAAGCAGTCCTATCTTGAATATGAAAAAGAAATGGGATGAGAAGAAAAGGGAATTCAGTGAGGGGGAAACAAAAAGGGATTATTTGGAAGTTGGATTCAAGAATGGGAAATGTGACTATTGCAGGAAAATAAGTTATCCTACACAGTACTGTTGTTCTTTATCTACACTGTGCGCTCTCTGTGTATGGCTGAATAGGGAGACTATTGGAAATAATACTGAGAGAGGGGGGGGTGAATTATTATTAGCAAATCAATAATATTTTTCTTTTCATACTCAATTTTATATACGCTACTTCAATGAAGGTAACCTGCATGTGCACGCAGCTATGTTTAAAGAAACAAGCGTATACCCAGTAAACTCATGATTTAGTTAATTATCATATGTTGATATTTAATCTGAGAATTAGGACATTAAACATTAAACAATAACCATGTGTAGTTAATAACATAAAGAACCATCACACATAGGCAACACACATGAACACCAAGATGCAAGGTGGAAACCCAATGTGGGTAAAAACCACCTGCTGCTATCGTCTCTGTCTTCTTTTAATAATAAGAAAAATTGTTTACAATATTGTACTGGCGTAGACTTATACCAGTACGCAGGCTTCTACCTACAGAAGGCTACCACCTTCTCTCATTCTCTAGCTTCTACTGGAAGGGAGCTACAACCCCACTTGCTCTTGTACTGGTTGATATGTTTACCAGTATGTAGGTGCTGGCCTACTGAAGGCTACAACCTTCTCACTTCCTCCAGGGACCGTGTTTCATAAATTTTCATATTGGATACTCCTAGAACACAACATCAAAATCTGAAGGCCACGTTTCATCCAATTTTCATACTGGACCCATCAACAACATTGAAGCACAAATCAATCACTACTGCAATACAACCATCAACTACACCTGCATCATCAATCTCCAGAACACTGCATCATCATTCAGAATCTGTTGTAACCTCAAAACCAAACTTCAGAGTGTATACGCTATTTGGAAGAATCCAACCTGTGTGTATACACAGTTTCCCTGAAGCAAACCAGCGTGTAGATCTGCAAACACTTTGCTGCACTTCTAGACTTCAGACATAATTACACATTGAGGATAAAACATGTGTTGGTGATCAGATCTAGCCCATCCATTATCAGATCACATAATGATAAGTCATTATGATCCTGATCCATCATTAGATTTCATCCATCAACACTGAAGCTAATCTCAATCAACCAATCTAAATATGCAGAGTACTGTCACCAGAAAAATAGTCACCAAAACACAATGAAAAACCCAGATCTCTGCATCAACAGCCAGAACCAAATGCAACTTCAAAAATCATGGTTCACAAAGTATATGCTACTTCGATGTGTTGAACCTGCGTGTATACACACTTTTACCAAGGTCAACCAACGTATACATCTGTAAATATTCATTCATAATTTTGCAACTATTCCAGACTTCAGTTATAACCAGATCATAATATTTACAGATCAACACATGCATTAGTATATAGATCTAGAATAAACATGATCAAACCATATAAAGATTATTCATTCCAAGCCTTAAGATCCCGATCCATCATTAGATCTTATCCTCCATCAAGCGCTAAGGTTCATCCTTGGTTCAGATCCAGCTATGCACCATAACCCAATAACCTATATACTAGATCTTGCTCTTCATTAGATATACAATACTTAAGTGCCTTTGCCTAATGATCTTCTCCTTCTTTTATAGTCTTAGGCCTTACTCAATACCATGGTCCAAAACCACTTAGAATCAATACCTTGGACCAAATACCTGGGGTCAACATGTCGGACAAGACACCTTGGACCAATACCATGGATCACAATACCATGGACCAAATAGCACAGACCAAAACCAAGTTTTCCAACATGTATGCTCCTTTCCTTTCGTGAAAGTGCGTGTATATGCATACTAGCCTTTTGGTCTGTGAACCCGCATGTATACATGGTTTGGCCAAGGGGAACCTATGTATACCCTTCTTTCTTCATTCTGTGTAGCCTGAACTGTAAATAATCACATCTATAAATGCTATTTTTATGCATTCTGTCACATTTGATATGTCTTCTGTACATTCATCTAGTTATTTGTACATTCATCTAGTTATCATATACAAGAGAGTTGTTTTGCTACAAGTGGGTTTCCGTCAAGTACAACACATACATCATAATGCCAACAATCTCCCCCTTTAGCCATGGTTGGTGTTGATTACTGCAATATGTAGAAACTGTTAGAGATAACAAGAAACACCAAAATACTCTCCCCCTTTGACATCAAGGGCAAAGGGCAGACTAGGATATTCTCCCCCTTTGATATCAAGGGCATAGGGTTGAATTTTCTGATTAAACTCCCCCTTTGTTCATGCTGAGATGTACTGTATCATCCATGCTCCCCCTGAGCACATGCTGAATTCTCTGATATGCTGAAGTGTATTGTCCATGCTCCCCTTGACTGTAAGCAAGGTCTGCAAAAAGATGTTCTACAAGAAGAACATGACTCTATACATCATACATGACTTTCCTATCACCAAAGACTCATACATACATCCATCTCCCAACCAAGTGGGGATATACCAAGATTGACTCATCCACCCAACCAAGTGGGGATATACCAAATGTTTATACATGATAGAATAAGAACATTACATCATCCATCCCATGCATAGTGGGAATAGGTCGTTTCATGACCTTGACATTAAAAAGATATACATGACATAGAGACCAAATATCTAAAACAAAACCATGATAGTCTTCAACAACTATCATACACCATGTATGATCTGCTCCATAAGCATCTGTCAACAACATCCAGACCAGCAACCTGTATATGTCCATCATTAGTTCCCTGTGACAAAGAATGTCTGCATATAGATATCAACTCATCTTCTTGATCTCATCAAGATCAACTTGCTTCGTTTTCATAACCTTAAGCAAATGTCATATCTCCAAGCGGTAGCACCAAGTCATTCACATCATATCATATGTATGTGAAAATACCATAGTCATCATCCATGATCATAACATCATTATCAAGAATCATGTATCATCACTAGAGATCATCCCACATCTGATACGCATCAACCATGATAATCAACATATGTGAGTATCAACCTATCATCATAAGGTAAGAACTCATCATCATTAAGTGATTAAGTAAGCCATGTCTTCGAATAGCTATGTCTACACCATTCTCTTGGCCAACCAACAATATGCAACTTAAGTAATTATCTATGTATCCATCATACTGTATATCCATCAAAGAGATATCAATATGTATCTATCAAGTCATGATCTTATGGTCATTTGTCAAGATTTCTTGATATCATCAATAGCAACAATCCTCAACCATGTGAGAACCAAGAACCATAGGAATCCTGTATCATAACTGTACCATATGATCTTTAGAAGGCATGATGACAGCAACATGAAAGAAATGAGTGGCTCATCATTAAATAATGAAGATGTGTACTCAAGATTTGTACTTCTCCTTGTCCTTATGAGGATCATCATGTAAGAAATATATATGACTATATGCATCATCAACGAATCATCCACAACCATCCATGAATCTGATCTGAAACCCAACTATGTGACACCCAAGTATCATATGAGATTTTATTATCATAGACATCATCATCATTGATTAGGTACCAAAGAATTCTAAACATAATGCCAACAATGCTTTATTAGAAGCATAGCATGTTCTCCCCCTGAACCTGTTCCATATGTTCACTATTAGATCTGATCATGCACATATCAGCAAGAAGTATCAAGGCATCATCAACAATCAGATATACATCAAGTTAACTTGTGAGGATCAAAAACAAAATCTTATGAGTATCAATATATTTCCACACATTATCAACAGATTGTAACCATCATCAAACAGAGAAATAATTGACTGAACCATATCAGATCCTTTTTCCTGAGTCTGTCCCACAACTTTTCCTCAAACTAACATATACGCGACTGTGCAGTGTCTAACTCGCATATATACACGACATATCTTCATGAAACTTGCGTATGAGATTTAGAACACTGAAGTTTCACACTTTCAACTCCCTCTAAGTCTGTAATGTCTGTACATTGTGTTGTGCCACATCTTTCTAACTGTACATCCTTCTTCTTCCATATCTTTGAGTGTGATGATGTTTTCTCCTTTCAATATGGTGCCCGTACTTTGTTCCTGCATTCCTTAGCTATATGTCCAAGCTTGTTACATGCATAACATCTCATATGTTTCATATTCCTTCTATAGCAGTCAATGGATTTGTGACCAAACATATTGCAAGCAAAACAATATCCCTTAAAGTACTTGGAATGTGATGATATTTCTGTGTTGCGGTCTTGAACCATTCTACTTCTGCATCTGGCTGCAACATGTCCAAAATTATGACATACATAACATTCAACATTATTCATTTGAGAAAATAACTGACTATCACTTCCCTAGTTAGGAGTAATAGATTTTCTTTGAAGAATTTCTTTCCTTGGTTGTTGATGGGATTGACCTCTCATCTCCTTGTTGAGCAATTCATATTTTGTATTAGAGTTCATTGTCTTACTAGATTCACCTTCAACATATTCATGAAAACCAAGACCAGTTTTGATAGCAGGAGACCATTGACTACTAAGAATATCATCCAAGATCTTAGTACTATCTTGAAATCTTAAGAGCTTATCCTTTTCTTCTAACTTATCTTCAAAGGATTTCGTAGCCTCAACAGTCCATTTTATGGTCGAATCTTTTTTTAACATATTGTTCAGTGATCTAATTAATTCTGCTAGATTAGAAATAAATCTCCAAAGAAAGTTAATTTTCCCTAAGAAAGTTTGTAATTCTCTGATGTTCCTTGGATGTTGTATCTATAAGATGGCTTTTATTCTTGCCGGGTCTATTCGGATACCATCTTTTGAAATTATATGATCTAGTAACTTTACTTCTTCTAACCCAAACAAAGACTTCTTGGGGCTTAAAGAAATTCCATATTTCCTGCATTTAATAAAAACCTGCCTTAAATGATCCAAATGTTGGCTATCAGATTTTGAAAATACAGTAATGTCATCTAGTTATATTACAAGAAAATCATGAATTCCTTTGGCAAAGGCTATATCCATAGCCCTTTGGAAAGTGGCTCCTGCATTCATTAGTCCAAAATTCATTTTCAGATACATGAAGGTGCCCCAAGGAGTAGTGAAGTCAATCTTGGCTTGATCATCATGATGAACTAAGATCTAATTGTAACCAGAAAACCCATCCAATAATGAGATTCTAGTTGATCCAACTACCCTTTGCAAAATATGATCCATTTTGGGGAGAGGGTAATTGTCTTTGAGTGATACTTTGTTGAGGTTCCTAAGGTCCACACAGAGTCTTATCTCACCAGTTTTCTTCCTAGTTGGAACCAGGTTTGAAACCCAATCAGAAAATCTGATTGGTGTGATTATATTAGCATCATACATTCTCTGAATTTCCTTTTCAATTGAAGGTAATAGGACCAAATTTATCCTTTTAAGTTTTTGTTTGAAAGGTTTTTGATTTTCTTTTGATTTTCTTTTATAGGGATTGTGTGTTGTATGATGTTGGTGTCATAGGATTTGAGGTCCTCATAACTCCAAGAAAAGACATCCTGAAATTATTTTAATAACTCGATGTATTTTACTCTTTCAGTGGGAGGTAATGATTTAGAAAGTTTGATCAATTTTGGATTTTCATCAGTGCCTATATTACACTCCTCCATATCAGATTTCAAAGGTTCCATTTTAGGCTTTCTAGGAACATCATTTGAATCAAACAAGTCTTCCAAAGGGGTTAATCCTTTAGGCAAGAAATTGTCTTTGAGATTGATTACTTCAGTGTCTTTGTTAATTATCTCATCAATCTCAACTTGCTCTAGGTTTTCTACATCTGATTTTGTAAATTTAGTGGGATGAAATCTATCTATCTCTTCACCTTCTATCTCATTTATTTCTATTTTATCTTTAGTGTTAGGATATATTGATGTGTCAATATCTATATTGCTATTTAAAAATTCTTGTTCTGAGACCAAAAAATTGTTTATTTGTTTGTCATCTGCAAATATTTTCCAGTTCTTCAATTTATCTGGAATTGTAGGCCTGTGCCTTACTTCAGCAGTGCACTGATAGTTAGGATTAAAGGGTAACTTGCAGGTTCTGGAGAACATTGCTAAACTATGAGCTTGCATATTATTTTTTCTAGGAATTACAACAACTTTGGTTTCTAAGAAAGTGTTTAATATTTCTACAATGGTTCCTCTGTAACAACTTAATCTAGGGTATTTAGTCATATATACAACATTAATTTTTTTATCACTAATTCAGAGTCTCCCATGACAGAAACTCTTATAGCTCCTAGCTTCCTAACTAATTTAAGACCTAAAATTAGTTCTTCATACTCGGCCATATTGTTAGTACATTTAAAATTTAGTATGTATGCATGGCCTTCTGAGTAATCATTCTCTAGATTATATATCCAAACTCCTACTCTTGCTCCAAACTTATTGATTGACCCATCAAACTCAAGATGCCACAATATCTCATGTTCATAATTAGCATCATGTGTTTCCACTAACTTTTCCTCATCTTGACTATCTTGTTTAGTTAAAAGTTTTAAAGTTCGGACAATTTCCTCTTGTTTTGAAACTACAATTTCTTTTGGTTATGTATCAACATTGTCTAAAAGAGTTTCTTGTGTTTGACCAATATTATACAGAATAAAAGGGTCAATATATGAATGTACACAGTAGATAGGAAAGTTTTGAGGCCGATCCCGGCTACTCACCATGTATTTCATTAAATTTTCTCGGTACAATTTCTTGGGTTGTCCAAAAACATAAATTGTCGCATATTACATATCAGGTTGTAGAGATCCCTGAAGTTTGGATCCCCATGACCTGGATAATAGCATGCCATACTTCGGTGGGATGTCAGCAACCACAATATCCATAAGGATGCTCTTGGCAGGATATTGAACTAAGGTGACACAGAGGTCCTTAATCAACCCTAGACACTTTACTTGACTTGAGTCAAATGAAAATAAGTCCTTGTAAGGTCTTGTAATTTCTAGGTTCAATTATTCCATTGCTGATTTGGGCATTAAGTTGTGGAAAGCTCCAAAATCCAACATTGCATTATGAAGAATTTTGTCATGGATGCCAAGGCTAATAAGAAAGGTGGTATTCCTCCTTCTATTGGTTTTCCATTGACATCTAGACCAAATATAAGTTCAGGTTGGTCATCAAACAGGTTAACGGAATCCTCATTTTCAGCAAGGTTCAGGGTTTGGTTTATCTGTGTTTTGTAGGTTTCATTCTTGTTTAACTCTGTCAAAGGGACTGAAACCTTTAGCTTAGCTACCTCTGCTCCCAAATTAAAAGGTAAAGGGGCTTTCTCTATTTGAGGGTTTGGAATTTTGATAGTAGGGATTTGGGTGGGATGGTCTTCTTTTCCTTTATGGGGGACCTCTTTCTGTGAATTTTCCAATCTAGTATTTTGAGGTGTGTCCACTAGTTTTTTGGGGGGAATTGAAGTATAGGGTTGATCATCAGAAGGTTGATTAGGGGTTATATCTTCAATAGTAGGGCTAGAAGAGTTCTAGTTTTTTCTGGGGAGAATCTGGAGGATTTTAGAAACCAGGGCTTCTTTGATTTTCTTAGGTTGATTTAACACTGTTTTGTTGGTTTGGTTAGGGATATCAGAATTCTTTTTACTCCTTAGGTTGTACTGCTTATGTACTTAAAACATGGAAGAATCATAGCCTTGTTTATAATCAAATGACTCTCTAGACTGGATTTGCAATTGCTGTAGCATATGCAGTTCCTGATCATCTTGGGTCAGAAAAACAACACCTTCATCATCTAATCCCATCAGGTTAATCCGTATGTCTTACTCTGGGTCTTCAGGATGGGATGTTTCTACGTAATTTTCTTGGAAAGGAGGTCTGATATTCTGATCAGGTCCATTTTTTCCAGTGTTCTAGTTTTGGTTTTGGTTTTGGTTTTTCCTAAAGTTTGATTTCTAACCGAGGGTGCCTGTTGATTATCCCACTAGGGTTTCCTCTCTATATTCTCTATTCTATCCATTAACTTTTCCATGCCTTTTGCTAAACTATCTATCTCAATGTCAGAGCGTGAAGGCTTTTCTTTAGCTGAGCTTCTTCTTTCATTCCTAACTTTAGCTCTTTTAGCTAATAAATTAGCCTCAACGCTTACTACTACACTTTGCATATCTTCTAGGGTTGGGGGGTTTCTTTCCTTGAGCTGGAATGCCATGTCTGTGTCAAAACCATCAGGGAACTTTATCAAAGCTAAGTCAGGTGGAGGTCTAAGATTAACTAGAATTGCATTATATATATTGTTAAATCTGGTGCAATAATCTTGAACAATCTCATTGGGTCCTCTCCTTATATTTTCATATTCTGAAAGGATCTGTAGAGGATTCTTTTTATTTTCCCATCTATTCAAAAATTGTTATTGAAATACTTCTAAACTATCAATACTATTATTAGACAGTGATCTAAACCATTTCCTAACATCACCAGCTAAAGTGTGAGCAAATAATCTCATTTGGACATCCACAATATAAATTTCATGAAGTTCAAAGTAGTTTGTCATTTTATTAACATGGTGCTATATAGTGTAGTTTCCTATGCCATCAAATTGGACGATTTTACTCTGGTATTCTGATGGCATGGCATGAAGTGGAGCAGGTAAGACAAGGGGAGCATATCTATTTTCCATGGCTATAAGCTGGGAAGGGCTAAAATGTGGAGTTGAGGCACTGGAAGATGATGCTGTGTGGAGGGTGAACTAGGACCAATAGGTGGTACCTGGGATATGATAGGTTGTTAAGGGAGTGAGGGCATGAATGGAGGTGGGGAATAGGCTTCAGATGTTGAAGGGAATAATGGTGAACTGAGAGTAGTGGACAATTGTTCAGAAAGCTCAGGGATCTTGGTAGTACTAAGGGATGATTATGGTGAATTTAGAAGGCACTCATCAATTGATTTGTTGGCTTTTTGGACTTCGAGGCCTGCAATAAACTCTGGATCTATGACAGTGTCACAAATTTCACTTTCAGACTTTGATCTAAATAATGACAGATCAAATTTCTCATCAAAGGGAAGATCTTCTAAAAACAACCATTCATTTGAGCATGAATTAGGTTTAACTAAGGGTGTGTGATTGGCTGAACTTTATTCTACTCTGGATTTTCTTCAAATCAGGTTGGGATTATCAAATACTAGGGGAGGGTTTGGATCTGAGTTGGCCCTAGTATAATATGTTTTCCTCGAAGCCAGAATTTCAGAATTTTTTTTTAAATTGTTTTCTTTTCATGAGAAATAACTTCTAATGAATTACTTTAAGAGGCTCTAAATACCGGATGTTATGAAACCAACTCACAAAAGGATAGAAAAGATAGATCAACACCTTAGAATTCAACCTCTTCGAGGGGGCAACCTCCTTTACATTACACAAATGAATGATTCTTTGATGATTCAAATGAAAAAACCTCCTTTCTATGTATAGGAGTCTAAGGAGTCACAATATAACCCAGCCGACCTAACAATAATAATATAAAGGCACTAAAATAATAATAGAGGGATTCTATGGGGCACAGTAATAACAATATGGGGACAATAGGGGCACAACAATATTAAAAAGGGATACAACTACAATAGTAATGGGGTAATCACTAGTATTATAGGGACCTAACATGCCCCTCTCCTTTAAAAAAGTGTTGTCCTCAATGCTTGAGTAGTTTTGGATGCTTCTATATAAAATTCTCATCCTCCCATGTGGAATCTTTAGTGGATAAGTTCTTCCACTTGATGAGATACTCCGAAATTGATCGATTTAGTAGCTGTCGAGTTCTTGTTTCTGTGACTGATTCCGGTTCCAATATAAATTTTCCTTCCTCGTCAAATTCTAGCAATATCGTTTCAACTGGGAGCTTGTCGCCTATAACCTTCTTTAAACATGAAACATGGAAAACTGGGTGCACTCAAGAACCTGTAGGAAGCTCCAATTTGTATTCCATAGTACAATCTTTTGCAAGACCTTGTACGGACCATAATACTTTGGTGATAAGTTATTATCCTTCTTAGCTTGCTTGAGGGACATTTGTTTATATGGTTATAGCTGTAGGAATACCCAATCACCTAAATCAAAACTTCTTTCACTATGATGTTGATCTGCCTATTGTTTCATTCTATTCTGCACCAACACGAGGTTATCCTTTAAGAGTTGGAGGACTTGTTGTTGATGCTTGATGTGATCTTCCACTGCTTGAACCTTAGAATTTTCTCTTAAATATGATGTGATGGATGGTGGCTGATATCTATAAAGTGCCATAAATGGGGTCATTTTTGTCGCTGTATGGAAGGAAGTGTTATACCACCATTCAGCCAGAGGAAACCATTTGACCCATTGTGTTTGTTTATCAGATACAAAGCAACGAAGATATCCTTCCAAACATTTGCTTACTATCTCAGTTGGCCTATCATATTGAGGATGATAAGATGAGCTATGAGCTAACTACGTACCGAGACAAGAAAATAATTCTGTCCAAAAATTTATAGTGAAAATGGGATCTCTGTCACTTACAATAATATTTGGGTTTCCATATAGCTTTTGAATTATTTCCCTAAATGCAGTAGAAACTGTACTAGCTTTAAATGGATGTGATAATGCACAAAAGTGTGCATACTTGGTAAGTCTGTCAACTACCACCATGATGACATTCTTTCCCTCAGACTTGTGTAAACCTGTGATAAAATCCATTGAAACCTCCTCCCAACGTTGGCTTGGAATGGATAAAGATTGTAATAGACCCGAGGTCTTAATTGTTTCAACTTTATTTTGTTGGCAAACCAAACATTCCACCACAACAATTGGAAGAAAAAATAGCAAAAGGGCTTTGATACAATTGTGATAGCAAATACACTAAAGGTCATAAGTGTGCTGAGAAGAAATTATTCTACATAGATTGTGAACAGGAAGAAGAAAAAGAGAAAGAAAGGTCAAAAGAAGAGGATATACTCCAAGAACAAAGCCTAGATAAAGAAGAAATGAATTTGACCATATCTTGTAATGCATTGGTTGGAATTAGCACTCCTCAAACCACCAAGATAGAAGGAAAATTCAAGAAGAAAAAGGTAATAGTGTTGATTGATTCAGGAAGTACCCACAATTTTATTCATTGTAAGGTAGCAAAAGAATTGAATTTCTTCCTATATCTAGCACCAGAGTGTCAAGTGATGGTTGCAAATGGAGGAACAATAAATTGCTCTGGAAAGTGCCATAATATCAAGCTATCCATGGGAGAATATGTATTGATTAGCCCAATGCTTTCCATTCCAATGGGAGGTGTTGATGTTGTACTAGGAATCTAATGGCTACAATCCTTGGGTACAATAGGTTTTAATTTTCAAGAACTTTTCATGAAATTTTCTACGGAAGGAAAGGAAGTTGAATTAAGGGGCATTGTATGGAAACCGGGAAATATAATTAGCTCTAACGGTATGACAAAGCTTCTAAAAAAGGAACAAAGAGGTGTAATTGCTAAATTATGTTTGCTAGATGTTTCCACATCGAAATCATCTATTTATCCAGATCTCTAAAAAGTCCTGGACAATCATTCCAAGGTATTTGAGACTCCCAAAGGTCTCCCACCTATTCGTGATTATGATCATGCTATTCATCTGATTCCAGGAAGTGTTCCTCCAAACATCAAGCCGTACAAATATCGCTATGCCCAAAAGAGTGAAATTGAACGTATGGTTGCAGAAATGCTAGAGGCTGGTATAACTCAACCTAGTCAAAGTTCTTTCTCCACTCCAGTAGTATTGGTGCACAAGAAGGATGGATCATGGCGCATGTGTCCGGATTATAGGGAGCTCAACAAGCTCACTATTAAAGAATAGTTTCCCATTCCTGTCATTGATGAATTACTGGATGAATTGCATGGATCAATTTACTTCACCAAGTTGAATCTTCGTTCAAGATATCATCAAATCAGAATGAAGACTGAAGACATTCTGAAAACAACATTTAGAACTCATGAGGGTCATTATGAATTTTTGGTCATGCCTTTTGGCCTTACCAATGCACCTTCTACATTTCAAGGTTTGATGAATTCCATTTTCAAACCCTTCCTTAGAAAATTTGTGTTATTATTTTTTTATGATATACTAATCTACAACAAGTCTTGGAAGGATCATGTTGAACATGTTGACAATGTGCTACAACTATTGGACGAGAAACAATTATATGCAGAAAGATCCAAATGTTTCTTTGGAGTACAAGAGGTGGAATTATTGGGTCATATTGTATCTCATGAAGGAGTTAAGGTAGACCCTAGCAAAATTAAAGCCATTAAGGAATGGAAAATCCCCACATCCATAAAGCATCTACGAATGGAAAATCCCCACATCCATAATGCAAGTTTGTTAAGAATTATGGGAGAATAGCAGCACCTCTAACAACATTATTGAAGAAAGATGCATTTTCATGGACTCCAGAAGCAACAAAGGCCTTCGAACATCTTAAAGAGGCAATGTGCCAAGCACCGGTCTTAGCTACACTGGACTTTACAAAAACCTTTATTGTGGAATGTGATGCTTCAGGAAATGGAATTGGTGCTATTTTAATGCAAGATGAAAGACCCATTGCTTTTGAAATTCATCCAATCAAGGGAAAGTTTTTACACAAAGCTATTTATGAGAAGGAAATGTTGGCAATACTACATGCACTTAAGAAATCGCGACCCTACCTAATGGGAAGACACTTCAAGGTAAAAACAGATCATGATAGCCTTAAATACTTTTTAGAACAAAGATTATCCTTTAAAAAGCAACAAAAGTGGGTCACAAAGATGTTGGGTTATGACTTTGAAATCATCTACAAAAAAGGGAAGCAAAATGTGGTGGCAAATGCACTCTCAAGAAAGGATGAGGATGTGGAAGCATTGTTGTGCGCCATTTCTATTATCCAACCAGATTTGATAAATGAAGCAAGGGAGGAATGGAAGAATGATGAAGAAGTGTGGGCACTTATTCGAAAGTTACAAAAAGATTCCAGTACATCTGATACATTTAGCTAGCAAAATGATTCATTATGGTACAAAGATTGGTTATACCTCTGTAAGAATTCCCAACTCAAACAAAATATTCTTATGGAATTGCACACTTCTCCCTTAGGAGGGCACTCAGGATTTTTAAAAACTTACCACAGGGTTAAGAAGGAATTTTTTTTGGAGGGCCTTAACTTGGATATTCAAAGTAACTGATTCCCTAAGGAAAGAAAATGCAAACATCTAGTAAGCAACCTGAAAGCTCTGATACCAAATGTTAAGAAACTAGCTCACAAAAAGATAGAAAAGATAGATCAACACCTTAGAATTCAGCCTCTTCGAGGGGGAAACCTCCTTTACATTGCACAAATGAATGATTCTTTGATGTTTCAAATGACAAAAACTCCTTTCTATATATAGGAGTCTAAGGAGTCACAATATAACCCAGCTGACCTAACAATAATAATATAAAGGCACAAAAATAACAATAGAGGGATTCTATGGGGCACAATAATAACAATATGGGGATAGTAGGGGCACAACAATATTAATAAGGGATACAACTACAATAGTAATGGGGTAATCACTAGTATTATAGGGACCTAACACAAAATTAAAAATTTCTTAAAGATTTATTAGGACTGAGGGTTCTCCCCAGTATGGTCGCCACTATGTTATCACTCAGAATTTTCCCTACAAGTTATCAGAAGAAGGAAAATACTGAGGTAACTACAAACCAATCTTTTAAGTATAGGCTCTAGCAAACTTATGACTCAGAGAGGGCTCTCTCTATATGTTTTAGATTTTTTCTGAGATTTTAGGCTAGTTTTTAAAGTTCAGGGAGGTTCTGGATTTGTATTGAAAGTTAGATGGTAGAATCCTTAAGTAAATGGATAGAATGGTGTCTCTAGCTATTGGGATATGGAGTCAAAGAAGGGAAGCAGGACTGGGATTAAATCATTAAAGGGAGTGTTCAATGGGCAAGCTAGCAGAGTGAAACATAGATTTTTAGGTCGAATAGATGAAATGATCTTAAGCAGGGTGAGAGGGCACTCAAGAATCCTCAAACTGGGACTAAAAGGAGGAATAGAGGATGATCATGAGCAAAGGGTAGGTAAGAATCCTTTACTATAGACCAAAGGGAATCTACTTGAACTAAGGAGCACTCAAGAATTCCTTAATTTAGATAATTTTAGCAGAAAACATACAAAATGCCTAATAGTCAAAACAAAGTAGAGTGAAGCAAGTTCTCAGATATCATTCCATATTAAGCATTTAGATTTCAGATACAATTAATATTATGGAAAAACTTTTAAAGAAAATTGACAACAGAAAAGAAGATACTTGTCTGTATTTCACACTACACATGAATCCAGTGAAATGTATTTGCTTTATTCAATAATCCAGCTTGCTAGTCCAATAGTGATACAATAGCTTACAATCTTTGATCAAGAAAACTATAGAAATGTCTAAGAATCCACCCTACATACTTCGAATTGTGAAGTATATATATAAAAATAAATTACTATGAAATATCTCCAAACAACTTGAGATTTATTTTAGGAAATACAAATAGCTTCTTCCAAGAAGATAGAGACAGCAAATGAACTGTTTCTTGTTGTCCCTTTTATTATGGTTGTGCTGGCCTTTATGGTTGAAGTGTAGCCCTTTATGTTGGCTTGCAGTTGTGCAGTTTTGTGCTGGAGTCTTCTTTACTTTCATCTTTCAACTGATACTCTTTAACCCTGATACTCTTTGACCCTGTTGTGTTGTTTTTCACCTGTTTCACCCTGCTGCTTTCATTTTTACTGTGTAGTAACTTTTAGCTGTTTATTTATCATAGTAAATCTGTCATTTTCTCCCACCATTCTGAATCTAATAATTTCACATTCACCATTATCCTATAGATTTCATCAGCCTCAATATACTTTGCAAAATTGGGCTTGGCGTGGAACAAATGTTTTACCTCATGCTCAAGGAAAAACAAGTTCTCAAATGTGTCATATAATACTTTGCTTCTTGGCAGGGCTTTAATGGTTGAAGAACTGGCTTGTTCCTTAGCCAATTTTCTAAGTATATCACCATAGTCCAACTGTGTCATGAGTTTTTCATTGATGACCATAGGACTGGGCAGACCTTTCTCCCTCAAAATATGAAATTTAGCCATGAACCTACCAATGGATACCTGCATATTGTGGCACTTTTCTTCCAAATTAAGCATAAGGTTCCTTTTGGAAAGGACCTTCCTTATCTCTAAAATGGCAGCAATCATGTCTTCTATATTTACCTCTTGGAGCTCATATCTATTCTTTCTATTGAGGAAGTGGATGAGTCTATTTGCATCCTCTAGCTTATTTCCCAACTCCTCCTTTACTTTCTAGATAGCTTCAGTAGCTACCTTTACTATATTTGTTTGCTAAAAAATAACTTGGATTGATGGCCAAATATTATTGACAGAGTCAATGATATTGGCCCACAGCATTTCCTTGGTTTGTCCAAGTGGTTTTTCCAGTGTTAAATCCTTCTCTAGGATTTTGATTCTCTCACCCATTCTCTGTGCCTTTTGTGTTTCTTCTTTTTGCTTGAGTTGGGCTAGTTTGCAATCAGTTTCCAACTTTGCCACCTTTTCCTTTATCTTTTTCATCTTTGTAGCATAGATGGTCATTTCTTCCATGGCTTTCACAAGTTCTGTTGCTTTCTCTCTTGATGCACCTGCTGCTGATGTAGACTCTGTTGTTGCTGGCAAGGTTGTTGCAAGTGGAACTGTAGGTGCCAAAGATGCTGCTAATGTGGATGACACTGTTGTAGAGACTTTGGGGATAACATTTGTTGAAGCGGTGGCCATTTCTGCATGTTTTAATTGGATCAAAGCATCCAATTCCTTTTCAGTCTCTTTATGTTGGTCATTTAATTTCAAGACCAAGTCCATTAGTTCTTCATTCCCCTGCTGGGCTTCTAGGACTTCTAGTGTTTGTGGATGCTGTAGATGAGGTATTTTTAGTTGTTTCTTTAATGCATATATGTCATCATTCTTCTTTTTGATAAGTTGTTTTGTGGCTTTTATATCCTTGGGATCGTGTCCCAATTCAATTACTAAGTCCTCTAAGGACTTGATCCTGGTATCCTTGGCCTGTGAGGAGGCCTTCTCCAACTGGAATTGTGTTGAGATATTGTTCAAAGAGTTTTGTAGCTAATGGGTGACTCTGGCTTTACCTGTCAGGGTGGATTATATCATCTCTCCAACCTGTTTATGCAATTCAATATGGTCTATGGGACGAATATCCCTTACGAGCACTTCAAAATCTACCCCTTTGAAATCTTCCCCTCTTTAATATCAAAGGTTGATATTAGCCTTGTTTGATTGGTAGAAGTCAGCTTCAGATATTTTGCATATTTTTGGGCCTTAAGCCTCTCATTCCTAGCCTTGATTTCTTTATGCCTTTCCTTGATATCTTGGTCTTTATCAGCTGGCATTCTAAAATAAAACACTTCAACACTGAGCTGCCTTTCCAACATCTGAGTTTGTGATATGGAAGGCTCTTGCATGCCTCCAGATGGAGTGGCAGGCCTACTTCTTTCTGCTCCCTTATTAGTGACCTTAGCTGAGTCTTCAGAATACTCTTTCTTGGAGGCTGGATTTAGCTTTCGCCTCTTGTTTCATTCCTGCTGCAAATCAGAGGTGGCTCTTCCTGAAGTGGAAACCCCTTCTCTGTTTCATTTTGGGATCTTCTCCTCATTCCAAGGAGTCTACATAATTGGAGGAGTACTCATACCAGTCTCTGGTTCTTCTGGTACCTGCAAAAAAGAGTTGTCATCACGTTGGTTTTCTAAATCAATGTAAGCATTCTCTACATCTATTCCAGTGTTGTCCTGGTCTACTAGGTTACCTTCCACCCATTCTGTTTGGTTTGCATATGCTTCTATTTCAGGTATGGGATGGTGGATGAAAGGTCCTAGCTTGACATTTTATCTCTTCTTTGTGATAAATTCCAAAGGATAATATCTCCAGACAAAACGTCTCTGGAACTTCATATTATGTAGTATCAAATCCCCCTCTTTTCCAGCCTCTTTTGAGTTGCATATGAAGGGGCCTAGTTGGTCTTTTATTTTGAGATTGGCCTTCTTCTTGGCATTGACAAAGTTTACCTCATCTGCATTGATAATTTTCCTATAATATTCTAATACAAACAACCTCATAGGGAGGTATCTTGGCAACTTATATGGTGCAAGCATGCAAGCATGCAACCATATATCCTGATTTATGTGTGGTTCTAGTAAAGGTATCACTCACGCACTTTGGTCTACTTTGACAGTTGAAGGACTCTCTTTATTTCTAGACTGATTCTTGGAGGAGGGTTTCCAGTCAACATTGTCATAACTGGATGTACAAATAAGTCAATGAAGTTTGAATAAGAGTATGGAGACTGATACTTGTGGACTAATGGGATCCAAAAAATGACTGACCTGGGTTGACCCTTGGTGTCTAGTTTTTGGAGGGTGAATGGTAATTTCTCTGATTAATAATATAAGAACATATGGTATAAAACTGAGGAGTATTTGAAAACCCTTTCATTTCCCATTCTTGTGAACTGCCCATGCATTGTGTCAGCTATGAATGTGGCAAAGTCATAAATGGTTGCAGGAGGCTATCTTGGGGTATAGATGGACATGAAAGTCGGGATAATTTCATCAATGTACTCACTTGTGGAGTAACCCAAAACATAAGATATCATGGCTACAATATTTCGGCCCCAAGGGGAAAAAATAGTTGCTACATATGGAGGGGGGTCGTTAGGGATGTGCTTCTCTTCTCTGATGAAGGTTTGGAGCAATTGGGTCAATTTTGCAGAGCTGAGTTTGGGATATAGGTCCAATAAATCTCCAATTGAGAGGGGAGTTAGGTTTCACCCTGGTTGGACCTGCAACATTTCATTTATAGACTTAGCAGTGATGGTGAAAAAGACCTTCTGGTCATGAGACATGATGCTTCTGTGACTTGGGATGTAACAAGCATAGCACATATGCACAATTTCAGAAAAATGTGGACTTGGGGGAACTGGTGCTTGGGAAAATTTGACTCCCAAAGGCCAATTTCATCAGCATGGTTCAGGAACTTGTCCCTACTTTGGCAATGTACTTTGAGCAGGAGCTCTATGACAATGGTATCTTTTATCTAGAAATCTTTATCAGCTAGGGGAAGGTGGGCCAGGTCTAAATGGGGTGTAGACATGGGTCTCATATCCATAGCAATTAGAGCAGCCATACTCAGTTCTTGTGGATTTGAGTATGGGGGATAATTTTAAGTTTTTTACAGCAACGATGTTCTTACAGATGGTTTTGGTATAAAGTGTAAAAACCAAAATAAATCTGATTATTTTCCACTTAATTTAAAGTGTTATGAGGGCAATTTACTGGAATTGGACGACTGAGTGGGTTTTCCACAGTTAAATACCTGGAATTGGGCGAATTTGACTATAAATGGTAGTTTACAGAGGTTCGCAGGGGTCTGTACGACTCTGGTATGGATGGATGACTGTGTTAGACTGTCTGCAGCTTCTATGGAGAAATTACAGAGGTTCATGAGCTATTTCGGCAGTTTGCGGGAGTTGCAATGACGCTCTGAGTTCTCAAAGGCAAATGCGCGAAAAGAGCAAAAAGAGGGGTAATCAGGCTTTTATAGGAAAACGGTTAATTTTGGCAATTTTTCACTAATGGATTAATAGTGGCGGTTCTCGATTGGAAAGGGGAAGCGGTTTGGTAGGTCCATTGCACTGCTTTTGTGGTGCAGGCAGTATTCAGGAGGGGCTGCCCGATTCCATTCAGTGCTTGACACGTAGCGTTGGGGGCCAAGGGGAAACCGCCTCATTGGGCAGGTAAAGGGTGGACATCGGGTTGGCTCGACATAGATGATAGGCATTGGATGTAAAGGAGGGACGCTTAACGGTGGTCGGGAGATGGGAGTTGCGCGATGATTTAACCAAAAAGTTTTTGGGGGAGACCCATGGGCCTAATCATGGCGATATGAGATTATTTTAACCTTTAATCTCATCGGGGCACTCTAATGCAGGATTAAGGGCTAAGACAATGTTATTAATATATTTTTGAGGGATATGGGTAATAATATAGTTTATAATTAAACTAAGGGGTGGGGTTAATTTACACATAGGAATTAAATATATACAGGAAATTGGGTTTTTCGGGGATTTTGTATATATTAATAAAACTTAATATGAAGTGAAATGAGCCGCGGGGGGGTGCTTGACTTATAATAAATGTTACATGGTGGGTTTTTTATCATAGAACATGTTTGCTATGGGTTTTCCCTAGGCAAAAGACTTAGACTTTAGGAAAATTGCTTTTGTGGGGTGGGGATGAATGAATTGTAAAGGGTTTTTAACACCTTTGTTTCATAAGTCATCAAGCTGAGGGTCCAGTCCCTCCAGAAGTCAGAGAAATGCTCTGAGCCTCTTTAACTTAAGGAGCTAAAGATATTAATCTTTTATTTTGAAGGGGAAGTTAATGAGTGATATAGGGGTTAAAATGAAAGATAGGGATGTTAAATAAATCATGTTATGAACCATTGTCTTTGCTTTATGTACCACTTATGCATATTTAGAAGATGAATTTGGAAAAATATCATAAGTGCTTTTCATGTAATCACAAGACATTTCTGTGACCTTTCTACTACTTACCCATCTACTTATTCTACCATTTTTTCTTCACTTTATTTGGGTGCATTTAGGCTAGCAAACCCTTATCAATCTTCTCTTTTCTTTACAAAATAAACTATCTAAGTCTAACCTTATATCATCTAAGGGCTCAAATTAAACTGACGAGCTCCTTTTATTTACTCTACCTATCTAATGATCTGCCAAGATTAAATGGTTTGGTCAGATTTATTCACTACCTATAAACATAAAATTCAAATCATGAAATAGCCAAGTTTAAAAATTTTGACTATTCATGGATTGTGGCATAAGTAACAAGTTGCACACAATCATTTATTAAGCATAAAAAGTAAATAGTAGTGGCATTTTGACTTGCACACTTTCCATGGTCTCTTTTGTTTTTTGGGGGTCATATATTTCATTTTTTTTTACCTATCTTCATTCTTTTTGTCCTTTGATTATTATTTTAGGACATGCCCTCTTTACATTTTTTAATTTTTTAATACGGAAAACATTTGCAGAAAGCAAAGGTATTGTTATAGACATATTTGGGCACTTCAACCCCAATCATATATGTCGATAAACCAAGGGCTCTTTAAACCCTAAAAGTTTTGTTTCATACCCTAAATGATCATGGTCAACTAATTACATCATTTCCGATAAGTTCCACCTGAAAAACCACTCAGAATTGGCCAAAACTAGACCATACTCACTACTCCTTGGTGAAGGTACGATGCATACTAACTCCTACACTAGCCAGGTGTGATGCATACTGAAGAAACCTTCTATGGGGTGCGATGAGCGAGAATGGACAAATGTCTGAGACAGTTTGCTAAGTGGATGCTCATGGAATCTTCTAGAAACTTCCTCTACGACACTTTCCTCTCTGAATTCGTCCAGGGATGAGTAAGAGATCTAAGAAATCTTCAAGTGGAACCAAGAACTAGAAGTGGAATGACACTAATCAAAAACCCAAAGATGACTCACACCTCTACAAACATCTATAAATGGATCCCTCATCTGAGAGATCTGGAGGCTGGAACTTTGTAATTTGTAAAGAAGTGATGTTAGCTTGTCTTTGAGAAGAAGCACTGTATTTTTGGGTGATCTTGCTTTTCATGAGGTGAAGAGGGTTTTGATGCTGGGAGGATGATGTTGGATTAGACAGCTGGGTTGTAATCCTCTCTTCTACTATTAATAAAGTTCTTTGAGTTTTCCTCCATATAATCATGTATTTGTGAATCTTGTTATTTGTGAATGCAATTGTATGGTCAATGTATTTCTGATTCTGCATTGTTTATGATATTATAGATCGAGATGCTTTGATGGTGTTTTGTTACTTTGTCTCTATAGGTATTCTTTAAAATGGGACAAGTAGGAGAAGAGTCGCAAACTCTATCAAGGGGGAGAGAAATCAAGCAAGGATTAAAGTAGAAGATCTAGGTTGGTCTCTTTGCTTCTCTCTTATCTATCATACATAAAGGAAGTCACAAATTGCTTTGATCGTTTGTTTCTAAGATAGCTACCAATCTTATTGGGACTAGTAGATCGAAAAGACACTAGTTTTCCCGAAAACAAAATGGAGACTCCACTGGGGATCGAATAGTTTGTTTGTTTGTTATGGTTGTTTGCTTTATAAACTACAGACAGAGCCTGAAGTTAGCCATATAACCTTCGAGCTGCTCTTGCTATGCAATTGCAAAGTAGATGAATGTTGCTTCAGTCAATCTCTGGGTTGGTTTATGAATTGAACATCTGACTTACAAGCATTCTAAACGCCCTTGTGGTAGATCAATAGCCTCCCAAGATCATACCCCTATACTTTGTTTTTACTGTCCATTATAGCTCAGCTTAAATCACTGAACTTAGCTGCAAATTTTGAGCAAAAACCCAACTCCGTTTCGCTCCCTATCCCATTGCATTGTCTGTAACTGGAAACTAGTATGCATCACACCTCCCGTGTGTAGTAGGTGAGATGCATCCCTATTTATGTGAAGCACAGGTGCGATGACTGAGTAATCCTATTGCCCTCTTTGAAATTTGGTCCAGTGGAAAAATGGTACATTGAATTGCCTAGAGCTTCATTTGATAACTTCAGTGCCCTTGCCACTACTTTTTTAACACACTTTCATTTACCCATAAGGTACGAAATGGGAATGGAACTCCTTACCATCTTTAAATAGACAACAGCCACTCACATATCTGATCATATTCATGAGTGGCGACATTGCCGTCGAATGGTAAGGATGTATGTTCCTGATTAGCTTCTAGCTGAGTGGTTTATTAAGTCATTATTACCTTCTATTACTAAAGATGTGGTGAAAGGAGGAGTTGTCACTGAAGAGCAGGTCATTGCTCGTGCACAATATTTAGACTTGATCTATACACAGTGTGGCATGCTCTATGACAAAATTCCTGATGCTCCTAGACTAGAATTTTCCGTTCCTCCCCCTCCTAAATCAAACAATGACTCTCATGCCAATGATGGCGTGATCGGTACGTCAAGCATGCAAACTACAAAGTCTCCATCTGGTAAAGCCCTTGTAGTTTCTAGTAAAAAAGAAAATGACAAACTTCTTACCTTGGAGGTTAATGCCATGTCATCTGACAAGGGAAAAGAACCTAAGCAACCAGGGGGCAAGAAGAAAGGGAAAAACAAAAAGAAGAAACAAGAGGATTCGACTCCTGAGAAACCTTCTAGAAACCCTACTGGGCGAAAGAAACCTAATCAGCCATGTTTAATATGTAATGAGGACCATTATATGAAAGGTTGTCCACATCGAGCTGAGGTCAATAAATTTTTAAAAACTTCAAGTGCCTAAGTAGTATTGACTGATCTGTTTCCAAACCCAGAAACTAATCTGGTTGCTATCGATCATGCTTCCCCATCCCAAGTACTTATGTTTTCCATCTCGAAACAGAAAAATGATGCTTTGATATTGACAAGGAATAAAGATTATGGGAATCCACAGATGTTGAACAACAAGGCTACAGATCAACCCAGTAGTTCAACAACAACTTCGTCAGAAGTTGTGCCGCCCATCATTCCTGAATTAACTATAAAGCTGCCAAAGGGAGTTGTACATAAATCATCATTTAATCCTCGTGCCTGAGTGGCACATAATTATAATATAGTGGAGGATCTAGCTCAATCGCCATATTCTATGTCGACACTTGAAGTACTATAGAATTACCCCTCCCAAAAGCAGGCTTTATTATCAGCAATAGGTGGGATTGACCCAGCGGATTCCAATATTGTGGCCTTTAACCATAAAGGATATGAACCTCAGTTGCTGGCCCAACTCACTTTCCTTATACAGGTAAAAACCCTCAACAAAACTATTCATCGAACAATTATCAATGAGGGGGCATCTACCTGTATCATGTCAATGAGTTGCTGGAAAACTTTAGGCTCACCACCCTTGTCACGATCATCAACAACATTAAAAGTGTTTGATGGAGGAACATACACGCTGTATGGGATATTAAGTAACTTGCAACTAGGGGGAAAGACAGTAGAAATTGAAGTCGAGGTCATTGATGGAAACGTTGACTATAATATCTTACTAGGAAGGCCCTGGACTTATGCTATGGCTGCTGTTGTGTCAACATATTTAAGAAAGATTGCATTTCCCTTCCAAGGCAGAATTACAATCGTTGACAAACTAACCATTTTCCCCAACAGTTCACAAGCTACTAGAAGTATTCCAATGATCCATGGAAGCTCTCAATCACTTCAAAATGTCAGAGTAGGTCTCCTAAAAGACCCTTCCTTAATGGGTACTTTTTCCCTCCCGCCTCCGAGTAATCTGGCGGAAGTGACCATAGTGGAAACCTATCATATGATATCTTCTACATCATCAAAGATTAAGAAGAATTCTGAACATTTTAATAATATGGATCAACACCAGGTGTTAACCCCAAGCACCATAGAAATTTTGTAGCAATCAATTTTCTGGGCCTGGCCAGCAAACCCAAATCAACACTCAACAAGTGTTTGGATAGACAGGTCTCTAGAGTATGGCATCTCTTTCAATCCTTGGTCTCGTAGACATTCTACAGACGAAGGAATCATTCAGTCAATGATGTTAGAAGAGGCACCATGGAAAGATTACCACCATTTTTCCCACCTTCAAGATAACAATGAAGATTATTCTAGCGACATTAATCATCCTTCAGTTTTTGATTTTCTATAAAATACTGTAAATATGGTGGATTCCGAGTGAAATCTGTCCAATATTGAGGAAACTATCGCCATTAATATCTCAACCAAACCTAACGTTGTAGAGAATATTCATGTTGGAAAATCTTGTTCTCCTTCAGAACTAGAAATATACTGTGCTCTCTTTCATGAATTCAGATATGTCTTTGCATGGTCATATGAAGAAATGCCATGCATTGACTCGAGCATCGTTGAACTTTAAATCAAGATGTATCCAGATGTCAAACCAGTACGACAATGACTTCGACCGGTTCACCCAAAGAAAGCCACTACCATTATGGCAGAAGTTGAAAAACTTTTACATGTTGGTTTCATTTACCCTATTCCTCTCACTAATTGGGTATTGAATATTGTTCCTGTGATGAAAAAACAAGGAACAATTAGAGTGTGCATCGATTATAGGGATGTAAATCAAGCGTGTCCAAAGGACAACTACCCTACGCCCTTCATCGACCAAATAATTGATGAATGTGCCGGATGAAAAATATTTTCATTCATGGATGGATTTTCTGGATACAACCAAATCAATATCTGCCCACAGGACCAGTCAAAGACTGCATTCATATGTCCATGGGGCACATTCACATACCGCAAACTACCTTTCGGTTTGAAGAACGTAGGGGCAACTTTTCAGAGGGCAATGAACTATGCCTTCCATGACTTCAAACACATCGTTCAACCGTATCTCAACGATCTACCAGCTCATTCATGAAAGTGGACTGATCATCTACAACATTTGAGAGCCATATTTCTACGTTGCTGACACTAAAAGATACGACTCAATCCGCACAAGTATGTGTTTTTTGTTGGTTCTGGTCGATTACTTGGTTTTGTAGTTTCTAAGGACGGAATTCAACTCAACCCATGTAAGGTTTAGGCAATCATTGACATGCCTCCACCTTCAAATTTGCTTTAGATTCAGAAACTCCAAGGGAAAGCAAACTTTCTAAGGAGGTTCATTCCAAATTACACAGAACTTGCTAAAGGTTATACACGTCTTTTGACAAAAGAAGTACCCTTCAATTAGGATTAGGTTACACAAGCTTCCTTTGATGCTTTAAAAGGTTCCCTAGTAAAAGCATCATTAATGTATGCTCCTCACTATCAAAAAGACTTTAACCTGTATCTCGCCACTACAGATACAACCATCGCCATGGTTTTAGTACAAGAAGACAAAGGAATAGAACATCCTGCTATTATTTAAGCCGCAACTTAAATGATACAGAAAGCAAGTACTCCTACATTGAAAAGTTGGCTTTAGCGGCTATTCAAGTAGTACAGAGATTTCGACACTATATACTCTTTCGCAAAACTACCATTGTGTCATATTGCAACCCTATGACCTACATTCTGTCGCGTCAATTACTAGGGGGGAAATATTCCAAATGGATAGCCATTTTTCAAGAGTTTGATCTGGAATTCACCAAATCCAAATCAAAGAAATCTCTCGTCTTTGTGGAGTTACTTTGTGACCTCCCATCATCATCCAACAATTTAACATCTAAAGCATCAATCGTGGATGAGACTTTGTTTCTGATATCGTTGAGCGATCCATGGTATGAAGATATACTGGTCTATCTCCAAACCTAAACATTTATGCCTAACACCTCTCACACTAAACAACAACGTATTCGATACCAAGCAAAATACTACATGATCATCGGTGATACACTTTACCATTGTGGTGTCGATACAGTTCTGCGAAGGTGCCTCACGCATGAGGTGGCCAAAAAATTCCTGAATGACTGTCATTCATGTGCGTGTGGGGGGCATCTATCTGGCTATGCTATTGCACAAAAGATCTTACGAGCTGGTTACTTCTAGCCAACTATATTCAAATATAGCATAATTGCAGTTAGAAGTTTCCATGCTTGTCATATTTTTTCACAAAACCAAATTACCACCTACACTACTGCATCCAGTAGTTGTTGTTGGGCCATTCACTAAATGGGGCATACATTTCATGACATGTAACCCCACCGAGACCGGGGGGCATGGGTGTATTATAGTCGTTGTCGACTATTTTACCAAATGGGCCAAGGCGATGCCTACATTAAACAACAATGGCGAAAGGGCTGCTCTTTTCTTTTTCAATCAGGTAGTCTCTAGATTCGGTGTTCCACAGGCTATAGTCACAGATCATGGATTGAACTTTCGCAATCACATGATGGTTGAATTGACTACCAAATTAGGATTGTGCCACGATATTTCTACTCCATATTATCTGCAGGTTAACGAACAGGTTGAGGAAATCAAAAAAGTTCTTAACCGCATGCTGCAGAGAATGATTGGAGTCCACAAATGGAAATGGAATTTAATCTTGTACTCAGATCTGTGGGCATATAGGACATCGGTGAGAAATGCGACCGGATTTACACCCTTTCAATTGGTGTATGGCCTGGAAGCTATCTTACTAATTCAGCGTGAAATTTCATCTCTCAAGCTCGCAATTGATCTACTCCCCGAAACTTCAGAGGAAGAGGCTCGTTTCGTGGAACTAATCCGCTTGGACAAAACCCGTCATGATGCCACATTGGCTAACGAAGCTCATAAGAAATGTGTCAAGGCACAATTTGACATGAATGTGTCTTCTCAAAAGGTAACCTGGTCTTGCTTTACGATCAGGACTCTGATAAATTGGGAGCAGGTAAGTTCAAACCATTATGGATGGGCCCCTACATTGTTAAATGAGTATTGACAAAAGGAGACTATGAGCTAGTTGATTATGATGGGATTCCACTGTCACAGCCCTAAAACGGGTTGTATCTTAAGTGTTACTATGATTAATTAAGTGTAGTAATTTGTTTATAAATATGCTTTTGTTACATTTTTTTTTGAACGTTAAGAGTTGTCATTTTCGTTAGGTAATCCACTTTGCATTTGTTGCAGATGTCGGACTTTTTGGAAACATTCGTTGGGTACGCCGATGGAGCTAGTCGTAGTATGCGAAACCTATCTTCTGCAGCCTGGGCCATTTTTGCTCCAAGCGGTGAGTTACTGAGTTTCAGAGGGATATGTATTGGTCGATCAACGAACAACATTGCTGAATATAGTGCATTGATGGATCTCCTCTCTGATGCCATTTCACATGGCATACGCTGACTTGTTGTTAGGATAGATTCGCAACTCATCATTCTACAGCTTACTGGCGTCTATTCCATTCAGAACCCAACTATCTATCGTATGTTCCTAAGAGTTAGGATTTTGGAAAGGAAGTTTGATTCCATTCAATATCAACACATTTCCAGAAACTTAAACACATTAACTGATTCATTGGAAAATTATGTGTTAGATAGACATTTGTAGAATTTGTAAAGAAAATAATTTCACATTAACATTTGCATCAGGATCGCATAACTTAACCAAAATAAAACTCTGAAATTCAAAAATATATAACTGTTTATAGGTTTTACAAAAAATTTTGTGTCCAAGACAAAATCGGTCATACGACCCAAAAACTCAAAAATGTAGAAAGTATCCTAGACTAATGATGTTGGTGATAACATGTCACCGCCTATGCGATCATACACAAGAGCCTAGCCCAGCGACTCAGCACACCAGTAGTATGGTGTTGTAACCTCAAAGGTAACTCGTCGGTCCTCACATCCTAAATACCAAGAGTGATACCTTCAATCTAATCCTGCAACACTGCCAAGGTCTTCGCTATGTCTAGATCATGAAGGACAACCCTCCCTACAGCCTCTCTTGCTGGAACGTCAGTTGCTGCCCTGGGGCGTGCCGTTGGCCACACTGGCCCAACATATGCACACATATACGATTTTGATTAGTCTTGATAACATTTAAAAACACAAAAAATTATAAAAATGATAAACAAATACATGGTCATAACATTTTACTCATAACACTCCATTACTCACCAACCGGTAATGCAAAATCCAGGTCACCTCGGAAATCCATCCCAACGTATGGATACTTCACGAAGACCATCTCCTGACGGTCGAACCACTCAAAGAAGGCATCAAAGAAAGAAATCTGTGACTGACCAGCATGTCTAGCCATGAGATCAACCCACCTCTGCATCCGTGGTTCCCTCGGTGCTAGCAATCCTAGTGAAATGTACTGAGGCTGCATCAGTGGAATCCTCTCCAAGGCAAAAGCAGTCAAGATGGAACCATAGCCAAAATTCTTTGATTTTCCATTCTTTACCTTGGAGAGTTGTTCTTTTATGACCAGAAGTACGCCCTCACACCAGTTGAACACCTTTGGTTCCAGGCATTCCAGGGCATACTACATGTAAGATCTGTTTGCCAAATGAAGAGCCGCGCCACTAGCCAATCTAGCAAAGGTGAATAAAATGGTCCTCAAGGGCCTATCAGTGACATCCTAGATATTGATCTTGCCATCCTTGCTAGGATGAGATCCATCTCTAAAAAATTGGCAAATATAATCTCTCACGGATTCACCCCCACGGGTGGATCCTGACAATGAGAGAGGGGTACCACGCCTCGATAACCTTGTCAGAAAGTAGATATCCACAACTATCAATGGAATAGATTTGCCTCTGATCTGAAATACCTAGTTAATCAGATCCCAAGCATCGAGAAAATACTGCAACAAACCGATTTGTTGCCTCACGCTGGATATGCAGAAGAATTTGAGCAAACCACAGTTTCGCAATGTAGTAACTATACCCTGATCATGCAAGGAAATCATGTCCTCTTCTTCATGCTGACGTTCATGCCATGTGATGATGATCTTGATCCAACAAAAATATGAAACACAAACAAAAGATGAATTAGGATCCTGATTTGAGCAAAAACAGGCAAAAATTTCATAAAAAATTACTGTCTAAAGTTTCCCTTCTACGCCCATCGCACCCTGCCTTTGAGCAAGGTGAGATGCATACTGACTTGCCAGTGTACAGCTTAGTATGCATCGCACCTTTCGATATAGGTCAGATGCGATGGATGGAGAACAAATTCTTCAAACCCTAGGGGCCCAAAAAAAAGTGAAAAACTTGCTCAAACTCAAGAAAGGATGGAATGAAAATGAAGAGCTAAGGGTTAGCTCCTACCTGGTCCCGACGACATGGAAAATGGTCCACCAGATCTCCCGAAATTAGCTGGTGAAATTTGAGGGCGGAAAACCACTCCAGAGCTCAAAAATACCAAATTTGAAATGAAATGGTAAAAATGAGGGGTAAAACTACTTTGTATGTTACTATTCATGTAACTCAAGTAAAATGTTAGTTTTCAATTCATTTTTAGGGCATACATATGTATTTCTAATCAATTTGATGGAGAAATTGAGCAGGTTGTATGACCGGCAAAAGAATCTAACGTGTTAAATGGTGATTGAAAATATTTGACTACTGTTATGGGAAATGTTTCTGCAAGGTTCAACGTTGTTAAAAAATAAACCTGCCACTGAGCATATGTTAATGCAAGGTTTAAGCTCATTAAAAAATAAACCCGCCTTCAACAAACAACCTCTATGATTGCCATGCTATTAGCATTTTCAGCCTTGGTTGTGTTCCTACCATCACCTCCATTCTTTTGGCCGATCATACGCTCCCACTTGATTATTTACCCTTTTGAGGAATAGATGTGACGAGTGATTCTGTTAGCCACCCTCTTCACACTACCATGTTTTTAGAAGTTCAAAAATTACCTAGAACCAGTTGCTACCCGAAAACATCATTCGTTCCTCAAAAAACGAGTCTCTTTTAAGCTCTTTTTAGACTCATTAAATATGAAAAGATTGCCGAGCTATTGGCCTTTCCAGCTCGTTAAAGTAAAGGGAAGCACCATCCCTCCTGTACATTTTAATATTTTTTGGACCTGAGGGATTATCCCTGAAAAAGATCGAGCGCTTGTTTTTTCGGCTCGCTAAAACAATCAAAAAGTCATTCCTTTTGTATTATTTTATACCTTTTCGGACTTAAGGGATTATGCCACGAAAAACGACTGTTGGAGTTTACTTTTCATCCATTTTCAAACTCTCTAAACATGAAAAGGATTGAGTTATCTTTTTTGATAAACACGTTAAAATAATAGCGACAAACTTGTCCGCCCGGACAACAACGAGTTTCACTGTCGCTAGGCTCGCTAAAACATAGAGACAGGTTTGCCCTAAGGGTAAATTATAGAACAAGCATATGTTATCCTCCTCAAGCTTGACAAAAATAAAGAGGTACTGGTCAACAATGACTGGGGGAAAAGGGAAGAAAACTTGAAGAAATTTATTGGTAGCAGGTCACTCTTGAACATGACACTTTCACTCCATCACCATGATTGAGTCAGGTTGGGTTATTCCATTCACTGGTCATATCACCATTGGTCCTCTGTACCATCCATATTTTGGGGTTGATGCTACCAATCCATCTAAGTGTTGCCGACATGTTCAAAAGAAGTCATCCAGAGAATTTACCATCCAGCTAATTCCTCATCCACTGCAACACCTTCACCTGCCATTTTTCTTGACCGCCATTCCTGAACCTTGTATCATCAGATTGTTTTCACCTCCAGAAAATTATTTGCTTCGTTTCGTTTCATGTCGTAGATGTGGGATGCATCAAGGCCCTCCTACGACGGGTCACTTCTTGTCGACGTCATCTCATTATCCAAGAAGTTAACTTAGAAACACCCCTTTCAGTACTTTGAAGCCTGCATGCCTTAATGGAAAGTTTCTCACTTCTGACGACAGGTTCACATCAATGGCCTTCACATTATCAATTATTACTCTCATGCCTATTAACAGCTCACATTATTGGCTGGTAATAAGGCGATGTCTTTCCATGTTCGACTTCAGGACATCTTTTCACATGGATCGACTTGTACACCGGGCAAAGATTGAACGAGTTTGAAGACCTCGGATCTAGTTTCATCCATCTAGGCTGTCATATATTCAGGAATATAAAGACATCAAATGTACACAGAAGCTACACAGATGGTCATCTAAGCTAGGGATGATGACTCTCCAGTCTGCAACTGCAGATGATTATCTGTCCTATGTACATGAAAATGAATTTATAAAGTTGAGCATGGGAATGCCTGCCTCAGCTAGATCATGAAAATAATATGATGATAATGTATTGTATTGTATCTTATACATGTCACCTTCCAGTTCGAATACCTCGAATCCTCATGATAAAGCATTTCACCCGACATCAGAAGATTTATGATCTCATGCTTTAGGGGGCAACTGTTATAGACATACTTGGGCACTTCAACCCCAATCATATATGTTGATAAACCAAGGGCTCTTTAAACCATAAAAGTGTTGTTTCATACCCTAAAGGATCATGGTCAACTGATTACATCATTTCCCAGAAGTTCCACCTAAAAAACCACTCAGAACTGGCCAAAACTGGACCATACTAACTGCTCCTTGGTCAAGGTGCGATGCATACTGACTCCTACACTAGCCAAGTGTGATGCATACTGAAGAAGCCTTCTGTGGGGTGCGATGAGAGAGAATGGACAAATGTCTGAGACAGTTTTCTAAGTGGATGCTCATGGAATCTTTTAGAAACTTCCTCTACGACACTTGCCTCTTTGAATTCGCCCAGGGATAAGTAAGAGATCTAAGAAATCTCCAAGTGGAACCAAGAACTACAAGTGGAATGACACTAATCAAAAACCTATAGATGACTCACACCTCTACAAACATCTATAAATGGATCCCTCATCTGAGATATTTGGAGGCTGGAACTTTGTAATTTGTAAAGAAGTGTTGTTAGTTTGTCTTTGAGAAGAAGCATTGTATTGCTAGGTGATCTTGCTTTTCATGAGGTGAAGAGGGCTTTGATGCTGGGAGGATGATGCTGGATCAAACAGCTGGGTTGTAATCCTCTCTTCTACTATTAATAAAGTTCTTTGAGTTTTCCTCCATGTAATCGTGTATTTGTGAATCTTGTTATTTGTGAATGAAATTGTATGGTCAATGTATTTCTGATTCTGCATTGTTTATGATATTATTGATTGAGATGCTTTGATGGTGTTTTGTTACTTTGTCTCTACAAGTATTCTTTAAAATGGGACAAGTAGGAGAAGAGTCGCAAACTCTATCAAGGGGGAGAGAAATCAAGCAAGGAGTCAAGCGGAAGATCCAGGTTGGTCTCTTTGCTTCTCCCTTATCTGTCATACATAAAGGAAATCGAAAATTGCTTTGATTGTTTTCTTCTAAGATAGCTACCAATCTTAGTGGGACTAATAGATCGAAAAGACACTAGTTTTCCCAGAAACAGGTATGTACAATATTACAAGGCTTAAACTTTAGTCATTCAAAATTATGAATCGTATTGATATAGGAACCTAACAGTGGCTCCACTTGGGGATGGAATTTCCTAGTGAAATGTCAAGAACTTTGTAGATCAGTAGCCTTTGAATTGTTGTTGATATTACCTTGCCAAATGTTTATCTACGATTCTATATTATTGATACTTATGATAGTGAATCTTTCAAAGCTTAGGGCCTTCTCTTCAAGCTTCAACTTCAATGACCACCATCCAATCCAAACTAAACTTTTTGAAGAAAAATGGAATATGTACAATGGAAAGTAAAAATCAATAGTTAGGTTCAAAATAGTGTTTGAGCATTCTACCATTCACTGGTCCACCTTCTGCTTCTGTACCATCCATTTCTCTTAGGAAGAAATAATTATTACCTCTAAAAGCATAAATGACATATGGGCCTTTCCATAGGAAATCAAATTTCCCATGTTTACCTTTATCTTCCCTCCTTGAAACCCATTTGAGGACTTTGTCACCAAGGTAGAAATCTTCAACCCTAGTTCTCTTGTCAAAAATATTTTTAATTCTTTCTTGCACAACCTGAGATCTAATATAAACTTCCTCCCTGGTTTGTTCAAGTTGAATGGTTTGGTTGATTCTCCTTTGGATACTATTTGGTTCAACCTGCAACTCTTGAAGCAGCTTCATCACTGGTGTTCCCAAGGAGGATGGAAAGACAACTTCCATCTCATAAACTAGTTGATAGGGAGAAGTACCAATTGATTTCTTTGTGGTTAGTCTGTCTGCCCATAAGGCATTGACTAAGTTTTTGTTCCATGTTTTCTTATTTTCCTCCAACAACTTTGTTATGATGTTCACCAGGCTTTTGTTTGAGGATCTTGCCAGTCCATTTTCTTGAGGATAATAGGCTGTGGAATGGCCTAGGGTTATATGGTACTTGTTGCATAACTCTATCATTCTTTTGGATTTAAAGGCTACTGCATTATCAGTAATGAGCTTAGTTGGACATCCAAATCATGACAGAATGTTATTTTCAAGGAAGGTTATGATAACAGTGTCAGTGGCTTTCCTTGAAGGTATGGCCTCTATCCATTTTGTGAAGTAGTCTGTGGCAGTGAGGATCCAATTGTGTTGGGCAGAGGAAGGTGAGTGAATTTCACCAATGAAGTCTAGACCCCATTGTTGGAAAGGTGTTTCAGTGAATATTGTCTTGAGGGGTAACGGTAGAAGCTTTTTCTTTTCCTCAAAAACATGACATTTGTGACAGGAGGTCACATATCTCTTTACATCAGAAAACAAGGTAGGCCAGTAGAAACTGGCTCTAAGAATTTTATCAACGGTGGCTTTCCAGTAAAGGTGTCCTCCATAGTCACTTGCATGAAATTATTGCAATACTTTGTTAGATTCATCTTTTAATAAACAATTAAGAAGAATACCTTCATCATTTCTCCAAAACAAAGCATTGTCAAATATACAAAATTTTAAGGACTTCATCTTCAAAAATCTTCTTTTGGTCTTAGATAATTCAGGACGAGCTTGTAAATTTTGTAAAACATAAATGTTATAAAAATACCATGGTGATTCAATAAAGGCCCGACTGATTAGTGGAGTCACCATCTCCTCTTCATTATCTATTCATAATCATTCATTACACTACTAGATATTTAATTATATCCCTTGAAGGTGGGCCCACAGATCCGAAGGCCCAAAACAATGCCATAATTGACCCAAGCACCATCCTTAACTTTCGGTTAACTATCGAACCCGATGACCATGCAATCCTGCCCTCGAAGATCTAATGTCCCTGACTTGATTTCAGGCCTAAACCTCACCCACACTTTAACCTTTCTTGTGGACCCGAAGAGAATATAAGCCGCTGCACTAACCTTTTTCATGTCTGTTACACTAAAAAATGTCACCATGACTATTTACAATTAGTATGGCTCAATCAACAGTCATGCTACCCTCTTAGGCAAGTCTTATGCCTCTGCTATCCATCTCAAACTCAAAAAAGAGAGAAAGTCTTGTAAAAAATGTGTTTATCTCTGGGGACGCAGGTTCTCTCAAGCCTTACCTGCGGGGACGCTCACAATGTTCACAAAGGCTACATCCTTGGACGCTTTGTATGTTAAGGGACAGGTGCGTCCTTCTATAAAAGGCAAAATGCGCGAGTTTCATCTTAAAAAAGTTACTGGTGGTTACTTCTAGAACTTTCTAGAGGTCGGTTTGATGAAATGGATGCGCCTCCAGTTGGTTCATGTATCCCTATTAAGGAGGAACTTATCCCATCAATAAGGGAGCTATCCCACCCAAAGAGGGGGATTATCCCATTGATGGTGGACCTGAATAACCTCTTTACAGCACTATAAATAAAGACATTGAGCCAGAAGGAGGGGAGGTTGGAGCTATACATTTTCTTTGGGTAAATGCTGCAGGATTTAGGTCTTCCATTAGAGCCTTTGTGAGGAGAGATTGTCTTCACTTGATTCTACTTGGGAGAGGGTGAGCTTTGTCAAAGTAGAGGAAAACCCTTGATGGACCCTGGGAGGAACTTGCACAACACCAAGGCCAGGTTGTAAGAGTTTCTTTGTTTCGTTATTAATACAAACTGGTTTATTTTTCTCAATAGCTTGTGTTAATGAGTTATTTCATGTGTTCCTTGGTCTGCATGTTGAATATATGTTTTATTATATGAAATGCAAGTGCTTGGTAATTGTTTGATTGTTTGTGGTTGCAGGAATTGACTTGAAGGAGGAGCTCATCCGGATCGTCAAGAACGGACTTCAACAACAGCGTTTTGGAATAAGGTAAGCCTAAACACTTGTAGTTTTCATGTTGTAAAAGGTGTATTTAGAGAAAGATCACTCCATTTTGTCTTGTTTGTCATTAGAACGTCTTAGACTTCTAGGAAGGTCAGTCGTGTCCGCACCCTTGACAAATTCCGTGTGACAAATTGGCGACTCCGCTGGGGATTCCATTAATGAAAAGTCTTTTCCTTTATGTGAACTTTGCTTTGAGAAAATTGGTTTATTTTTCTGGTTTTGGCTCTGTGATTCTGTCTCTGGGTGGGTTAGCTTAGGATTAGTTTTATTTTGGTTTTTCTTGAGTTTTTCAGACGGACGCATCCTCTGAGTGCTGCACAGTGCGTCCCTGGACGCACTTTTGTTGTGTGCACAGAGCGGGCTCGCACCTGTGCTAACGGGTTGCATGCGTCTTCCTGTAAAAATTTAGGAAAACTCCTTTTTTGCCTTTTTTGCTCTTAGATTTTGTTTTTTCTTAGTTTTTTCTGCCCAGATTCATTAGTCCCTTGTCCAGAATCTTCACCTAAGCTTGTTCCTGCTCTTAGCTTTCATCAATTGCGTGTTTTGAGTCTCTTTCTTGAGAAATTCTTGATTTGATTTCCTTTGATCATTACTTGGAGGTTTGTCTCAGTCTTTTCACAATTTTGCATCTTTTTGCTTTTGTTTTTGCAAAAAAATTTCCCCCTCATTCGCCGGGGGGGGCTAAATTGTGTATGAGTGTTAATCGCCTTTGAGTGTTTTTATGTTTTGATCTTTGGAACTCTCACCCAATTTTCTCAATTTGCACTTGATTGGTTCTTAGATCACATTAGAATCGTCTTGTGTTTGAGAATTCTTTTGCATAGATCACATTTGCACAATTAGAATTCTCATTTTCAGAATATTAATGAAAAATGTGCATAGATTACATTTGCATACTTTTCAAGTGAATTGTGCATAGATTACAATTGCATAGTTTACATTCTGAAAAAATCAATTGTAGATTTAGATCAGCTTTCTTTGATTTGAATTTACACAGAAATAAAAATAAAAATAAATTGTTTGGGAATTGATTTGCATTAGTTTTTCTTGATGAAATTAGTGCATTAGAGAATTTGTTATATTTTCTCTTAGTGATCAATTTTTTGCATTGTTGGAAGTGAATGGAAACTCTCTCCTTACTTTAGTTAGGATTCATCGAATTGAAAAGATTACATTATCATATTCGATTGCATTCAGTTGAGTCGGGTCATAACACCATTGGTTTCATCTCCATTTACCCATTTGAGTAATAACAGCCTTAATAACACAACGCTTAATTAAAATTCATCTAGTATTTTTTACATTTCTAGGGCTCTGAAGCACCAACATAGCTTAGGCTAGTGTCTTGGAGTAGGTGAGTACTTAACTCTCCAAGACAGTAAAACCAAACAAGTAGTCGATCTTGTGATAGAATCAAATCCAATTGTTACATTTACACTCTGGGAAAGCTCCTCTTAAAGGAGAAGCACGAGCTCGTGTCCGAACCAGTGAGGGGATCATTCCCCCCTCGTTGGGAACGACGCCAGACAGTACGTATTACAAACGGTAAACCTCGGATTAACCATTGTCGAGGAGCCAGGGGTCACTTATCGGTAAACCTTGGATTACTGTCAAGGAGCCGGTAAGGGGATTGAGCTTGCTACTCTGCCCTTGCGTGCTGTCGGAGTTTAACTGTTCCCCCAGGTGTACTTGTGGCCGTTGGTAACCTTAGTGACCATAATCTTTAGGATTCTACCCAAGGTGACGGTGGAGGGAAGGTCCCACTGTACCTGGAGCAGACGTCGGCTATACTCACTTGGATTTTCTGGGGGGTTCACTTCACTCGAGACGGTTAAAGTGGAGGAACTTGGTCCAGTCTATTCATTAAGCAGGTTGTCGGGGTAACTGTTCCACCCACTATTTCTGTACTGGATTCTGCGAGGTTGGGCTTAATCACCAACTAGTGTTTTCGGTCCGGAAGGCTACTGTTTGTGTGTGGTTTGACTCCTAGATTTGATAGCGCGTGTTAATTTGTTTGTTTTTACTTTTAGAGACCATAGGTGTGAATTGTGAATTTTAGTTGTTAAGTGTGAATTGTGAATTGTTAATTTTAGTTTTAAATTGTTAATAAAATTCACTGAAGTTGAATATAATGGCAAATGTTCCGGAATTTATCAACCTAGGAACCCCTCCTAATGAGAATCCTAGTACTTTTCCTTACTTTGGAAATGTTGGTCCTCCTTATATGGCTACTTTGTCATTACCTGGATTTACAATAGGTTTACCGATATGGTTATTTTCAACTTCGTTGGCCCAAAATACTCCAATTGTTCCACCTCAACCGGATGCTTCACCTCAACAGAGTTCACCATCTCAACATCACCAACCTTCTGTTGACCCTTTACCTTCTTCGCCTAATTTTTCTTCCTCCATTTTTTCCTCTTCGCCTGGTAAAAGCCTTGATGCTAGTAACCAGGAGGCTAAGAAGAAGAAGAAAGGGAAGAAGAAGAAGAAGAAGAAGAAGCAAGATAAGAAAGAAGTCAACCAACCAACCATGGCTGTAAGTGTTAGTTGTGTTGAGGAAAATTCCGACATGCACCGTAAACCCAAATACCCTTGCAGGCTTTGTAAGGGTGACCACTTCCTTGTCAATTGTCCTGGTATTCCAAAGGTCTTGGAAGTATGGTCAGAAAAATCTCATCAACTTTCCATTGATCCATCAACCAGTGATAGTCAGGTTTCTGGGAAAAAGGGTAAAGTTAGGTTTCCTTGTAAGTTATGCAAAGGGAGTCATCAAACTCACATTTGCCCTCACATGGATGAAGCCTCAACATTGTTGGAAAAACTTACTGTTCCACAGCAAGAATTTCCAACTGGTTACCGTAAACTTTCTCCCAACCTACCGTCATCTGACGGAGTGATTGATCTAAATTCAAGTACAGTCAATCACACTCTTCCATTGGAGAGTGAAACTCATGTCACTCAGGTTGATGATCCATTAGTTGATCAAGTGGTCGATTCAATTTCACATTCAGTCGATCCCACTTTCCCTTTAGAGAGTGAACTTCATACCGCTCAGGTTCTTCTTGTTACATCAGATTCTTCTATGCCGGGGGGCATTTCACCTGTTTCTATAGAACCCCCTCCAAGCACTGAGGTCTTTTCCTTTGATTGGAATAGACTGACAGAACCTCGTCTTCCTTCCTCCATCCCTTTCCAAATCATTGTCAAGGCTGGTGGTAGGGACATACATCGTACTCAGGTAGATGAAGGTGCTTCTGTTAGTATTTTATCCTCAACTGTTTGGAAAGCTTTGGGTTCCCCTCAGCTTGCGCCTATTACGCAGAATCTGAAAGCTTTTAACAGAACCATTAGTGAACCTTTAGGGATCCTTCCTAAGTTTTCTATTACCTTGGAAGGTAAAACTGTCTGTATTGATCTTATGGTAGTTCGAGGTCCCTTGGATTTCAATTTACTCCTTGGGCGAGACTATGTTTATGCAATGAAAGCTGTCGTATCGACACTCTTTCGCGTGATGTCTTTCCCTCACAATGGCAGTATTGTGACTGTAGACCAGCTTTCGTTCCCTAGTCTTGTTTCAACTACCAATAATATGACACCCCTAAATGTTCCTGATTCTAAAGTGGTATCTACCCTGCCACGGGTTAATTATGTGGCAACTGGTCCCATGTTTTCAGTTACCGATGTAAGTGAGCCTCTCACTGTTTGCTCATCTTCCTTTGATTTAGCTCCGGTAATTGACATGGAAAACTCTATGGGATTACTTGAACACGATGTTCTTATCCCTTTTGAGTCCCTTGACATGTGTTCCTTCCAAAGAAGTATTCTTCCTTCTGATGAAGACCTCTTGGAAGCCATGATCAAGGTATGTCCATTGACATGTCTTTCTTCCAGTTGGAAGCCATGATCAGTAGGTGCGAGGATAGTTTTTTCCTGTATCAACCTCGTTAAAAAATGAAACAGGCTGTAGTGAGGAAAGTTCCTTTTACTGTGTCAACCTCGTTAAAAAATGAATCAGTGAGTCCGAGGAAAGTTCCTTTTACTGTGTCAACCTCGTTAAAAAATGAATCAGTGAGAGAGAGGATAGTTTTGCTCCTGTGTCAACCTCGTTAAAAAATGAAATAGGGTGTTGCGAGGATAGTTTTGCTCCCGTGTCAACCTCGTTAAAAAATGAAATAGGGTGTCACGAGGATAGTTTTTTCCGGTATCAACCTCGTTAAAAAATGAAACAGGTTAGTACGAGGATAGTTTCTTCCTCTCTAAACCTCGTTAAAAAATGAAACTGGATGGTACGAGGAAAGTTCCTTTTACTGTGTCGACCTCGTTAAAAAATGAATCAGTGTGTACGAGGATAGTTTCTTCCTCTCTCAACCTCGTTAAAAAATGAAACTGGATGGTACGAGGAAAGTTCCTTTTACTGTGTCGACCTCGTTAAAAAATGAATCAGTGTGTACGAGGATAGTTTTTTCCTGTATCAACCTCGTTAAAAAATGAAATAGGCTAGCATGAGGACAGTTCTTTTACTGAGTCAACCTCATTAAAAAATGAATCAGCTAGATTTTAGGATATGTAGATAGATTGTAGAAAGTAGGGTTTTGAGGATAGTTCCTGTTACTGAGTCGACCTCGTTAAAAAATGAATCAGGTTCGAGGATAGTTCCTGTTACTGAGTCAACCTCGTTAAAAAATGAATCAGGTATGAGGATAGTTCTTTTCTTGTGTCAACCTCTTTAAAAATGAAACAACTCCCTTTTCAAGTTAAATATTGAAAGTAAACCTTCATTTCATCCAGCCGGTTGAATGCAATGAAGCCTGGGGGGCATGTACCTCATTTCGCATCATTATGCTGGGGGCATGCGAACTTTTTGAGCATAGTTCCTTGTCTTGTGTCAAGCTCGTTAAAAAATGAAACAAGGGTAGGTTAAGTAGGTAGATTGTAGAGAGTAGTCATGAGCATAGTTCCTTGTCTTGTGTCAAGCTCATTAAAAAATGAATCAAGGATTTTAGAGCATAGTTCCTTGTCTTGTGTCAAGCTCATTAAAAAATGAATCAAGGATTTTAGAGCACAGTTCCTTGTCTTGTGTCAAGCTCGTTAAAAAATGAATCAAGGTTTTTTAGAGTATAGTTTTTTGTTAGGTAGATTGTAGAAAGTAGTTATGAGCATAGTTCCTTGTCTTGTGTCAAGCTCATTAAAAAATGAAACAACTCCCACGAGTCTTTCCAAGATCTTGAAAGTAAAGCTTCATTCCATCCACCTCATTGAATGCAATGAAGCTTGGGGGGCATGTACCTAGTTTTGCGTCATTATGCTGGGGGCATGCGAACTTGAAGCAAGCATAGTTTTTCGTTTCAAGCTTGCGTAAACATGAAACCGAATCCGAGCATAGTTCTTTTCCTGTGTCAAGCTCGTTAAAAAATGAAACAAATCCTCCTCTAATTGAGTCGAAAGTTTGACTAGAGCTCCTAGATGTTAAGTTGTATATTTAGGTTAGTTATTTCGGTTTTGCATAGTTTTCTTATAGTTTTAGGTCGAGTCTTTCAAATGATCTCGTAACTCAACCTTCATTTCATCCAAATGAAGCTGGGGGGCATGCGCTCTAGCAGTTACGCTTAGGGGGCATCAAGCACAGTTTTCTCTCTGTTTCAAGCTTGTGTAAAAATGAAACTACTTTGAAGCATAGTTTTTCTCTGTTTCAAGCTTTTGTAAAAATGAAACCTATGTCGAGTCAATTTCAGTTATTTTCAAGACTCGTTAAACTCATGAAAATCCCGAGATTATTTTGCTATCTTTCATTCTCGTAAAACAAACGAAAATGTCGAGTTCTTTCCGTCTTTTCCTGCTCGTAAATTAAATTGAAAGTCGGCCATATGAGTACATTTTTATCATTTTTTCAAACTCATTAAAACTTATGAAAAAGTGAAACCTCAGAGTCATCTTTTAAGCCCTTTTCTGACTCCTAAAACATGAAAAGATTGCCGAGCGTTTCTTTTACACTCGTTAAAACGAAATTAAGAGACGGTCCCTTTATAGCCCTTTTCTGACCGTAAAAACAGGAAAAGATTGCCGGGTTTTTGTCGTTTCAAACTCGAGACTGGAAATAAAACGACGTGTCCTTGATCGCTTTTTACTTTTCAGGTCAGTGGCACTAATTATGAAAGTACTCCTTGGTCGCAAGATCAAGCGGTTCCCCCAGGTATTATTTTATACTTTTTCGGGCTTGAGGGACACAAATCTACGAAAAAGTTCAACGTGGAGTCTCCTTTAGTTTTTTCAGACTCTCTAAAATTGAAAAACGCCGAGTTTCTCCTATACTGGGCTCGTTAAACTTTTACAGTAGAGGACCTGTTCAATTACAAACAGGAACGAACCACTCCTTCCTGGGGTTCGAATTTAAACTAGGTTGGACTCGTCCGAAGGATGAGCTTATAATCAAGCATATGTTATCCTCCTCAAGCTTGTTAAAAATAAAGAGGTACTTGCCAGAAATGGTGGGGGAAAAGAGAGAAGAATGAACCTGTTTGTTACCTTTTGTCTCAAAAGAAACTTTATTACCACTCTTGAGCACGACACTTTTCATTCACCTGGGTTGGGAAATCTTTTACCTCACAGTTGATCAAACCACTTTGAAAGTCTTTAACCGGGTTCCGGGGATTAACTTTGAGTTATTCGTCACCAAGCCATCTGTCGTGTCGTTATGTGTTCAAGAGGTCTGCAAGCAAAACTTTCATCTGCAAAATACTTGTCATCCATTTGACCATCCCTGAGTCAGTCCTTACAGCAACATTTCTTCAACTTGAACAATGATTTCGTGTTGCGGGCTTGCCTGCAACGGGTCTCTTTCTATCGACATCAACACATTATCTAGAAAGATGACTTAGGAATCGACAGTACCTTGAAGTCTGCATGCATCAACGGCAGGTTTCTCGCCTTTGACGTCAGTTTACATCATTGACTTTCGATCAAAGGATTCCGTGAAGTGTTCGACATCAAAACATCTATTCACATTTCACGGGTTGTGCTTGGTACTTTGAGAACCATTGACATTACTGGTGGTCTCTCTCACGCTTGTTAACAGTTTACATCATCGACTGGTAATCAAGTGGTTTCTAACATGTTCGACATCAAATCATTTAATCACATGACTAGAATCGTACCAATTCGGGAAGTAGAAGTGAAGACCCTGGATCTAGTTTCTACCATCCAGGCTGCGAGGAGTTTTGTATTCATTATCTATGTAGACTAATCATAAACAGATGGCTGCGTCCATACTGTGTCTACAAAAGTCTATTAAAATGATGTACTGCAAGATCATTCCTGTACAGAGTAGTTAGTCCATTAGTTAAAGTTTTGAATCTGAGTATGGGAATGCCTACCTCAGTGATGATATAATCTTATACATGTATTTTGTGTTGAAAATTGCAGGTTCCAACCAGGTCATCCACAAGACAATCCTTGAAATGATAAAGCGCTTCACCCTTCCTAGAATTACAAAACCCTAATCTATTCCAGGCTTTGCACTTTAGGGGGCAATCTGTTACACTAAAAAATGTCACCATGACTATTTACAATTAGTATGGCTCAATCAACAGTCATGCTACCCTCTTAGGCAAGTCTTATGCCTCTGCTATCCATCTCAAACTCAAAAAAGAGAGAAAGTCTTGTAAAAAATGTGTTTATCTCTGGGGACGCAGGTTCTCTCAAGCCTTACCTGCGGGGACACTCACAATGTTCACAAAGGCTGCGTCCTTGGACGCTCTGTATGTTAAGGGACAGGTGCGTCCTTCTGTAAAAGGCAAAATGCGCGAGTTTCATCTTAAAAAAGTTACTTGTGGTTACTTCTAGAACTTTCTAGAGGTCGGTTTGATGAAATGGATGCGCCTCCAGTTGGTTCATGTATCCCTATTAAGGAGGAACTTATCCCATCAATAAGGGAGCTATCCCACCCAAAGAGGGGGATTATCCCATTGATGGTGGACCTGAATAACCTCTTTACAGCACTATAAATAAAGACATTGAGCCAGAAGGAGGGGAGGTTGGAGCTATACATTTTCTTTGGGTAAATGCTGCAGGATTTAGGTCTTCCATTAGAGCCTTTGTGAGGAGAGATTGTCTTCACTTGATTCTACTTGGGAGAGGGTGAGCTTTGTCAAAGTAGAGGAAAACCCTTGATGGACCCTGGGAGGAACTTGCACAACACCAAGGCCAGGTTGTAAGAGTTTCTTTGTTTCGTTATTAATACAAACTGGTTTATTTTTCTCAATAGCTTGTGTTAATGAGTTATTTCATGTGTTCCTTGGTCTGCATGTTGAATATATGTTTTATTATATGAAATGCAAGTGCTTGGTAATTGTTTGATTGTTTGTGGTTGCAGGAATTGACTTGAAGGAGGAGCTCATCCGGATCGTCAAGAACGGACTTCAACAACAGCGTTTTGGAATAAGGTAAGCCCAAACACTTGTAGTTTTCATGTTGTAAAAGGTGTATTTAGAGAAAGATCACTCCATTTTGTCTTGTTTGTCATTAGAACGCTTAGACTTCTAGGAAGGTCAGTCGTGTCCGCACCCTTGACAAATTCCGTGTGACAATGTCCGAATGACGAACTAACCGTAGATCATTTTCTCCACCTGAAATCCATAGGATGGGGGAGTTCCAAAGTGGTCATGCCAACAAGCCCATGTTTTAACCTGTCTTATGGACCTGAAGAGATTATGAGCTACCCCACAATAATTTTTCAGGTCTGTTTGGAGAATTATTTCTCGTGCAACTTTTCGCCCGAAATCCTTAGGATGAAGGATTTATTACGAGATCTCATCAACTTTCCCACTCTTTACCATTTCTTACAGCCCCAAAAATTAAATAGGGCATTGCTTTATAATAATTCAGGTCTATTTGGAAGATGAACCTTCATGCATTTTTCCACCCGAAATCCATAGGATGAAGGATTTCAGGGAAATCTTCGGTTAGTCGTCTACCAACCTGCCCGTAATTTATCACTTGCTTCTACCCTGTGATTGGTCCACTACCTACTATTTCCATTGGTCTTCCCTCTGTTCATTTCTCATTCTTTGAAAGTGCTCCCTGTCTTTGATAGTTTGCCTATGACAGTGCTCATGCAATTGCCCAAATGGCATCGTCATCCAGGTATATCTTCTATTGCTTTCTGAACAGAGTACTCCTTCGTTTTCCAGATGATCTGCTAACCTATTAGCTGTTCTGCGAATGTGAACAAATTGGAGTGTTCTTAGGGCTCTCAGGTGGGATTGAATGTGTTAATAGACCTGCAATAACTACCAGTGTTTTGACACTTTTTCTAGTGCTGTACCATTGCATATCTTCTTGACTGAGTTAATTATCAGTTCAGAGTCTGCTTCTACAATAGAATTGTGTAAATCTAACTCAATCAATATCTCTAGGCATTGCTCTAAGGCCATGAGTTCCGCCATATTGTTAGTGGCATTCCCCAAATGATTGTGAAACATGATTTGTATGTATCCCTTCTCATCTCTTATGATTCCGCCATAGCTAGCCACTCTAGGGTTTCCTTTAGAGACTCCATCTATATTGAATTTCAGAAAACCATGTGGAGGAGGTTGCCAGAAATCCTTACCTGCTATTTTATAGCTTGTGTTCTTGCTTATGCCCTAGGGGATCAGTAACTCGAGACCCAATTGCAAAAGTATATGTGCATCCTGGTTTAGAGGAGGGTTTTTGGGGGTTTCTTAAGATAGGTACTTACAGTTTCTTTGAGCTGTCTTATAATTTGATCTATGATGCTCTGTTTCAAGCCAATTCTGTTCTTGAAAATCCTATTATTCCGTTCTTTCCAAACATCCTAGATCAAAAAACCTAGAATTAGAGTCCATGCTTTGTTAAATGTTTCATTTTCTAAGAAATCTTTCTGCCAATTCTTTAAAGTGCCAATAATGTTGGATGCATCTGTGTCAGTTTGCCTGAAGATTGAGGCTACCCAATTGCACAAGGTAGAGGTGAATGGGTAGAGGTTGAGTAGGTGATCCATCATTTCTTCTTGTAGACCACACAATTGGCATCTAGATGGATCAACTAGACCTCTTTTCCGAAGATTCTCCCAAGTAAGAATCTTTTTATGATGCACCAACCACATGAAAAGATCAATTTTCATCTAGTGTGAGTTCTGCCATAGGTCCTTCCATATCTTATCAGGGTTTGGAAATTCAAGCCCAATTGCAATTCTTTTGGCTTCTTTGAGGTTGAAATTACCTTCATTGTTTCTTCCCCATCTTAGTTGGTCAGACAATGTAGATGTTAATATCTTTCTTTGTTCCAAGATGACTGCAAGAGCTTCTGCTTGGGCCTTCAAAGGGATTTCTTCACTGTATCCCAGGTTCTTCCATGTTCTCCATTTATCCTTGTGTCTTATTTGATCCCAGAAATCACTTACCCTGTGTAAACCTTTATTGTCAATGTCATCCTTAAGATTTGCTAATTCTTATCTACATAAGTTAGGTTCCTATTTCCAGTTATCCTCCCAAAACCATGCTAGGTTTCCATCTCTAATCTCCCAGAAATTGTTCTTCTGAACTATGGCTCTATTCTCCCAAGCACGGTTCCAAATGTGGGAGCCTTTGATGTGCCCAGACATCTGAATATGATCCCTTTCCTGCCAATTTTTTGCATACTTCTATTTCCAGAGCTTGGCCCATGGAGTTGCTGATTCCTTTAGCCATCTCCACCAAAGTTTTGCCCCCAAGACTTTGCTAAGGGTTTCCGGGTCCTGAAGTCCCATACTCCCATGGTTCTTAGGTTTACAGAGCTTATCCCAAGCTACCAAAGCCCATTTCTTTTTCTCTTTCCCTTTGCCCCAAATAAAATCTCTTTGAATATTTCTGATGAGTTTCAAAACTCCTTTAGGAGCAGGAAGAGATGAAAACATGAAGGTGGGAATAGTTTGCAGGATAGCCTTTGTAAGCACTAGTCATCCAGCTAAATTCAAAGACTTACTTGTCCATTTCTTGATTTTGTCCTGCAGTCTATTAGTCACTAGCTCCCAAACTTCCTTGCTCAAATGTTTATCAGTGAGAGGTATTCCCAGATATTTTGATGGTAATTGATCTCTTTGAAAGCTAAGAATTCTGGAGAGGTTTCTCTAAATAGCAAAGTCAGTATTGAAAAAGAAAATTTTTTATTTGTTGAGGCTTACCTCTGTACCAGCAGCCATAGAAAATTTGTTCAAGATTTGTTGGAACGCTTTAGCTTCCTTGAGCATGGGTGTACCTTGTAGCATAGTGTCATCCACAAATTGTTGATGAGTCCAGGCATCCCCATTCGGGGTGAGTTTGAGACCCTGGATTCTTCCTTCTATGTTGGCAGATTTAATGGCTCTGCCTAATCCTTCCATCATGAGAATAAAGAGGAAGGGGGAGAGCAGATCTCCTTGTCGGAGGCCTCTCAAAGGCCTAAAGGTTCTGGATGGAGAGCCATTAAGCAGGATTGAAAAATTAGCTATAGTAACCAGGGCCATTATCCATCTTATCCAGTTGTGGTCGAAGCCGTATGCTATTAGTACTTCCCTTATGTATGACCAGTTGAGCTTGTCATAAGCTTTCGCTAGGTCAAGCTGTATGATCATCCCTGCTTGCTTATTGCTCTTAAGAGAATGAACCACCTCGTGAGCTTGAATTATGTTGTTTAGAATCTACCTTCCTTCCACATAACTAGTTTGCTCCTGAGACATAAGCGTTGGAAGTAGGGGCTTGAGTTTGTTTGCAATTACTTTGGAAATAATTTTGTACACCACATTGCATAAAGCTATGGGTCTAAATCTGTCTAGAGTCATGGCTTTTTCCTCCTTTGAAATCAAAGCTATGAAAGAAGTATTAAGCGCCCTCAAAACGGTTTTGGATTTTCTCGAGTCCTCCACAACTTCAAGGATATCTTGTTTGACTATTTTCCAGCATGCTTTGAAGAAGTCAACATTGAACCCATCCGTTCCTGGAAATTCCCATTTTGCATTTCTTTAATAACTTCAGTAACTTCCTCTTTAGTCACTGGCCTATTAAGATTGTAATTGTCTTCCCTGGTTACAAGCTTTGGAATATACTTTGTGATTTTGTTGAAAAATTGTGATATATCTGCGAGAGGCTCCTCTGCTATGCTTTGGAAATGTTGTACTAGAGCACATTCCATTTCTTTGTGGGTGTTGAGATCTTTCCCTTGAGTGTCTTTGAGTTTTGAAATCCTATTATGTGCCCTATTATCCATGGTTCACTTGTGAAAAAAACATTTATTAAAGATCAACATATGATGAATTAACTGAATCATAAGTTCATTAGATATAAGTTGGACCCTGGTTACCTCAAGAACAGTGGCGTGCACACACAAGTTCCCTTCTCTAAAGTAGCGTATATAAATATGATTATGAAATGAAAAAGTTATTGTTTTGTTAATATTGATTCACCCAACCCCCCGCCCTCTCAGTATTATTCCCAACAGGACCAATCCTGGTGTCTCTATGTGTGTGCATGATTTTCTTCTACTATTCCATTTATGTTCAGTTGCAATGATGATGTTGTTTATTTCTATGTAATTGCATATGCTGATGTATAATGGTGTAGATCTGAATAATGCAATGATGATATGGGGTGAACTTAATGGATTAATGACTGAATGCAATTATCAAAGAAAAGAACAAAGTCGCCCTAAGAAAATTTAACATGTACCAGGGTACAGGCCTCAGATCTACAATGCTCAAGAGGTGAAAATAGTTGGTATGTTGGCCATAACTTAGTGTTTCGGTCCCCTTCTTTAAGCCATTGCACTCTCAATTTTTTCCTCCAGAAGATCTCCTCTTGCTGGCATCTATTATTCCATCCTCGTTGAAGAGTGTCAGCTTGCATTTTTCTTTCCTTGGTGAAGCCATCTGTGATAAGGATCTAATTGATTCCTTGTAGTTTCTGTTCAACCTCTCTTTTAGCTTTGAAAATATTACCAAACTTCTTTTTGTTCCATTCTATAAGCCTTAGTTTGATGTGTTTCATTCTCTGTTGTAGGAGAAACATATTAGTGCCTTGAACGGGAAAACCTTCCACCCACCATTTACCAATATTACTAATGAAGTCAGGGTGAGTGAGCTAGACATTTTCAAACCTGACATGTCTATTCCTCAGAGTACCTATAAAAGAATCTTCAAGTTGAATAGTTCAGTGATATGAGCCTCCAAAAGGAAGGATTGATGTAGTCAAGTCAGGGCTAGTGAGAAAGAGGTCCTCGGAGATTATAAATCTATCTAGTTTAGAGGCAACTTGAGAAGCCCCTCCCCTCTTATTGTTCCATGTGAAAGTACCATTTATTGTCTTCGTGTCCACTAGCCTCATGTCAATTAGGAAGTTCTGGAAGGCAATGGAGTCTCTACCTAGTGTTCTGGTCCCACCTTTTTTTATTATAAGAAATTGGATCATATTAAAATCCCCTCCTAGAATCCAGGGCATAACAGGATGTCTCCCTCTCAACTCCTCCAGTGAGGTGAGAAGCCTGAGTTTGTCTTCTAGTTTTTGAGGACCATATACATTAGTGATCATATATATTTCCTTATCACCCAAAGGTTGGATCACCATTGAAAGGTAGTTCCTGGATGCCTCAACTTCCAGGATTCCAAGTTTCTGGGGATTCCAAAGAGTGAGAATCCCACCTGCTGTGTTGTCCGCTTTAACTTCTAGATACTCATACTTAATGAGCCATTTGCTATGTATCTCTCTGATTTTATCCATTGAACATTTTGTCTCTTGGATAAACACCATGTCTGGTTTTTCTTCTTTTATTCTATTGCTAATATTTCTTTGCTTCCTTTTTCTTCCTAGACCCCTAATGTTCCAGGTTGTGAGCTTCATTATGAAATATTTGTAAATGAGTAACTAGTAAGATCTTTCATCTTACTTGAGTTAATCATGAGTGTCCCACACTCTGTCAGCAACTCATTCTGTCTTTTCCTTGCTCTTTTCCTGCCTGGGTTCTTGGAAGAGTGTCCTGATGTTGCCTCCATCATTTTAACCCCTCTATTTTCCTAGCTGTCATGGTTTCTTTCGATTCCAAAACCCTTTTCTTAAGATCTCGAGAGGAAGAGTTATTGTACTCTGTCAAACTCCTCTTGTGGTAGAGAATCAACCCCTTTGGTGGTTCCCTACTCCAAGAAATTTTATAGATCAAGGTTCTCCCTCTCAACAATCTCCTGTAGTTCATGGTCCTCTGTTCCAACTTCACTTGGGGTCATCTCATGGTCCCTGCCAAGTTCCATGATGTTTAGCATATCTTCCTTTAGTTTGTTGTTCTCAGGTACATCCTCCATGCTAGCATCTTTTTCCTTCTCTGTAGGATTATCCTCCAATGCTTCATTCATCGCATTGTTCCCATCTTCTTCTTCTAAAATATTGAAACTATTATGACTTGGGTGTTTATCCTTGCTAGTTTTCCTTTGGTACCTTTTTCCTCCTTTCCCTTTTCCTCCCATCTTGGTAAAGCCTTCGAGGTCTTTGCCTTTGTTGGTTTTCATATTTTCCTCTAGTTTGTTTAAAGGGAAATCTCTGATGAGGTACCCATGCTCATGACATTTGTGGCATCTAAATGGGACATGTTCATAGTCCACTGCCTGCACCCATTCTTCATCATAAACTTCTAGAATGATTTCATCCAGAAGTGCTCCTGATAGGTCCATTTCTACACATATGCGTGCAAAGGAGGCGTATTTTCCTCATAGAGTCGCCTCTGATATTTTTAAAAAATGACCTAATTTATTGCCTATGGCCTTTAAGGATTTAGGCAGCCAGTAATCTAAAGGTATGGAGTAGAGTCATATCCATACCGGTACTGATGTGAATGTTTCTTGTTCTGGGACAAAATTCATCACCCATGGATGCATGTAGAGGCCAGCCGCAGCATAGAAGTATGGTCCTCCTTCGAACACTCTGTCTTTGTCCTCTAGGTTTGTGAATACCACTGTGAAGAAACCCTTTGACCCAAGGTGGAGGGTTATTTCCCCCTTAGGTTTCCATTGGTTTCTTATCCACACCTACAAAGCCTTCTTCATTGGCCATATCCCCATAAATTTACATATAACTGCGTATGCCGCCATGTGATCCATGTGCTCCTGTAGCACCGGATTATTTAAAACAACCCGGGGTTTAATGCCTGACCTAGGTTTGCAGAGTCCTATCACACTCTTGTTCTTCGCTTTCTAACTGTTGCCTTCTATTCTCTTCTCTCCTCTAACTTCCTCATTATTCTTTTCTTGCTCATGAGAACTGAAGTTTTCCAGCTTTTCTGTGCTGATCCTCTCCATTCCTGCCTCCATTGGCTTTTTGAAGCGATTCGAACCCGCTTCCTTGTTTCTGTTCGCCACTACATGGCTATAGGAGGGAGTAGAACTACCCCCTCCTTTCCCTTCCATGGTAACCAACAATCCGCTATTTGTCCAAACCCTCGTTCTGTGCTTTCCCCTACAGCACCATCGATCCGTCAATATCAATCGAGTTTTTTTTGGATATAGTGAAGTTCGGCTACACTGGAAATATCATTTCACTTGGATTTTTTATTTTCAAAGTATCATAGGGTAGATTTAGGACTAGAGTAGCTTTTGTTTTATTTTATTATTATTATTATTATTAATTAATAAAAATTAAATCTTTTTTATTTATTATTAGTAAATAAAGATTTAATTATTGTTAAATAGTTTTGTAAAAATTAATAATTTTATTATTTAACATAAAATTACATATCAAATATATATACTTTATGTTATTGTTAAATAGTTTTAAAAATTTATACTTGAAAATAGATTATAACATAATCAAATTTAAAAGGATGTTTAAAGATATTATTATTCAGTCATCTAATAATAAGAAAATTTTGAAAAACATCCAACATAGTTGTAAAGAGTGCTTGGTTCAATAAATCTTTAAATTTTTTTTTGATTTGGATTGACTTTTCCATTTCCATTACCATAATATCCACTCTTTGTTGTTGAACTATGTATCCCTATTTATTTCTCAAGGAACCCATTAATAAATTAACCATTAAAGTTTTATATTTGAATAGATAACTATATCAATCGATATGTTCTTAAGTGCATTCCATTGTGCTTATAATTCAATGATTTACATCTTTTGTTGCTAGACAATTTCCCAACAAACAAGATTCAATGGTCACCGAATATGACAAATATTGTCTCAATATGAAATCAACCATGCTCAACCATGGTTCAACGTCGCATTATGACAAATATTGTCTAAATATGGAAATCAAGCATGATGAACCATGGCCACGTTGTGACAAATATTGTCACTTGGTCCAACGTCAGATTATGATAACCATGGTCATCCATGGTCAATCATGGTCCAACTTTGCATTGTACAAAGATTATATCAATATGAAAATCAACCATGCTCCAATGTCTCATTGTGAGAAATAATGTCTCTGTATGAAAACTAATCATGTTCAGCGATGGTCCAACATCGCATTGTGACAAAGATTGTGTAGACATGAAAATCAACCATGGTCAATCATGTTTATTTTAGGGTTTATGATATTTATCTTACGGTTTATATACATTTGGATTATAATATTCATCCCTTGGGTTTAATATTATTCCCTTGGGTTTTTAGTATTAATCCCTTAGGTTTATTAGTCCCTTGGGTTTATATTCATCGCCAACCATTGTCAACCATGTTCCAACGTCACATTGTGACAAATATGGTCTCAATATGAAAATAAACCATCATAAACCGTGGTCAATCTTGGTCAACCATGTTCCATAGTTACATTGTGACAACTATTGTATCAATATGAAAATCAACCATGGTCAACCATGTTCAATCATGGTCAACCATGGTCCAACGTCACATTGTGACAAAGATTGTCTGAATATGAAACTCAATCATGGTCAATCATGGTCATTCATGGTTAACCATGGTCAATCATGTTCAATATGAAAATCAACCATGGTCATCCATGGTCAATCATGTTCAATATGAAAATCAACCATGGTCATCCATGGTCAACCATGGTCCAGGGTCACATTGTGACCAAAATTGTTTCAATATGAAAATCAACCATGGTCAATCATCGTCAACCATGGTCCAATGTCACATTGTGGCAAAGATTGTCTCAATACAAAAATTAACCATGCTCAGTCATGGACAATAACCATGGTCACATTGTGACAACCATGTTCATCCATGGTCAACCATGGTCCAATGTCATATTATGAAAAATATTGTCTTAGTATGTAAATCAACCCTGATCAACCATGGTCCAACATCGTTTTGCGACAAAGATTCTCTAAATATGAAAATCAACCATGGTACAATGTCACATTGTGACAAAGATTGTCTCAATATGGAAATCAACCATGGTAAGCCATGTTTGTTTTAAGGTTTATAATATTTATCTTAGGGTTTATATTCCTTGGGTTTACAATATTATTCCCTTGGGTTTAATATTATTCCCTTCAATTTTAGTTTTAATCTCTTGGGTTTATTAGTGCCTTGGGTTTATAATAGCAATTCACTGGGTTTATTAATCTAAGGGTTCATATTCCTCGGGTATAATATTATTGATAGGTTTTATCATATTTATCCAAGGGTTCAATATAGATTCCTTGGGTTTATAATCCCTTGACATTTTCGTATTAATTTCTTGGGTTTATAATACCAATCTCTATATTTTATTAATCTAAGGGTTCATATTCCTATGGTATAATATTATTCATATGGTTTATCATATTATTACTAGGGTTTATCATATTATTCCTAGGGTTTAATATAAATCCCTTGGGTTTATAATCATGGTCAACCATGGTCCAATATCACATTGTGACAAAGATTATCTCAATATGAAAATTAGCCATAGTCAACCTTATTGACCATCGTCAACGATGGTCAATCATGGTCAACCATAGTCTAATTTCGCATTGTGACAAACATTGTCTCAAAATGAAAATCCATCATGGTCCAATGTCACATAGTGACAAATATTATCTCAATATGAAAATCAATCATGGTCAATCATTGGCCATTCATGGTCAATCATGGTCAATATAAAAATCAAACATGGTCAATCATGGTCAACCATGTTTTTTTGGGGTTTAAAATATTTATCTTACAGTTTTGATACCTTAGGTTTACATATTTATTAATCCACTGGGTTTAATATTATTCCCTTCAATTTTTAGTATTGATCCCTTGGATTTATTAGTTTCTTTGGCTTATAATGTCAATCCTTGGGGTTTGATATTAGTGATAGGCTTTATAATATTAATACTCGGGTTTAATATAAATCCCTTGGGTTTGTAATCCATTGGGTTTATAATATAAATTCCAATCATGGTCAACCATAGTCCAACATCCTAATGTGACAAGGATTGTCTCAATATGAAAATCAACCATCATCAACCATGTTCATTTTAGGGTTTATTATATTTATCTTATGCTTTATATGCCTTGGAGATATAATATTAATCCCTTGGGTTTAATATTATTCCCTGAGGTTTATAATCCTTTGGGGTTCTAGTATTTATCCCTTGGTTTTATTATTCTAAGGGTTCATATTACTAACGTATAATATTTATCATAGTGTTTATCATATTGATCCTAATGGTTAATATAAATCCCTAGGGTTTATAATCATGGGCAACCATTGCCAACGTCACATTGTAACAAAGAGTGTTTCAATATGAAAATCAACCATGGTTAACCATTGTCAACCATCGTTGACCATGGTTAATCATGGTAAACCATGGTCAATCATGATAAACCATGGTCCAATGTCACATTATGACAAAGATTGTCTCAATATGAAAATCAACCATGCCTAGGCATGGTCAACCATGGTCCAACATCAAATTGTGACAAAGGTTGTCTCAATATGAAAATAAATCATGTTCAACCTTGGTCAACCATGGCCAAACATCGCATTGTGACAAAGATTGTGTCAATATGAAAATCAATCATGGTCAATTGTGGTTAATCATGGTCGATTGTGGTCAATCATGGTCAATAACCATGGTCGCATTGTTACAAATATTGTCTCTTGGTCCAACGCCACATGTTGATAACCATGGTCAACCATGTTCCAACATCACATTGTGACAAAGATTGTCTCAATATGAAAATAAACCATAGTCCACGATGGTCAACCATGGTCCAACATCACATTCTGACAAATATTGTCTCAATATGAGAATTAATCATCTTCAACCATACTCCAATGTCGCATTGTGAGAAAGATTGTTCAATATGAAAATCAGCCATGGTCAATCATGCTTATTTAAGGGTTTATAATATTTATCTTAGGGATTATATACCTTGGGTTTATAATAATAATCTCTTGGATTTAATATTATTCATACGACTTATAATGTTAAACCTAGCGTTTAGTATAACTACCTTGTGCTTATAATCATGGTCAACCATGATCCTAAGGTATAATATTATTCATATTCCTAGGGGATAATATTCTTCATATAGTTTATAATATTAATCCTCGAGTTTAATATAAATCATTTGGGTTTATAATATTTATTATTATTTATATTAATTAATTAATAATGATATTAAATTAAATTAACAATAAATTAAATAATAATCATAATCATAATATTAATACTTTATTAGTAAAAATAATAATTAATATTAATTAATAATAATAATCATAATAATAAGTTATTAGTAATAACAATAATTATTTGAATTTAAAATGGTTATAAAAATAATTATTTAACTATAATAAATATAAATTATTAAAAAACAATATTTAATATTTTTAATAAATAATAATAGTAATTAATTAACTATAATAGCGATTAAATATTTATTTATTTATAATAAATATATATGGTAAATTAATTAAATAATTTTAACGATAAATAATTTATTAAATAATACAAGATTTAATATTTAACAATAAATGATTGAATATTTATTTATTAACAATAAATATTTATTAAATATTTAACCATTATTAAATATTTAATAATAGTTAAAAACCTATTTAACATCAATTAAATATCTATTTATTAACTGTAGAGGATTTTATTTTTATTATTTATTATTAATATATTTTTTAATATTATTATTATTATTAAATTAATATCTCTTAATTATTATTTGTATTATCGTTATGTATATAAAAAAAAATTCAGAAGAAGTCACATTGGAGATTTAGGTCCACGTGTTTCGAACCAACAAGTGTGGTTCATCTTCAAGACACGATGAATAATTAAATAAATATTAAAAACCCCTTTATAAATAATTAAATATTATTAAAACCCTAGTCAAATATAACCATTGAGTTAATAAACAAATAATAAATTAATAAAATTTATTTAAATAATATCAAACTTTTCTATCTTACAATATTTAATTGCCTAAACAAATATAGTCGTTGAGATAAGAAGATAATATATTAATATATATTTAAATAAGGTAAAAATAAATAGTTTTATAAATAAATAAATATTATTAAAACCCTAGTCAAATATAACTGTTGAGTTAATAAAAATAAATAAACAATTTATAAAATTTATTTGAATAATATCAAACTTTTCCTTTTCCTCCCCTGGTCAAATTTAGCTGTTTTCTTCTCGCTGTTAGGTTGACCTGTCTCCCTATTTAACCTTCTTCCTAGATCTGTTTCTTCATTGTGTCCTGAAGATGAACCACACTTGTTGGTTTGAAATGCGTCAACCTAAATCTCCAATATGACTTCTTCCGATTTTTTTTTATACATGATGATATGGATCACAGAAGCTTGAATTCAAGTATTATTGTTTTTAATAATGATTATTTATATTAAATAATTAATATTAATATTAATATTATTTAATAATAATATTACTATTAATTAATTATAATAATTATTATAATAATGATTATTAATAACAATAAATATTTTAAAATGCTTGTAAGAATAATAAATTAACAATATTTAATATAGGTGTACCCTAACTTATAGACGAAAATATCTTTTTCATGAAAAAAAATTTGGTTAATTTTAATCAAAATCCAAGAGAGATTTTTAAAAACATGAGTTTCAGTTGTTTAATCTACAGAATTCAAGTGCCCTAGGGATTTTTCAGGGCGTTGAATCCATTTATGCATTCAAAAATGCATTTTAAACATAAAAAATCACATTCTTTCTTGAAATTGTTTTGCCAGATTCCAGTGAAAAGTCTATTTTTTCTATAAATTAGATTACATCTTTAATAATAATAATAATAATAATATTTTTTTTTAATAATAGATCTTTTTTGTATTATTATTATTATTATTATTATATATTTAACAATATGACTTAATATTTTCATTAATATTAGATCTATACCATTAATACCTATCCGTGTATATCAATCACATTTACTAATGTGGTTGTGCATGTGATTGATATAAGCTTTCGGCATATATCAACCACATTTAGTAATGTGTTTGTGCATGTGAACAATATAAGCCTTCGATGTATATCAACCACATTTAATTATTATTAATATAATAATATTGTAAATAATAAGTATTATTTATATAATTATTTTAAATATTTTTTGCGAGAGATTTTTCGGCGAAAATCACATGAGAAACCATTTATCAACGCGTTTCGAACCAACCAGTGTGGTTTTTTAAATATTATTATTATTAAATAATGTAAATTATTATTGAAATATTTTTTTATTTAATAATATTAATTATTAAATAAATATTATTATTATTTAATATTATTTTCCCCCAAGGCAAAATCATAGTTTTCATTATATAAAATATTGAAAATTACATGTTGTAGATGCTGCAAAGGAGCATATCTCAGAACTAGTGGTCATCATGCCACATACAACATAGAGTTCAATATAAATGTGACTTCATATAAGTATCTCAGTACAAAACTATATCAAAATGTACATATCCATAAACATGAGATTCAACAAAAATAATAAAAAAGTGTTCCATCTATAAGATGAAAGGGATCATGTTGATCCTGGATCCTATATTTGTTGATCGATGAAGGGCCTATGATAGTACTGAGAAATGTTATGTTCCAAATGCTCATGAATCATCCAAGTGCCAAAATTTTGCTGCACAGCTTCTTTGGATAGACCATCATAAATCTGGTTCCTTTCCTTGTAGATATGATGACATATCACATAATCAAATTGAGATTTTAATATCATTACTTCATCCAGCAGATTTCTAAGTGTGTGCATGTGAGAATTTGATTCTTGATTGAACCAATTTATGACAATTTTTTAATCACCAAATATCTGTAGTTGTCACCATCCTTTTTCTAGGGAAAAACTAAGAAGGAGTCTAAGGTTGTTTAGTTTTGCATAGTTATTTGTACCTCTCCCTAATCCCATTTTTAGTTTGAAATAATGATCTTCATTTAAGTACAAGACAACTCCACCTCCATAGCCTTCTCGTTGCATAGATCCATCAAAACATTCCCATGACATGGCTTTGTTGCCAAATTTAGTATTAATGCTCCCAATCCTCTGATTCTGTACATCTTCAGGGATCAAGTAATATGTTGCCACCATATGGCAACAAGTGATAGTCCAATTCTGATCATTTTCATGAACGATATTTTTGTCCTACCCAATCATATGCTCCAGAAACCAACAGGGGTAAATTCCTGTGTTTTTTGGGATCATCCCTATTCCACCATAACTCCCAAGCCTCTAGAAATGACTCACCTACCACTTAATATTGATTGCTAACATCTGATATATCTGACTCCATAAATGAAATGTAATGGGACATTCAAGGCACAAATTATTTATTGATTATGCATTCTCCATACATAAAACACACCAGGTTGGCCTTGAAAGGATCTACGTTGAAGATTATCAGTTGTAGGAACCTTGTTACATAATAGGTACCACATGAACAAATTTGTTCTTGGGGGGGCTTTAAGCTTCCAAAGCGACCGCCACCACCAAACACTACTATCAAGTTTGTTCTCTATGAAAATGAAGGGATAACCATTTTTTGGAGTGTATCTGCCATGGGGAGCAAGTGTCCAGATAATTTCATCCTCCCTCTCCTGAATTCTCACATGTGATTCTGTGAGGGAATTGGTGTATATAATCCAGTCTACTTCCATTGTTACGGAATTTGTAGATCTTATGTCGATTTCCTTTTTTTACCATAAGGTGTAGTGTTCTCTACATCAGTAATTTCATTTAAAGTCCGATAAGTGCCCTCCTCAAGGAACTGATGCAAGTAAAGGTGGAGGATATGGGCATTACCACTTCCCAACCATGCATCCAACCAACACAGATTTCCTCTCATGTTCCCACTCTCAAAGCCAAACCTTCTCTGATATATTCAAAGGAATTTAAAACCGTAGACCAAATCAAGGAGACACCCATTCTGTTCCATTGAGGAAATATGTTCTATTCTTCAACCTAAAGTAGATTAACATATTTTTGAGTAACCACTTATTTCCATAAACTATTTGTGGAGATTAAATGCCACCCCATTTTAGCAGCCAGATCTTTTGAAGAATTGAAGAGGTTTTTCATCCCCCACCCACCCCATTTTTTATGCAAGGTGATTTCCTCCCAGCTAATCCATGCAAATAGTTTACCTTCTTTCTTCCCTCCCCAAAGAAATCTACAACAGATATGTTGAATTTTGTGGAGAATTCCTTTTGAAATCCAAGATAATGACATCCAATATACAGGGATGGCCTCCAAGACAGATTTGATAAGTACCAATCTACCAGCCCTATAAATCCATCGATGATGCTAGGCATTTAATATTCTTTCGATTTTAGTTACCAACCATGTCCAGTCTACTATTTTATAGTTGTTTGGTTTCAGACAAAAGCCAAGGTACTTTAGTCCCTTGTCAAATTTGAACTGTCTGTAGGAAAACCTTTGAGTAGCATAGTTTAATTCATATTGAGAATAGTCTGGTGCTGATAAAGTGGATTTGCCCTGATTTGCCTCCATCCCTGTAGCCTTACAGAAAGTTTTGAGAACATTGAAGAGCACTGATGTATCACTAATAGCCCCGATCATAAAGATGAGAACATCATCAACAAAGAGTAAATGAGATAGGATAATATTTGCAACAATTTTTACACAGTTAAATCTCCCATGATTCCTTTCATCTATCATCAATCTACTAAAGCCTTCCATGACCAAAAGGAAAACAAGGGGAGATAATGGGCATCCTTGCCTAAGTCCATGTTCAACATGGAAAAAAAAATTATTCGAGTCATTGATCAAAATGATATAAGAAACAAATGTTACACAACACATAATCCAATTTATAAAATCATTATGAAATCCTATGTGAGTCAATAGCATCCGAAGGTACAACCAACTTGTTCTATCATATGCTTTAGATAAACCAATTTTCAAAATCATGTCTTTCAGTTTCTTTACTTTTATGGAGTGGATGCCTTATTGTGCAATACTGATGGCTTCATGAATCTATCAATTTTCCAAAAATGGAAACTACTCCAATGATATGTGCTAGGATAAGATAGGCTTGATTTTATTAGCAATGATTTTGGCTATGATTTTGTATATGAAAGTATACAATGCTATTGGCCTAAAATCATTAAAGCTAATGGGTTTATCAGATTTGGGAATTAAGGCAATGAAGGTAGCATTGAATGCATCATACATTCTCCCATTCAATCTACATTCTTCAATAACCCTTAGCAAGTCATGTCTGATCATATTGAATAAAGTGAGATAAAATTCCACTAGCCACCCATCCAGAACTGGGCTCTTGTCTTTCTCGAACCACTTCAATATTGCCTCTAACTTTCCCATCGATACTGGTGCATACAGGTCTTCATTTTCTTCCTCATTAACAAACTGGGGGAATAATATGGCCACCTTGATGATTTCCACCAGAGATACCTCCTGTTGGGCTTTAAACAAAATTCCAAAGTGTTGTATACCAAGATTTGCTAAGCTTTTGAATGTCTATGATGAATTTCCATCCTCATGCTCCAAGGACCAAACCATATTGATGATATTTCTTCCTCTTGCAAATTACTAGAAAAAAATTGTATTGTCATCTCGAGATTGCATCCATATAGCTCTGCTTCTAAGTCCCCATGATTCTTCCCTCTCATTTAATAACTTGATTTTGTATGCCTCTAATGTAATATGTTGTTTTGTTTCTGGACAATCAAATCCACCAGTATCAAGGTCCTCTAGTCTAGCTAATTCCTCTTTGATTTTACAATGAGCTTCCTCTTCTTTTCTCTTCTTTGCCTTTGCCCATTCGATTGTCCTCTTTTTAAGGGGAAGAAGATTTTGAGCTAGATGCCATGTCGGGGACCTATCCTCAGAGATGGACCATACCTCCCACACTTCTTTGACCATCCCGTGAAATTCCTCGTCTCTCAACAAAGTCGCATTAAATTTAAATGGGGCATGCGACTTAGGAGAAGATACAACTATTCCATAAAGATAGGAGAATGGTGTGGTATACCCCCTGATCCAACACACTACCAAATCGAATTAATCTTATCCATCAAAGGTTCCTTGACGAGGAGTATATCTAGGCATCTAGCTAACATGGCAGTGCCCATTCTGCGATTTCTCCAAGTAGGTTTGGATCATGTCATTTCAATATTGATGAGTATGTTTTTCTCCATGATATGTTTGAAGAAATCTATAAGCGAATCCACCTGTGCATTGTAACCCCATGATTCAATGTATTCCAAGGAAAAATTCAAATCACCCAACAAAATTATATTCTCAGCTTGCATGAAAGATGAACCCAAGATAACTTCCCAAAACTCCATTCAATTGTGACAAGGCCCATATATGTTGATCATCCGGAAATCAAGTCCTAATTCCTCTAAGAATACATCTACTGTTAGAGCACCCTCCCATCCCCAGACATTCAAAAATTTCATCGTTTTTTCAATTTATGCCCATCGCGATACCACCCAATCAACCTCTCACATATAAGGCATGGAAATTCCACCCCATAACCATAGCTTCTAGTAGAGATATAATATTCCCACTAATCTCTAATATATCTTGAAGAAAGATCACATCCAATCTTTCAGGGGCGTTTAATCTTCTGAGGGCTAGTTTTTTGGTAGGGCTAGCCAACCCTTTGCAATTAAAGGATAGCCACTTCATTGGGAAACCATACTTAGGTTGCCTTTTTCTCTAAGAACCCTATTAATAGATAATTTACTACCTTCTCCAACATCCATACTAGCCTTATGAATGGATTTATCCATATAAGATTGTCTACCTCTGCTAGCATTAGAGCACTTAGGATGTGATGAGATACCTATAACCCCCTGGTACCTATGGGCTGCTAGGATAATTAACGCAGATTATATCTATGACTGGCACAAGACTCCGATGATGATTCCTTGAGAAGGGAATCAATTGTGAGGAAAAGAGTAGGAACTACAGGGAAAGGAGTCTGGAAACTAACAGTGGACGAAGCCATAGGACAAGCAACATAGTTTATAATACATGATGAAACCACCACTTCATTCATAATAGGACATGTAACAAAAGATATTAAATGAGGACTTAAGGATGTAAATGGCTCCGAGGATGGGGAAAAGAGAGAGGTACCTGGAATAGGCATAGTATATGATGCATGTAAGCAAGTGACAACCAAAGGTGCCAAAGGAGCTGAACCAAGAGCTTGTGCTTTTCGACCATCAGTTTTCTCTGACCCTCTATTCCAGCGAGATGAATCCTTTTGATGCTCCTACACCATGGATTTTGAGGCTCCTTCCATGCCACGTGATTTATCCTCCTCTATCATTGCCTTAGAAAGTAAGGGGCATTCTTTGAAAATGTTCCTGACTTCATGACACATCCTCCATTTAAAAGGGACCCCCTCATAATCTAACATCTTTAATCTGGAAAATCCCCTCCACTGCAGCTGCAAGCTTCCCACTAGACCCTCCTTGGTGTTAAGGTGAACCAGAGTTTGAGCAAAGGCCATTTTAATAGTCTCAACAAAATATTTTTCATAGTCCAAAAACACCCCCAGATCATCCCCAATTCTTCTGAAAACATCTTTTGTCTAGAATTGCAGCGTAAATCCCGACACCCTGACTCAGATCAGATCGTCCCCCAATTGTTCACATTCTGGGTCAAATAATGAAGGCCATATCTTCAACATAATAGGAGCCATTTCAATGTGCCAAAATTTCTTCATAAACCACTTTACATGTTCTGGTCTTGTGAAACTATGTGCAAACTAGCCCCTGGTCATGGTTACCATATATGGCATAAAATCCAACACTTGTCCCCAAACCTCCACAACCCATTTATTTAGGTGTGCTTTTGAGTATCTGACCCCAAAACCTACCAACAGGACTCGATCAGCCATTTCCATGACCTTGTTCAATTTTTTGCCTTCACCAAGAACCAATTGCAACACCCTTTCCTTTACTTTGGTGGATTTATATTTTTTCCCCCTTGTCTAAGGTTCTGCTTCTTGCCCACTTACCGAGCCCTTCAACAGATGACCTTCGATACCACAAGCCCTATCTTCTACCCAATAGTGGTCTGGTTCACTGATATTAATTCGAACAAAACATCCGGAGGCTTGGGACAAGGAAGAAAACCCTAACCCATTTGATGTAGACACAGCTTATTCCATCCTCCCTAACTAAATATATGTTTTTTACTGGATCCTAGAAGAAACTTATCTATCTATCTATACTAAAACCCCCTCTGTGTCATCACTATTGGGGATTCCAACTTCCCTTTCCTCTGTTGAGCTAGGGTTAATAGCTAGGGTTAATACATGTTTCCAAAAATTGTAAGGTTGTGGGGGAAGGTACCGATAGATCTGGTTGAAACTAGCCAAAATCCCATGCCTGAGATACAGAGACTCCTTCTCTTTGAAACCCTATCATGGTTTTTCAAGATGTTGGGAACAGGGTTTCTATACCAAAAGGCGATTTGTTTTTGAAAACCTCCTCCGAAGGCAACCTAGTTGAGCCCACCTATATAGTTGGTGAACCATCTATTTCTGATAGCTCCATACCAAAAGGTTGATGTGTAGATTATATCCAAATGGGCACCGAATCCAATGGATCATAGGAATAGTCCAACAACTCATCATCAATCTTAGCAAGAAAAAAATCCACCGCTCCAAATCTATCGGGCTTACTAAATAGTTTGTGTTTCTCGAACACTATGAACCTCCCTATCCACAATGCAACCGTAAATGACCTCCTCACTATTTCTCGTGACTACATACCAGTGATGCAGAGAGCTGTGGATGTTTTAACCAAACCCTAATGGTGATCACAGGGTTGAAACTTTAGCGAAAGTTAGAGCCATTTACCCCCCATCTATTATTTAATAATATAAATGATTGTTAAATAATGAATCCATACAGGTAAGGATAGTTTTTAGATAGGAGGAATGACATGTTATAGAGTTTTAATGAACCCAACGTTTCGGACTACCAAGTGAGTCCATCATTAGGGGATGCGCCAATAGATATTCTTCAGATATTAATGATGTATCCAGGAGCTGGATTTAGGTTACTGAGTTTAGCTCTAAATAATCTCAATTTCTCGAATTCTGATGCGTTGTCCATCATATCCCTTCCATGGTAGGATTTGATGTTGTTAAATAATGAATCCATACAGGTGAGGATAGTTTTTAGATAGGAGGAATGACCTGTTATAGAATTTTAGTGAACCAAACGTTTCGGTCTACCAAGTGAGTCCATCATCAAGGGATGTGTCAATAGATATTCTTCAGATCTTAATGATGTATCCAGGAGCTGGATTTAGGTTACTGAGTTCAGCTCTAGACAATCTCAATTTCTCAAATTCTGTTGCACTGTCCCTCCTCACAATTGATTCCCTTCTCAAGGAATCATTGTCGGAGTCTTGTGCCAGTCATAGATATAATCTGTGTTAATTATCCTAGCAGCCCATAGGTACCAGGGGGTTATAGGTATCTCATCACATCCTAAGTGCTCTAATGCTAACAGAGATAGACAATCTTATATGGATAAATCCATTCATAAGGCTAGTATGGATGTTGGAGAATGTATGAACTTATCTATTGATAGGGTTCTTAGAGAAAAGGGCAAACTAAGTATGGTTTCCCAATGAAGTGGCTATCCTTTAATTGCAAAGGGTTGGCTAGCCCTACCAAAAAACTAGCCCTCGGAAGATTAAACGTCTCTAAAAGATTGGATGTGATCTTTCTTCAAGATATATTAGAGATTAGTGGGAATACTATATCTCTACTAGAAGCCATGGTTATGGGGTGGAATTTCCATGCCTTATATGTGAGAGGTTGATCAGGTGGTATCGCTACGGGTATAAATGGAAAAATGATGAAGGGAACCATCAGTAAAGGAAGATATATTTTCTCTGTAAGATGTTGAGTCTGGGATTAATAAGCTTGCTAATGGGAAAGATAAATATACTGAAGGATACCAAGCTAAGATCTTAAAATGGGAATATCTATCCTCATTCCTCATCTCCACAAGCTTCTCAATTTGGGTGTAAAGCATGGTTTCCCTAAAATTTGGAGGCAAAGCCTTATTATGTCTATCTTTAAAAATGGGAATAAAAGAATTCCCTCTAACTATAGGACCATTATGATTAGCCACATCCTAGCCAAGCTATATGGGCCCATTTTGGAAAAGAAGCTTAACCGTTGGCTTGAAAACCATGGTAAAACATATAAAGGGAAAGTTGGTTTTAGGAGACATCACTCAACTATCAACAATATTGTCACTCTCATGATCATTGCAGAGTAATGTCGCAATAGGAAAGATGATCTCTTTTGTTGTTTTGTGGACTTTAGTAAATATTTCAACATTGTTCCTCAATATAAGCTCTGGGAGAGACTTAAAGAGATCATGACTCCTCTTGACCCGAGGATTGTTGTGATCCTCCTCTACGATACTATGATTTCCAAGCTTAAGACCAACGAAGGGTGGTATAAAGATATTAAATGAAATATTAGGGTTAAGCAAGGGTGTCCCCTATCTCGTACCCTTTTTGGCATTTACATCGATAATCTAAAGGAGTTTCTAGAAAAAATAGGTTGCAAGGACACGAGGCATACTAGTGTAATCATTACTCTTCTCCTTTATGTTGATGATATAGTTCTTCTTGAAAAAATACATGACGACCTAGACAAGAAGCTTAAGGCTCTCTAGGTCTACTACTCCAAGATGGGTATGACAATTAATATCGACAAGACTAAAGTCAAGATCATTAAATCCAAAAACATCACCCATGGTAGTTTTATCTATGATAGCAATTACTTTGTTGGGTCCCTATAATACTAGTGATTACCCCATTACTATTGTAATTGTACCCCTTATTAATATTTTTGTGCCCCTATTGTCCCCATATTGTTATTACTGTGCCTCATAGAATCCCTCTATTGTTATTTTTGTGGCTTTATATTATTATTGTTAGGTCGACTGGGTTATATTGTGACTCCTTAGACTCCTATATATAGAAAGGAGGTTTTGTCATTTGAATCATCAAAGAATTGTTCATTTATGTAATGTAAAGGAGGTTTCCCTCTCGAAGAGGTTGATCTATCTTTTCTATCTTTTTCTTGAGCTGGTTTCATAACATGTGGTATCAGAGCTTTGGATTCTAGGGTTTTGCTGCTCCAAACAGGTCATCGTGGAATTTTCGCTATAAATTTTTTTCTGCGACGTTTCAGAAGCTAAAACAAAACCCATTTGGAAGACATCCTGCTGAAGCTCGGGTCTAAATTTTAGAGCATTTCGCACTAAATTTGCGGAGATATGATCTGAGGAAGTTGGTCTTTTTGCAGACTCCTAAATTACATTCCAAACAGGTGACCTGGGGAAAAACGTCATAACTTTCTCTTTGAGCATCGGATTGAAATTTTGTAAGAAGGTATAGAAAGAGGACAAACTTTAGTTTCTTGTATATATTTTGCAGAGACAAAGGTCGAAACAGTGACTTGTGGCACATCGTACAAGTTCACTCTACTGAACTAGTCTATAATCAGGTCACTGTGGGAGATTTCACATAACTCTTCCTTGGAGAATCCAATTTGGATCAGACTGGTGGCATTGGAAAGAGGACAAAGAGGGCTACTGTAGGTCACAATTTCAGAACTGGATGATTTGAATGTACAAAGATACATCAGAGGCAATATTGAGCTCCTACAAAGTGAAAAAAGGTGTGTAGATTCTTTTAAATGTTTTCTTAAGATTGGTTTGAAATTTATTTTGAAGGAATTCAAAGGGCATAGTAGAGCATTATTATCGGTAACTGATGCCCTAAGGAAATAAAATGAAAACACCTAGTAAGGAACCTGAAAGCTCTAGCATGACTCATGAAGAAGAGGAAGAAATGCAACATGATATATCAAAATTACAAGACCAAGTGCAACAATTGTCCCTTGCACAAAAAGGAACAGAATCTAAGATGGATGGTTTAAAGAAAGATGTAGAAGCTAAGATGGATGGTTTAAAGAAAGGTGTAGAAGCTAAGATGGACTGTTTAAATAAAGGCGTAGAAGCTAAGATGATTGAAGTGGAAGCTAAGATGGATGATTGGAAGATAGATTTGAAGACAAACATGGAAGATTTGAAGACAAGCATGGAAGATTTGAAGACAGATTTGAAGACAGATTTAACAAAGTTTCTACAAGAAATTCTTACTAGTGGTGAAAGGGTAGTAAAGGAAACTCATGATGAGAACAAAAAAAATGTTAATCATGATTTTATAGACTCTAATGTTGGATCGAAGACCCACCATATTCCAAAAATCGATATGAGGAAGTTTGATGGCAAGGATCCCGCAACATGGATATTACAGATGGAGCAATTTTTCGATCTCAATAATGTGCAAAACACACAAAAGGTACGTATTGCAACTTTATATTTGAAACCAAATCAGTTTGTATGGTATCAATGGCTTTTCTCTCGTAAACAATTCATCACTTGGGCAATTTTTACGGAAGAATTGATAGCACATTATGAGGATACAAAAAACAACACTTTCTTTAGCCAATTGATAAGTCTCAAACAAAAGGGTTCAATAATGGAGCACATTGAGGAGTTCCAAAAATTGAACATAAGGGTAAAAAATATTCCAGAGGAGCATAGTATTGATGTGTTCATAGGGTCTTTAAAGGATAATATCCAACATGATGTTTGCCTTTGGGAACCTGATTCATTAGAGAAGGCATTCAGGTTAGCAAGAAAAATGGAAAGAAAAATTATGGCAACCAGGAAGCATACCACTCACAACTATAAAGACTGAAGTGTTGTTGCCCCTAGTCTTCCACAACCTATAAGGTTGACACCACAAAAATTGGAAGAAAAAAGAGCAAAAGGGCTTTGTTACAGTTGTGATAGAAAATACACTAAAGGTCATAAGTGTACTGAGAAGAAATTATTCTACATAGATTGTGAAGAGGAAGAAGAAAAGGAGCAAGAAGGGTCAAAAGAAGAGGATATAATCCAAGAAAAAAGCCTAGATAAAGAAGAAATGAATCTGACCATATCTTGTAATGCATTGGTGGGAATTACCACTCCTCAAACCATCAAGATAGAAGGACAAATCAAGAAGAAAAAGGTAATAGTGTTGATTGATTCAGGAAGTACCCACAATTTTATTCATTGTAAGGTAGCAAAAGAATTGAATTGCTTCTTATATCCAGCACCAGAGTGTCAAGTGATGGTTGCAAATGGAGGAACAATAAATTTCTCTAGAAAGTGCCATAATATCAAGCTATCCATGGGAGAATATGTATTGACTAGCCCAATGCTTTCCATTCCAATGGGAGGTGCTGATGTTGTACTAGGAGTCCAATGGCTACAATCCTTGGGTACAATAGCTTTTAATTTTCAAGAACTTTTCATAAAATTTTCTATGGAAGGAAAGGAAGTTGAATTAAGGGGTATTGCAGGGAAACCAGGAAAGATAATCAGCTCTAATGGTATGACAAAGCTTCTAAAAAAGGAACAAAGAGGTGTAATTGCACAATTATGTTCGCTAGATCCACATCAGAATCATCTATTTCTCCAGATCTCCAAAAAGTCTTGGACAATCATTCCAAGGTATTTGAGACTCCCAAAGGTCTCCCACCTATGCGTGATCATGATCATGCTATTCATCTTATTCCAGGAAGTGTTCCTCCAAACATCAGGCCATACAGATATCCCTATGCCCAAAAGAGTGAAATTGAACGTATGGTTGCAGAAATGCTAGAGGCTGGTATAATTCAACCGAGTCAAAGTTCTTTCTCTGCTCCAGTAGTATTGGTGCACAAGAAGGATGGATCATGGCGCATGTGTCTGGATTATAGGGAGCTCAACAAGCTCACTATTAAAGATAAGTTTCCCATTCTTGTCATTGATGAATTACTGGATGAATTGCATGGATCAATTTACTTCACCAAGTTGGATCTTCGTTCAGGATATCATCAAATCAGAATGAAGATTGAAGACATTTCGAAAACAGCATTTAGAACTCATGAGGGTCATTATGAATTTTTGGTCATGCCTTTTGGCCTTACCAATGCACCTTCAACATTTCAAGGTTTGATGAATTCAATTTTCAAACCATTCCTTAGAAAAATTTTGTTAGTATTTTTTGATGATATACTAATCTACGGCAAGTCTTGGAAGGATCATGTTGAACATGTTGACAGGGTGCTACAACTATTGGAGGAAAAACAATTATATGCAAAAAGATCCAAATGTTTCTTTGGAGTCCAAGAGGTGGAATATCTGGGTCATATTGTATCTCATGAAGGGGTTAAGGTAGACCCTAGCAAAATTAAAGCCATTAAGGAATGGAAAATCCCCACATCCATAAAGCATCTACGAGGATTTCTCGAGTTGACAGGGTATTATCGCAAGTTTGTTAAGAATTATGGGAGAATAGCAGAACCTCTAACAACATTATTGAAGAAAGATGCATTTTCATGGAATCCGGAAGCAACAAAGGCCTTTGAACATCTTAAAGAGGCAATGTGCCAAGAACCGGTCTTAGCTACACCGGACTTCACAAAAACCTTTATTGTGGAATGTGATGCTTCAGGAAATGGAATTGGTGCTGTTCTAATGCAAGATGAAAGACCCATTGCTTTTGAAAGTCGTCCAATCAAGGGAAAGCTTTTACATAAAGCTATTTATGAGAAGGAAATGTTGGAAATACTCCATGCACTTAAGAAATGGCAACCCTACCTAATGGGAAGACACTTCAAGGTAAAATGGATCCTGATAGCCTTAAATACTTTTTAGAACAAAGATTATCCTCTGAAGAGCAACAAAAGTGGGTCACAAAGATGTTGGGTTATGAATTTGAAATCATCTACAAAAAAGGGAAGCAAAATATGGTGGCAGATGCACTCTCAATAAAGGATGAGGATGTGGAAGCATTGTTGTGTGCCATTTCTATTATCCAACCAGATTGGATAAATGAAGCAAGGGAGGAATGGAAGAATGACGAAGAAGTGTGGGCACTTATTCGAAAGTTACAACAAGATTCCAGTACGTCTGATACATTTAGTTGGAAAAATGATTTGTTATGGTACAAACATCGCTTATACATCTGTAAGAATTCCCAGCTAAAACAAAAGATTATTATGGAATTGCACACTTCTCCCTTAGGAGGGCACTTAGGATTTTTAAAAACTTACCACAGGATTAAGAAGGAATTTTTTTGGGATGGCCTTAAATCAGATATTCAAAAGTTTGTGGCGGAATGTTTGGTTTGCCACCAAAATAAAGTTGAAACAATTAAGACATCGGGTCTATTACAACCTTTATCCATTCCAAGCCAACGTTGGGAGGAGGTTTCAATGGATTTTATCACAGGTTTACCCAAGTCTGAGGGAAAGAGTGTCATTATGGTGGTAGTTGACAGACTTACCAAGTATGCACACTTTTGTGCATTATCACATCCTTTTAAAGCTAGTACAGTTTCTACTGCATTTATGGAAACAATTCAAAAGCTACATGGAAACCCAAAGATTATTGTAAGTGACAGAGATCCCATTTTCACTGGAAATTTTTGGATAGAATTAGTTTCTTGTCTTGGTACTTAGTTAGCTCATAGCTCATCTTATCATCCTCAATCTGATGGGCAAACTGAGATAGTAAACAAATGTTTGGAAGGATATCTTCGTTGCTTTATATCTAACAAACAGACACAATGGGTCAAATGGTTGCCTCCGGCTGAATGGTGGTATAACACTTCCTTCCATACAGCAACAAAAATGACCCCATTTATGGCACTTTATGGGTATCAGCCACCATCCATCACATCATAATTAAGAGAAAATTCTAAGGTTCAGGTAGTGGAACATCACATCGAACATCAACAACAAGTCCTCCAACTATTAAAGGATAACCTCATGTTGGCATAGAATAGAATGAAACAATAGGCAGATCAACATCGCAACGAAAGAAGTTTTGATGTAGGTGATTGGGTATTCCTACGGCTAAAACCATATAAGCAAATGTCCCTCAAGCAAGCTAATAAGGATAATAAATTATCACCAAATTATTATGGTCCATACAAGGTGTTGCAAAAGATTAGTACTATGGCATACAAATTGGAGCTTCTTGCAGCTTCTTGATTGCACCTAGTTTTCCATGTTTCATGTTTAAAGAAGGTTATAGATGACAAGCTCCCAGTTCAAACAATATTGCCAGAACTTGATGAGGAAGGAAAAATTATATTAGAACCAGAAGCAGTCACAGAAATAAGAACTCGACAACTACGAAATCGATCAATGTCGGAGTATCTTATCAAGTGGAAGAACTTATCCGCTGAAGATTCCACATGGGAGGATGAGAATTTTATACAGAAGTATCCAGAACTACTCAAGCATTGAGGACAACACTTTCTTGAAGGAGAGGGGCATGTTGGGTCCCTATAATACTAGTGATTACCCTATTACTATTGTAATTGTACCCCTTATTAATATTGTTGTGCCCCTATTATCCCCATATTGTTATTACTGTGCCCCATAGAATCCCTCTATTGTTATTTTTGTGGCTTTATATTATTATTGTTAGGTCGGTTGGGTTATATTGTGACTCCTTAGACTCCTATATATAGAAAGGAGGTTTTGTCATTTGAATCATCGAAGAATTGTTCATTTATGTAATGTAAAGGAGGTTGCCCCCTTGAAGAGGCTGAATTTTAAGGTGTTGATCTATATTTTTCTTGAGTTGGTTTCATAATATACTTAGACCAAGTTTCTTTTTATAAATATTTGGGTATTGAATTTCCTCATCATCTTAACTGGAATTATAGCATTGAGAAAAGAATTATTGGTAGATGGAAAGCTTATTATAAGCTTGAAAACAATTGTAAGTTAGTCGATATTTACATTTGGAGTAAAAAAAGGTTCCTCTTTAAGACTCTCGTCACCACTATTGTCTTATATGGATGTGAAGTTTGCGGTTGCAGTATATCCAGAGATTCATGGAGAAAGATTGAAATGTTTCAAAACATTTTCATAACCTACAATATCAAGATCAAGGGAAATACTCCCTATCCCGTCCTCTTGATTTAATTTTTCCTATCCCCAATTGAAAGTACAGTTGTGCTTATATTTTTGATGTATAAGAAGAAGCTTTACAACATGGAATCCAAGAGGCTCCCAAAAATTTCTTCTAGCTTTAGTCAAAACCCCCACCTTCAACTCAAGCATGGGTGGCGGGAAGATGCCTAGTCTTGGCTCAACCATTGGGGGATTAAGGAGGAGATCATCATGGGAAGCAAGGATAGTGTCAAAGACACTACTACCTCTAATTTTAAGGACAAGTTGTGGGATGATAAGGAGTTGGAGGGTAAAAGGAAGCTAATATATTATAAGGAGGTGATCAACCCCACCCTCGATAACGAGAATTATCTCTTTGTGTTGACCAGCACTAAGAAAAAAATTAACATCACTAGGGTAAGAACTAATTCTCATTAGTTTCGAAGTGAAATAGGGTGGTGGTCTACTCCCAACTCTCCCTGGGATGATAGAATCTGTCAGATTTGAGATACTAAGAGGGTGGAAGATGAAAGACATTTCATCCTAGACTTCCTGCCTCTTACTCACATTCGCTCTCAATTCCATAAAATCTGCCACACTTCCAATCTTCTTGACTTATTAAGTCAGCCCAACTATGGCGATTTTGGAGCACTTCTATCACTCTTTTTTTTACCATAGAAACAAGATATTGAAGAATCACAATTATCTTCTTTTTCTCTTTTTGAGGTCTGATAGACTACATTGGTCTTAGACGACATTAATCATCATCATCATCATCATCATCATTGTTATTTATTAATATAATTTCTTTTAATATACACCTAATGGTGTATATCAAACACATTTATATTAATGTGGTTGTGCTAGCACATTAATATTAATAATAATAACAACCACATTAATATTAATATGTTATATTGTGATTGTGGTTATCACAACCAAATTTATTAATGTTGTTGTGATAACCAATTATTTATTTATATAATTTCTTTTAATATACACTTATCAACATATATCAACTACATACATATTAATGTGGTTGTGCTAGTATATTATAGTTTTGAACAATATGTTACATTATATATATACACACACACGTTATGTTATATAAGTTTATGTTATGTTAAATAGTTATAGAACTATGTTATGTTATAAACTATATATATAGCTATATGATGTTATAACTTTATAATAGTTAAACATATATAGTTATATTTATCATTATATAGTTATGAGTTTTATGTGAGTGTGTGTGTGTGTGTGTGCACGTTAAATAATTATAGAACTATGTTATGTTAACTAATTTCATTTGGTTGGTGGGGAATGTACATCTCCTCGACCCTGACTATACCACTGTATATTGAATATAAAGATGGATTTACAGGCCACATGACACAAAGAATTTGGTAAGGCATATATGTTTTGGACTTGTGGTTGTGAGTTTAACCCTTAGTGGTGAACAGTTTGGTGTTTTTTATTTAAATATACTTTTTCATTTTGTGAAGTAGTTTACCACTTTCGGTGGTCGATGCTGGAATTTAGCAGACTTTTCAACAACACTCGAAAATGAATAGTTTTTAGAACTTTTAATACAATATAAATTTATTTAAGGATGTTCTAAATTTTTGGAGTCTATATTTGTCCAAATTGAGATCTGGAAGAAGTTGGACGATTGTAGCTCATAAATGAATGTAATCAGAGGGGTTTGATGTTGTTTTGAATCATAATTGATTGCCAAAACCTCTTATATTCATTTTTAAGGTATAGGATTATGTTGTAATTTTTTTGTATATAAGAAGTAAATAGGTTCTGATGAAGGTTTTGAATGACCATATTGCAATTATGGTTGAAGCAGAATATGGGTAGTAGTATGATAACTAGTAGGAATGATTGATGTGAAATTTTGGTGTAGGGTGTATAGCAGTGAAGTGGTTACAGGTTGAATAGAAGTGCAATGATTTCAGGTTGTGTAATAGAGACTATGATTGGTAGAATGGAAGTATTTATGGTAGTAACAATATTCACATGTTATGATTGTAGTTTATGAAAGTATCTTAGTATGAAGATTCATTGATATATAATGATAATGGATCTAGTTTGAAAATGAGATGAAATAGAGGTCCACAAGGAAGTTGAAGAGAAAAGGTTGCGACCTCAATTAGGTTGGAGCCTACTCATTGCTGAGGTTGGAGCCTCAATCAATTTGTATCCTATCATGAGTAGTTGCTTGCATCTTCAATTTTGGTGCCTCAATCAGGTTGTTGCCTAACACAAGTGGCAACTTGCATATTTTTGGGGTAGTTGCCTCCCGTAGGTTGGAGCATACAAATTGATGTAAAGAGTTGAACACTAAGTAGAAGAAGAGTTGGTGGTTTCCTCCCATTTAGGTACCTACCTAAAAATATGTGTGTTATTTTGAGGAGGTGCCTTATTGTTATTTCTAGTTATGTTTCTTATATGATGATGCATAATGATTGATAATGATATAATGTTTATGAACAGTTCTACATGAATGTATGAGTAATTGAGATTGAGAAATTGTAAAATTGAAATATGCATTGATTCACCCCCCCCCAGAGTGACTTTTGGGCCAACAAGTGGCATCAGAGTAGGTTCTTTTAGGAACAACTAACTACTATAAGGTCGAAGATGAAGAAGAAATGGCCACTCTAGAGAAACGAGGAAACCCCCCATGTTTAATGGAACCAATTATGCATTCTGGAAGATAAGGATGGAGACCTGTCTCATCTCTTTAGGAGTAGAGTTTTGGAAAATTTTGATCACATAATATAAATTCCCCAATGTTATTCCAACACATGTAACAAACAAGGTAGTTTACACATATAATTCACAAGCTAAGGGCGCTATCTTTTTTTTTTGGTAAAATAATTTTTTTTTCAAAGTAATGTACTGCAAGTCATATCATGAGGTATGGAATAAGCTTCAAACTTATTATTAAGGAGACAAGAAAGTTAAATAAGTCCAATTGCAAGCTCTTAGATGAAAATTTAGAAGTGTGAAGATGGAAGATGATGAGGATATTTCTTCATATTTTCATTGAATAGAAAACATAGTTAACTCCACTGTCGATCTTGGTGAATACGTCTCTAATAACTATTTTGTTTGAAAATTTTTGAGATCACTCCCATCAAGATTCAATCCTAAAGTCTCATCCCTTGACGAACTCACAAAAGTTGACAAGATGATAATAAATCAACTCCATGAAACTATTTCTGCATATGAGTTGAGAAGAAAGGAAAACAATTCAAGAGTCAATGAAGAAGCTTTCATGGAAACAAAAGAATATAAAAATAAAAAGGATCAATAAAACTCAAATTTTCATGAAGAATAAGTCAAGTTCATTCGAAAGCTCAAAACAAGAACTGACCAGTTTAAAGGTAAGCTTCCTTTCAAATGTTTTGAATTTCGAAAAATAGGTCATTATGTATCTGAATGTCCCTATGTTAAGATGAATGAAAGTGATGATGAATCAAAATTCTAACCGAAGTATCAAAATAAGAAGCAAGCAAGAAAAAAATTTATTTTTTACCCAAAAGAGCAAAGTGACAGTGAAACCAATGCAAGTGTAACTTATGAATAAATGAATCAATTATTATTCATAGCTGAGGTTGAAGAACCCGAAGCAGAAGTGTATTTTGAAGTAGAACTTAAAAGTGAATTCAAGGACATCATAATTATTAGGAAAAGAGAAATTCAATTGATGCATTAACTTCAAGACAAGATCTAAATGAATACACTATTGTTGCTCTCAAATTTGAACTAGAAGAAGTAAAAAGGGTAAAGGAATTTATGCGAGAATAGATAAATGAGAAGGAAAAAATATGTGAAAGATTGGAAGAGGAAGTTTTCCTATTAAGAGAAGAATTGGAGAAACTTAATTCAAATTTCAACAAGGGGACTAAATTCCTAGATCATATTATTAGCATGCAAAGGTATCTACTTATCAAGACAGGTCTTAGATATCAAGAATTTGAGTAATCCAAAAAAAAAGATTGCCCAAGCTCATCAAATGAAATGTATCCCAAGAATATTCATCAGACTTTTATAGCATCAAGTAGTACCTCACTTGAAGATTCAAAGCAAGTAGTACATCGAGACAAGCAAGTTCATTTCAAGGATTCTCAAGGAAATGAAAGGAATTAAAATGAAGAGAAAGAATCCATAAACAAAAATGATGAAGGAAAAATAATGAACATGGTTCATCACAAAGAATCCACAAGAAATAATGGAGCAAGTATCAAAAATTAACAATGTAATTTGGTTCATGTAAGGGTTGAACAACAAGGAAACGTGACTCCACCAAGAAGCATCCTTAGAAGATCAAGATCTCATTCTTTACCTAGGTATCAAAGTAATTTTTTTGGTTATTATTTCTCATGTAAAAATTTTGGAGACAAAAAATAGGATTTCTAGACTAATGACATGGTCAGGTATAGAGGATATGATTAGGTACCTAGATGGATGCATGTGGACCAAATGAAAAGAATGCCTCAGCCATATCTATAAATATTGAAGCCCAATCTTGAATTTCACAATGAAGGCCATATAGCGTGATATTTTAGACTTAATTCTAGATGGTACAACAAAGAAAGACATCCTATCAGTATTGGTATATGGAGAAGAGGTCAAGGAGTACCTAAATTATGTCTGATCCCTCAGAAAAAATCCCTTGAATAAAGCTTCTTCAAGATCATTACTCATCAAATAAAAACTTTTAGAAGAAATTATTGTATGAAGGAACTATGTGGACTATGTTTTGATGGTGATATCTCATATGTAAAAAGAATGCAGGAAAGAGCATGATATAAACGTGTAAAATAATTATAGTGGAAGCATGGTTTCAGGGAGAGAACAGGAACACAGTGAAAGTGTGGTCTAAGGGGGACGCTATAGGTTAGAAATAAAGGATTATAGTCTAGATAGGTTCCTAGGATCATTCAGGAATAGGTACTCATACAGTATCATCATCTTGGTAGCTCTCTACATATATTTGTGACCCTTTGTTATTGATTTAAAAAGGGGAGAGATTGTAGACATTGATGAAACAGGGAGAGATTGTAGGTATTACATTTGAGAAAGGAAATATTGCAGCACTTCACTTGTATAGGAGGAGCTCTTTATTAGCTTTAACATCCAATGACCATCAATGTCTAAGGGTGTTTCCATCAATGATAAAGGGGGAGATTTTTTCACATAGTGTTGTCATTGATGAAAAATCGATGTTATTGATGTCAACGGGATGTATGGGACAACAATAGGAGAACTATCCTTTATCATCAAAGGAGAAACAAGAATCTTTATTAAGTAGTAAGATCATTTGTCTTCTGCATATTCTTATTATGGTTTGGGTAATTGATGTTATTCAATTTTGTTATAATTTATTATTCTTAAAAGACACTACAAACATAATGGTTGTGTAGATATTGTTGATACCTTTCCAATGGTATATTCTTCTTAGAAAAAATCTTCTCAGATGAGAAGTTATCGCTAGTTGAAAATTAGCATTAAATTAGGTCAATTTACAAGGGCCAACTATAAGTCCAAACCCAAATTATTTAAGGGTTAAAAAGTGGGCAAGTTCTGGGTAGATCCAATGTTGACATAATAATAAACAACCACCATTGTTAAAAAATGTGCACTATTAATGTAGTTACATGACATGCATGTTTCATACAAATTAATAATCAAATGAAAGAAAAGCAACATGATATTTAATATATTTTCCAAGACCAATGAAATGTTAACACATGGAATCATTCAATTGCTTGATGATGTGGAGTTTGATGACATCAAAATTATGAAGTGGCACCACTAGAGGTTTCCATGTGGCAATGATAATGGCATTGTTGGATTAGTAATTAGTTCAAAGCAAGGTGACGTGTGCCCCCCTTATGGGTTGCCAAATGGACCAATGACATCATGATGACATCATTGAAGGAACAAATTATGACCCTAAGGTCAAGCTCATATGGATTGGGTCATGTGGATGTTGAGCATGGAGATTCAGCAACTAAGGTCATATGGCATGGAGACATAAGGCTGGCGGTGCAAGAATTATTGAAATGGTGAAAATGCAACAAGAAAATCCTAATTTAATTTTTCCTTGAATTAAATTAGGAATAAAATCGTAATTCCACATCACAAGACAACGTGTACTAGTTAACTAAGTTAAATTGACTTAGTTGGACCAGTTAATTTGATTTGAGGGTATAACTTGAGTCATGTAGAGTGTCTCCTACATTATAGGAGCCTTGGTTGAGTTTATTTTGAGTTGTAATTAATTAATTCAGTTTAATTGAGTTAAATTCAATTAAACTAGTTCCAAATGATGGAGGAACTAGTAGGAGGCCCGACAATGCAATTTTTCTTCATGTGTTCAACTAGTTAACTGATGATTCACACACAAATAACTCATGCATGTCAGATCTAAGAGTTACCCAGTTGAGTTATATTTCAAGGACAATCTACTATCAGTTATATAATCATCTGAATTGTACAAGTGGTGCATGCAGTCAAAGGAAGGCCTATGAGGGTTGCACAATTCCAACTGAGGAATTTACCTAATTAATAGGGGATAACTCCCAAGGAAATAGTGCAAGGAAATAGGCACTTGGTCAAGAAAAAATTTAGTTAAGTATTGGCCTGGGCTTATCTAGGAAGCTGTGAGACAGATAGTGATAGTGGAGAGGTTTCTCGAGATTGAGCAAAGAATTATAATATTCTCATATTTTCTAATTAATGTAATATAGAGATAGCATGGGTTTTTAGTTATGTCTTTCCCAATGAAATCATTGTGTAATGTGTTTATTGAATTCTTTCTCTTGTATGCTTCATGATTCTGCAATCATTTAATTGTTTCCACTGATGAGTAGAGTAGATTCAAGTATATTGTTTTAGTAAATTAAAATTATCATATTGAATTTACAAGGAATTTCTACATGGTATCAGAGAAGAAATCACTCTAGCAGAGGAGAATATGAGTTTTTATTTTACAAGTGAAATCAAATTTGCAGTATCATTCTTCAGAGTGAGAAGGATGTCCTTCTACGGATTGTGACTTAAATATGCCCTTGAGGGTAGTTCGAACTATATTTCTTGGAAGAATAGGATGGAGGCAATGTTGGAAGACAACGAGCTGAAGGAGTTCATAGACACTGATATTCCTAAGCATCCAAAAATATATTCTCAAGGTCTGGAAGAGTGGAAGAAATGTGTTGAAAATATAAGAAGGATCATACTAGAAGGAGTTTGAGATCATATTTTCTCGAACCTCCATGGGAAGGAGACACCATATGCAATGTGGACGGCCTTGAAAACCCTATTTCAAAACAACAGTGATTGCAGGAAGATGGCACTAAAGGGAAAGCTCAGGAAAAACAAGATGGAGAAGGGCGACACAATACCAAAGTGCTTGACCAAGTTCACAAAATGTTGAGATGAGATTGTAAGTGTTGGTGTTATAGTTGTTGAAGATGATCTAGTTAGCTTAGCACTTCTAGGCCTTCCCAAGAGCTGGCATAGCTACCAGGATTCAGTAAATGGGAGGTAGAAGCTACCAGAGTGGGAGCATTTGTGGTCAGACTTGGTGCAAGAAGAGATTCAGCGGAACACCATAGATGGATCCTCATCCAAGGATGATGAAGAGGAGAATTGTGGCTTAGCTAGAAAGGTGAAGAAAGGGAAAGGTAATTCATCCCGTTCCAAATTAGATTCCATTCAGGGCAGCAAGAAGAAGGACTTGTTGAACATTAAATTTTTTGACTATCACAAGCTTAGACATTATGCTACAAAGTGTCCGCACAAGAAGGCCAACAAGAATCCCTCGGGAGGAGCAGCAGCTAAAGCTCCTGCTTTACAATTCGAGTTGGATTTCAGCCTCATTGCTTGCATGGTGACATCAGTGATGGGTAGTGTGTGGCATATGGATAGTCAAGCCTCATTCCATATGAATGACAACAAAGACTACTTCAGTGACTTGGAGGAGAAGGACCTCCAGATGCACATCAAAATGGGAGATGATGGAAGGTATAGAGTGACCGACATCAATACTATTATTTTCCAAAGTGAGTCTCGTTCTCCTCTCACATTAAAATATGTCATGTATGTTCCAGGTTTGAAGAAAAATTTGGTTTCAGTTGCTATGTTGGAGTACCATGGCTACAATGTGATATTTAGCAAAGTAAAGGCTTTCCTTCATCACATAGCCTTGGGACAAGTGAAGCAGATCAGGGTTTGAGTGAAGAACCTCTAAAAATTAGATGTAGAATATTGTGTTTCTTTGAGCACAAAAGTAGAGAAGGTGCAGAGTCTAGACATCGATGACTTGTGGCATATAAGATTGGGTCACTTGCACGATGAAGCATTGAATATCATTTAGCAGATGCCTACAGGACTTCCCAAGGGTACACTAGAGCATAGAGATACATGCAAAGGGTGTACATTAGGGAAGTACATCAAAAACACCTTTCATGATAAGGATAGTCAAGCGCGAATGATACTTGAAAGAGTTCACTCAAATGTGTGTGGACCATTCTCGATAGCCTCCACAACCAAGCACAGGTATTATGTAATATTTGTAGATGATTTCTCATGTAAGTGTTGTATTTTCTTCATGCGGAAGAAAGAACATACGTTTTCTAAATTTTATGAATTTAAAACACTTGGTTATAAAGACAGTGGTAGGAAAGTGAAGGGTGTCAAGAGCAATAACAATGGATAAAATGTTTCGAATGAATTTAAAAACTTTTGTGCATCACAAGTAATTTGACAAGAGTTAATAGAACCCCATAACCCACAACATAATGTGGTTTATGAAAATAAGAACAGAAATATTGTAGGATATGCACGAGCACAAGATCAGGGTCTATTGTTGCACTTATGGGTTGAAGGATGCAACAAAACCATATATGTGGAGAACAAGAGTCCTCATCGGATTCTCGGGATGAGTACACCAAAAGAAGATTTTTTGGGTAAGAAACCAGATGTGGCACACTTCAGGATATTTGGTTCATCAGTTTACTGTCATGTTAGCAAGGATGCAAGGAGAAACCTAGATCCAATAGTTGAGTTGGGCATATTTGTGGGGTACACTGATACACCTTGCAACTATTGGGTGTACCTTCCATCTCACAGGATGATAGTGGTTCGTAGAGATGTGAAGTTCGATGAGGTGAATTCCATGAGATGTTCCCTTGAGAGGGAGCTTCAGTTGCATGGCGATGAGGAGCTTTTAGCTCCAAAGGGAGAACCTAAGGATGATGTGGAGAAGCCATATGTAGAGGAGAAGAGAGTGGAAGAACCCACTCATGCAAAAACTTCCATAGATAGAAGGAAGTGCACCAGAGAGGATGACAGATTGATGCATGATGCTAGAGAGAATTTGGGAGCACCCAGGTCACAACGAAAGCAGAGGAGGTCACCAGATCAGTACACTCACTACATGGCTATGATGAGCGAGAGTGTAGAGATTGAGCCATACGCATTCAAGGAAGCAGTGTAGCAACCAGTTAAGGTTGATGCCATGGTAGAGGAGCATGACTTCATTATTAGAAACAGTGTTTCGGAAGTGGTCCCAATACCAGCAAACAAGTCAATGGTGATTTCTAGATGGCTATACAAGGTAAATCAAGTAGCATATGAGAGCATGGAGAAACACAAGGCCATATTTGTGGCTAGAGGGTTCTCTCAGGTGGAGGGAATTGATTATGAGGAGACTTTTGCTCTAGTAGCAAGGTACATTTCAATCAGATCTATTCTATCACTTTCAATGCAGATCAGTTGGAAGATACATCAAATGGATGTGAATACAACCTTCCTCAATGGAGTGATTGAGGAAGAGGTGTACATTGAGCAGTGGAAAGGATTTTAGACCTTCCACGAAGATTCACGTGTGTGCAAACTCAAGCCAATGTTGTATGCATTAAAACAAGCACCTTGTGCTTGGTACACTAGGATTGATAGGTATTTCACTAGGTTGGGCTTCACCAAAAGTGAAGCAAACGTAAACCTTTACCATATTATATTTGAAGGTAAATTGTTGATTATATTATTATATGTCAATGATTTAATTCTAATGGGTGATGAGAAGTTGGTAAAATCTTGTAAAGAGGATCTTGCAAGAGAATTCGAGATGAAGGACTTGGGGCTCATGTATTATTTCCTTGGTATAGAAGTAGTACAAGGAGATGAGGAACTATTTGTCTCTCAGGAAAAGTATGCCGACAAGATACTTAAGAAGTTCCACATGGAGAGAAACAAACCCATGGAGACTCCTCTAGCAATGAATTAGAGGAAGGAAGATGCTACTTCCGGTGAGTAGTGGAGGATACTATTTATAGGGATCTTGGGGGTTCACTTATGTATTTGGTGAACACATGACCGGACATATTTTTTGCATTTAACCAACTTAGTCAAGAAATGATTAAGCTAACCAAACTCTATTGGAAGGCAGCTAAACATGCGTTGAGATACTTCATGGGCACTACTCACTTTGGTCTTTAGTATATACAAACAGAGGGAGTGAAACTTCAAGGCTTCACAAATTTAGATTGGGAAGGGATTCCATCCAACAAGAAGAGAAAATAATGAGGAATAATGAGTATTAGGTCAGTAGAATTTTTTTGGCAAAACAAGAAGTAGAGATCAGTTGCACTCAGTTTGGAAAAAGCAGAGTACATGATTTCTAGTCAAGCAACTTGTGAGGCTATCCAGATGAGGAAGATCCTTGTTGGGTTATTTTTTCAGTATATGGATCCTGTAGTGATTTACTATGACAATCATAGTTGTATCAAAATCTCTGAGAATCCATTTTTTCATGATCGGTCCAAGAATATCGATATCTAGTGTCACCATCTATGAGATTGTGTGCAGAGTAGAATCATGCTGCTAGAGTACATTCCTACAAAGGAACAAGATGCAGATATTTTGAAAAAGGAATTATCAAGATGAAAATTTGAGTTTCATAGAGGTAGGATCAGGGTAGTAGATAATCCCTTTTTAATTGAGAGGGAGTGTTGAAAATGCAACAATAACATCCTAATTTAATTTTGTCCTTAAATTAAATTAGGAATAAAATTGTAATTCGACATCACAAGCAAACTTGTATGAGTTAAATAAGTTAAATTGACTTAGTTGGCTTAGTTAATTTGAGTTGAGGGTCTAACTTGAATCATGTACAGTGTCTCCTCATTATAGGAGCCCTGGTTGAGTTTATTTTGAGTTGTAATTAATTAATTCAATTTAACTGAGTTAAATTCAATTAAACTAGTTCCAACTAATGGGGGGACTAGTAGGAGGTCAGACAGTGGGGCGTTGCTTCATGTGTTAAACTAGCTAACTGATTATTCACTCATAAATAACTCATGAATGTTAAATATGAGAGTTTCCCAGTTGAGATTGGAGTTCAGGGACAATGTACCATCACTTGTATACTCATATGAATTGAATAGGTAGTGCATGCAGTCATAGGAAGGCCTATGAGGATTGCACAATTCCAATTGAGGAATTTTCCTAATTAATATTGGCTAATTCCAAGGAGACAACACAAGAAAATAGAGACTTGGGAAACCAGAAATGTGGCTAAGTATTGGCTTGGGCTTGTCTAGGAAGTTGTGAGACATATGGAGATAGTACAGGGGTTGCTCAGGCTTGAGAAAATAATTGTAATCATCTCATATTTTCTAACTAGTGCAATATATAGATAAAAATAGTTTTTATTTGTGGCTTTCCCCAGGAAATCATTGTGTAATGTGTTAATTGAATTCTTTTTCTTGTATGCTTCATGATTTCGCAATCATTTAATTGTTTCCACTGATGAGTAGAGTAGATTCAAGTATATTCTTTTAGTAAATTACAATTAGCAGTTTGAATATACAAGGAACTTATACATGAAACATTTTTTAGTTGATCCATGATTTACGGGCACCCAAGGGTCAACCTCATAAGGGCTAGGATTGTCAGTCTAATATATATATATATATATATATATATATATATATATATATATATATAGATATATATATATATATATATATATATATATATATATATATATATATATATATATATAGATATATATATATATATATATATATATATATATATAGATATATATATATATATATATATATATATATATATATATATATATATATATATATATATATATATATATATATATATATATATATGAAAACAATACTTCATCAAAGGTGTGTGATCTTATGCATAATGCAATTTCAAGTTCGAGTAGCTCAGTGAACTAGGTGTGAGCCATTGGTGACACTTTGAGTCTTCAACACAAAGGTTGTGGTTTCACTTTCATTCAGAACTTTTCTTATTTTTTTTTTGTAGTTTTGAAAGCTTAGTGGATAATTGTGATGGCGTAACTATTTATATTAACACTAGTATGAATGGGAATAAGTCGCATATCATTCAAGAATGGTCCGAATAGGTTGAAGCCGCATATAGACTAAGCTCTAGTTTGAATGGGTTGAAGCTCAAACCCTGCTTTTCATGAGTCAAATTTGCACATTGTTCGAATACTAGTTTGAATGGGTTGAAGCCTGATCCCTGGTTTGAATGAGATGAAACCACATAACATTTGAAAATTGGTTTGAATGGGTTGAAGCCACATATATTTCAAGCACTAGTTTGAATGGGCCAAAGCCACATATCATCTGAGCACTAGTTTGAACGGATCGAAGCGACATATAGTCCGAGCACTAGTTTGAATGGGTCAAAGCCAAAACATTTCTAATCTTTGGTTTCAATAGGTCAAAGCCACATATAGTCTGAGCACTATTTTGAATGGGAAATATCCAAATAGAGTTTGAGCATTGGGCCAAAGCCACAAGAATGGTTTGGCATGACTATCTCATGCCATGGTTCAAACAGGGCATAACCACATTGCACTATACAATCAAGTGGTGACTACGCCATAGTTCTAAGTGAATCGAGGCCATGAGAGCCATGAACATTCATATTTGAATGAAGGTTTAATGTTGCATGGCACATCTTGTTTGATTGGAGGCTCATCATATTTTATTGAAGGTTTGATGTTGCATGGTTCATCATGTTTGATTAGCAGAGACTAATACATAAATTTTGATTTGGTTGGTGGGGAAGGTCCATGTCCTCGACCCTAGCTATACCACCATATATTGAATATAACGAAGGGAACATGATGGATTTACAAGTTACATGACAAAGAATAATTGGTAAGGTGTACATGTTGCAGACTTATGGTCACGCGTTTGACCCTTGATAGTGAAAAGGTCAATGCTTTTTATTTAAATATATTTTTTCATTTTATTGAATAGTTTACCAGTTTCGAATGTTGGTGCTAGAATATGGTATACTTTTATGCAGTCCACGTAAATTAATAGTGTGTAGAACATTTGAAACAATCTAAAGTTATTTACAATTATTTTTCATTTATGTGGTCCATATTTGTCCAATTTGAGATATGGAGGAAGTTGGATGATTGTAGCTTAGAGATTAATGTAACCAGAGGGGTTTACTATTGTTTTAAATAATATGTGATGGCCAAAATATCTTATGTTCATTTTTAAGGTCTATGAGTATGTTCTAGGTGTTTTGGATATAATAAGTAAATAGGTTCCAACGTAGGGTTTGAAATACCAGATTGCAATTCTGGTTGAAGTAGAATATGGGCAGGAGTATGGCAAGGAGTAGGAGTGATTGATGTGACATTTTGGTGTAGGGTGTATAACACTCGTTTTAGGACAAATTTATCTTGTGGAAAAGAGAGATATCCCTATATTTGGTACCCATATCTAGAACAAAACAAACAAGAACATCTAGCTTTTCCTAACTCCAATACAATCAAATCATTAATGAAAACGAGAGTGAGATTATCTCATACATTTTATCAAAGGTTGTCTTCACTGGTTGTTTGGAATGTTGCAACTTCCATATTTATCCTCAATTCTCTCTAAGCAAAAGTATTTTAGACAACACAAACAAACAAACATCAAAGCACATATAATCCAAAAATTATTTGATAAAACTTATATATGTGATTAAGGAAATGTTAAACACACATGGGCAGCAAGAACAATATGAAAGATAAAACATGAGAGTACCATTTTATTAACAAATGATTTACATTTATAGTACAATATGTGACCGTTGGGTTTCACATCCCAAGGTCTCTTGGACTACTTTGTCTATTCAGCTTCCACACTAACCCATTGAGGATTAGGTGTCCAACATTCCCCCCCTTAATCTGAAGGGTTATGTATGAGTCCAAGAAGAGAGATGTAATACAAAATGTGCAAATATGCATTGGCAGCACTAGGCTGAATGTGCTCTATGAAATGTTGGTATAAAGGGCGGTGGTTTAAGGATGAACACCAACACTGGAATGCTTAGTGCAGTTCCCGAAACTCTTCCAAAACTAGCAAGAAGCTGAAGTCTTCTGCTAGAGGAAGTGCTCCTATTGTTTTGAAGAGCGAAACCTTCAACCATGAAAGGGAGGTCTCACCCCGCATAAAAGGGAGAACTTCAACCTAAAAAGGGAAGTCTCAACCTGTGATGGTTTAAGGATGACCAACAACTCTGGAATGCTTAATGAAATTCCTAGAACTCTTACAAAACTGGCAAGAAGCTGGTGTCTTCTGCTAGAGGAAGTGTTCTCAATTTTGTTCCTGGAATTCTTCCAAAGCTAGCAAGAAGCTGGTGTCTTCTACTAGAGGAAGTGTTCCAGATTGCCAATTGAAGGCATTTTCATGGGCATCTTTGTCTCTGGCTACAACTCTGAAACTGTTGTGATAGGTTGTGGCTCAGGCTCGCTTGATGTGACTTTGAAGCTTGTAGATGACCATCATTTCCCCCCCGTCAAATACAAGGTGAGATGATGGAGAAAACTCAACTGCAAGATTGTTCAATACTCTAGAACAAGTTCTAACATGTGTTTGGAATATCTTCTTGGCTGTTGATGCCCATTGCCAAGAAGCGATCCATACAAGATGAATCTTTGTTCTTGCAGGACGTTTATTTATGAAGCATATGTGTGAAGAATGACTAGTTTTATGATAGTGCTTACATGGATGAAGATCAAAACAGTGATATTTCAAATGGCCAACTCAGTCACAGTGTTGGCATTTCACGATCTATTGTTGTTGTTGTTGTTGTTGCTGTTGTTGTTGTGGAAGAGGGGCAGAGTCTGGAACAACTGAAGCTGAACTGTCATGAGGAGCAGGTGAACTATCATGAATGAATCCAGCACTCTGAAACTAAATGGGATTTGAGTAGTTTGGAATATGAAAGGACAAGTCCTTGTCATATCCAAGACCAGTTCTGTGCTTGTTGTGGAGAAGATGTTCCCAAGGCCTGATGATGGGCTTGGGAAGTGCAGACTGAGTTTCTGCATCTGCATGTACAACTGTTGCTTTGTGGGGTACTAAATCTGAACCAACTGTAAAATCGTTGACTTGCTTTTGATGGGTTGCAGTCTCAATGTTCTGAACAGAAACATGTTCAGAATGACTCCTCTGTTTTAGTTCTTCTTGTTGTAGCTGAGTTTCAAGCTGCAAAAAATCAATTTTCTCTTGTGCATTTTGTAGACAGACTTGAATGTCTGTGAGAGAAATTTTGCTGACTTTTAATGTTTCATGATTAGTAGACAATATGAGAGTTTTGAGGAACTCTAATACTTCACTGATTCTAGCCATTTTTTTTTTCAATGTCAAATTTACACCTTAAAAACTGATCACAACTACTACTCAGTGCAGAAAAGTAATACCCACTCACAGTACACAGCAATATCCTTTACAAATGTGTAGCAAATGAATCAAGGAATCAATGTATATATAAGTAGACAAAGACTATAATGAGTTTTAATACCACAACTGGGGCAGTAGCAACTGCAAACTTGCTTGGATCCTTCAAATACTCCTTCCATTTTGAATAAGAAAACTTCTGCCGCTATTCTATATTTCACAGTTTCTTTCTATTGAGGACTTCATCAATAGTCCTTGACCCACAATAGTTCCATTTCTTCTACAAGAAAGTAGTTCAGATCCCATAAAATTTTCCAAGGGTTTCAGAGAGTAACTCGACAGTGAAAACTACGCTTCCGCTGCGCAACTCTGATTGAACACAAAAGAACTATATGTTCAACAAAATATTATTTAGCTAAATTTAACAGTTATACTGATCAATCACCGAAAACCATGGTGAGACATGAAACAGTTCGTAGAGATTAATATAGACTTGTAATTCTGTAAATGGATCATGAACGGACTACCCTATATGATATCCTCCCGTATACAAAAATTCAGCAGAAGTAAGTACAATATTTCTGGATCCTCACTATTTCACCCAAAAAACCAGCTCCTCTTCAGCGGAACCAGAGCAAAAGTTCCTCTGTCAGTTGCTGCTCCATTTTCATGGCTCTTTCATCTGATAAAATTGACAACCTACAAAGAGGGCAAGCGGCCTGCTGGCCACAATCCATCCATTTATCAATGCAAGATTTGTGAAATATATGAGAGCAACGCAGCTTACGAATCTGATCAAATTCTCCAACAATTCTACACAAGCAAACAGGGCACTCTGCAACGTTACCAAATGTGCCAGGGCATCTGCTGGTTTTACTGTCAAATTCTGCAATCAGTATGAGACGAGCAAGGTGGGAGCCCAGGCCAAGGCTATGTAAGTGTTGTTGAGCTACCAAACAGTGTGAGATTCGCGCACGAGCTTTCAAGCTGCCATGTTACACAGGCATTCAACACATTCAACGTTTCATTCAACGTAATACTCAAAACTGATCAGCGTTAAAGAACACATATAAATATATATATGGGCAGCGCTCTGAGTGTAAGATCGCAATGCCGGAGATGATTTTGCATTTGATGAAGAAATGGCTGAGGCGGAGGAGAATCCCTTGCCAAACATTGATGAAGGAGACCTTGATAATCAATTGGCAGTGGTTGAATATGTTGAGGATATATATAAGTTCTATCGCAGAACAAAGCACATGAGCTGCGTGCCAGATTATATGCCCAGTCAACGAGAAATTAATGGAAAAATGAGAACACTCTTGATAAATTGGTTGATTGAGCTACATCACAAGTTTGGGTTGATGCCAGAGACTTTGTATCTAACTACAAATATTCTTGATAGATATCTTTCTATTCAATATATATCAAGGAGCGACTGTCAATTAGTAGGTGCTACTGCACTGCTTCTAGCTTCCAAGTACGAGGAAATTTGGGCTCCGGAGATAGATGAATTTCTCGCAATCTTAGAAACAAATTTTGAGAGGAAACATGTACTGCTTATGGAAAAGACAATGCTCAACAAACTGAAATTTCACCTCACAGTCCCAACCCCATATGTATTCCTTGTCCGGTTCCTCAAGGTTGCAGACTCTGACGGAGAGATGGCAAATTTGGTATTCTTCTTTATGGAACTTCAAGCCCAGGGTGACACTACCGCCATTACTGTAGAACAGAACTGTGCTCATCTCTCGTTGACTTCAAGAGATAAACGCTCAACTTCACCATCCTTTTTAATCGCTCCAAGCTTGAGCTTGTGTGTCTGCGCCTGAACTTGAGCAAGTTCAGTGGCCTGCACCTGATACCTTCAACAAGAGATGAGCGTAGTGATCTTCAAGCCAAATTGCACGAAAATGAAGTGGAACGTGCCCGCTCACGCACAAGATTATTGTAACTATAATCGGAAGATATACCCTCCAGGGTAAAAGGCAAGAGGGCGGTTATAATGTGATGGGACAAATTCGGTAAGGAGTATAAATCTCAGTGTAAGCTACCTCAAATATCCGGCATATTACAACAACGGCAGAATATATGGAAACTTTCGGGCAACTAAACCATCCAATATCTGGCATATTACAACAGTGTTTAAATATTACAACAGCAGTGTTTAAATATCCGGCATATTACAATAACGTTTCAAATATTCGGCATATTACAACATCCATCTCAAGCTATAATTCCATGAACTAAATCAGACATAGAGCTTCAACCTCAAACTATAATTTCATGCACAAAAATGGAAGGCAAGAGCTCCAAGTTTTTTTTTTTTAAACTGTAGGAAACTGTTAGCGTATTAAAGAGTTCAACGCATGCAAGAATATCAACATAGCCAGCGTGAAAATACATAGCATTGATACCACTAATACACAGCGTTGGAACCTGATTCACGCACGCAGATCCCAGCAATGGTAGAATCGCAGGCAGAGTCGTTGTTTGTGGCTGTTCTTCGCTCCACCCATCAATTCAGGACAGCATGGACAGCGCTTCTTTCAGGAATGTTCATGGGCAGTCCAGAGCACAAGTACAGAGAGGGCAGATATAAAACGTCTATGACACTGATGCAATGAGACAGCGTTTGCAGCTGGTCTCTTGACAGAGGGCGCAGGCTTGACAGAAGATGCAGACAATATCAAAAATGTATATGACAGGCAGACATGTCAGAGCAGCTTGGACAGCGCTGGTAGTGTCAGGCAGAGGAACGTTTCATCATTCAAGTGAATATGGCAGACAAGGCACAGGTTTGTATAAAGGAATATGGCAGAAATAAACTGCACAAAAAGGCCATAAAACAAATGGCTCAAATTAACTATGCAAGGCAGGAATACACCTGCTCTGATACCATGTTAAACACACATGGGCAGCAAGAACAATATGAAAGATAAAACATGAGAGTACCATTTTTATTAACAAATGATTTACATTTATAGTACAATATGTGACCGTTGGGTTTCACATCCCAAGGTCTCTTGGACTACTTTGTCTATTCAGCTTCCACACTAACCCATTGAGGATTAGGTGTCCAACAGGAAATATATACTAAAAATTTCCAAATAGATAAACATAAATTGTGGGAAAGGAACACATAACTATATTAATAAGAAAGAATATCTTACAACCTAATGTTTCCTTGATTTCGTAGGTACACTTCGAATCGTCCTCATCTCATCAACTTTCCTTCAAAAGCCTTAAGACCATAGGTTGGATACTTTATCATAATTTCACCAAAGCTAAAGCCTTTTTGAGATTAACTAAATATCCACCTCAATGGGAGATTGTTATACTTATAGGCTTGGAAGGAAAAAGAGGAGGATAAGGAAAGGAGGTTCAGATCCAACAGATAAGGGATGTGAGCCATATCCAAACTGACTTGGAGAGATTCCATCCATGAGGCTTATCTTCTAGAGGCTTCTCATTCGTTTTTTATTTTACCTTTGTTAAAATAGTTTCACACCTTATGAATAAGTAACATGTGATAGTGTTGTAGTCTATCATGTATGCAAACTGTGACAATTAAAAATGGCGTAGGCTATAAATGTGCAACTTGCAACATCCTTCTAAACCAAGATTTTTGAAGGGATTTGAAGAAGTTTTTGAACTTTCAAGGAGAAGGTTTTATTCCACATTCTTCATGGATTAATTTCAATAATACTTTCAATGACAAAGGATAGAGGTACGACATTACTTTCCTTGAATGTGATAAAATAATGTGTAACCAAATGCCCCCTAAAGTATGAAGTTAGAAAAGGAGTGATAACTGAAGTACTTTATCATGAAAAGGTGTTGAGACAAGGAATAGACAACTAAAATCCTACCAACAATAATCAAGGAGTTACAGTACAATAATATCATCAATGAGGTAGGAATTTCCACACTCAAAATACAAATTACTCAAATCATATTTATGGAAATGCAAAGATCCATGTAAAATGAGGAAGGTCATGGCCACCAAACATACATCATGGATACATGCCTGCATGACTCAATATGAACATAACCAGCAAACATACATTGTGGATCTATGTAACAATCATAAATACTCAAAAGACTCCATCACATCCTGAATATAATAGATAGCATCCATGGTATTCATCTCTATATTTCCATAGTAAAAATCTATCCATGTCAATAAATGTGTTGAGGTTGAACATGGTAGAAACCATTTGATTATTGGCAATGATGAAAATCATTAACAGACATGAAAGAAACCACCAATAACTACAACGGCTATTAAGGTACTTGAGTACATTCTATTAAGTGTGAATAGATGATATGAAGTTGAAAACTCATAGAATCGTTTGATCGAAGGTCAATGATGTAAAATTATAATCGAAGGTGAGGAAACCTATTATTGAGTAATGCAAGCCCTAAGGTATTGAATGGTTTCTAAATCAACTTCCTAGATATTGTGTTGAAGTCAATAGGAAGTGATTTGTCACAAGAGGGATTTGATGTATCCCCCATCAAGGAGACAAAATAGGTATAAAGAAGTGAAGTAGAATAGAGCATAGCACAATTTAGGACTTACTTAGGGGTGGCCAATGCAATAGAAGCCTTTAGGGATTATGAAAAACTATCTAACTTAGGTTGAACTTCTCTTGAACATATTAATGACACAACAATTGTCTTGGAAACACTGAATCAAAAAGTGGATCATAGAATAAAGTATAATATTTTTGAAGGAAAATGATTAAAAATATATAAGTGGATTTCCAAATCTTGACACAAGGTGTGAAAGGTGGTCATCTTCAAGAGCGACTTTCTATCATAAAATGTCTACAGAGTTTATATATTCCTTTCCTGAATTTCCGCCACCATTTATGGTGAGTACCTCCTTATTTTTAAGTGTGATTGATGAGGATAAAATATGCTTGAAGTATAAGCTAATCCTTTTGACAATTATTTTGGGGTATTTTTAACGAACCCTGGGAAGGAGTGGTTCGGTCCCAATTTACATATGGGTCCTTCATTGTTTATGTTTTACGATTCCAATGAAAGCATAAATTGATGTACTTTTAATATATAGAAATTTTGAAAAAGAAAAAAAAAGAAACCTCCCAGATGACTATTTTCATTTATATTTAACAATCTTGAAAAAAGGATAAAATATAACTCATTAGATTCTTTCAACATAAAATCTTAATAAGCCTAGAGAAAGTAAATCTCGATAATTTTTCATACTTAGAGAGCTTAAAAAATCAAAAAAGAAAACTCCAGTGAGGAACCTTTTATTAAATTTAATAAGTCTAAAAGAGGTTAAAAGTGTGCTCACAACGAAATTTTTTGTTTCATGGTCAAACATCTGATCTGCACACACTCAAACGACCAAAAACGCCAAACCTGCCCAAAAATGTATTTTAAAAATGAAAATAAAAATGAAGTGAACAAAGGAAAATCATACAAAATGGTAAAATAAAATAATAAAAAATGTTTTCGTTCCTTTAAAAATGAGAAAATTCATTTTATTTTACCATTTTGATTTTACTATCCTCTAAGGTGAAAAAAACACTCATTTTTTCACTTGATCTTCTGGGAGAAATTTCGAGAATTTTAGTGCACAATTTTCAGTCTTGTTTCTTCCAAGTAATATCTCTCGATCCCCTCTCCATTATGATGACTTCATTTTAAGTTTTTCTTAATGATTTAAATTGGTTTCAACCCTTTTATTTGGGGGGAAATTATGTCCTTCAGGTGTTACACCCTTCCAATATCAAGAACTATGACACTGTATAGTTGTCACTTGTCCCAAATGCGAAAAGTGTGACATTGTCACACTGTCTCTAATTGGACAGGTGCCGTATTCCCAAGGAAAAAATGTTTTTTGGTTTTTGAGTAGAAAAATGAAAATTCTTCATGCTACTTGAGTAATAAGTTTTCCCCTCGAGGTTTTCAGTTTGTTTGATCAACAAGATGTTAGAGTAGAGAGAGAGATAGTACGAAGCAGAAGATTTGAATTAATCCAATGATATAAATATGTTGTTATCCCTTCATGAATGTGGGTAAATGAGTTTTTAATTGAATTACCATTACTAGAACATTTAGTGACAATATGGCATGCAAATGAGAAACTCTTTCATGGTGGTGTCCATGCCTTCACCATTGATGTGGAAGATATATATTTTTTTACTGAGCTCTCAAAAGAGGATCTTGAGTTTCACTAGTTGATTCAAGGGGAGGTGGTGAAACTACTATTTTATTCACTATCATATGTATATCAGGAAATGCAGCTCCACATTTGGCTACCAAAGCACAAGGGAAACATGTTTTGGAATGTATGAAACCCATAGTTTTCAATTGGTGCGAAGGGCTAGTAATCAACATGAAAAATCAATTGACTAAGTGCAAGATAGGATGACTAAAACAATTCAGCTATGGATCCATTTTGGTGTCCTTTTTCTTGGAAAGGGTGCCCTTGATGTGTCCATAAGGGATAAATGTAGATGACCATGGACCAAGAGTTACTCATATGATGAGATGGGTTGAGTTCATGGCATGCTATGGAGGCAATCATCAACCTTCATTTGGTCCCACATTAATGAAATGGTTATAAAACAAACTCATTATGATTGAGGATTATCCATACGCACACACAAATTTCCGAGGAGATCCAAATTTAGCTCTTCCTAAGGGAGGTCAATGGGACGCATCATGTAAATATAAATTTCTACATATTTATTTTTTATGTATTTTTGTTATTTTTAAATATTGTTTGTGTGTTAAGACTAATATAATTTTGACATGTAGATATTGGACTGATTCGACCAGCTGGGATGTCTCCCATCCATAGACGAGGCCAACAGGATGGATTAGGTGATTATGATCAGGAACCAGCAGAGGAGCTCCAAGAGGTGAAGCAAGACCTTGATGGTCTTACTCAACGTATAGTGAATACACTAATAGAGGATGTACCTCAATTATATCATCACCATACAGTTGGAGTTTCAGGACACATGAGTCATCTCCTTCGACAAGTGGCTTAGAAAGTAGTGTGCTACCACGTCGACATCATGGGAATAAGGATTGATTATTCATAGCTCAACTGGATTTTTTTGTTATCAACATGTATTTGATATATAAAGGTGATGGGCCTTGTTGTGTCTCAACACATTTTTTAAAAATCTTTTTGAAAATCTATTAATGAAAATTGGTTTATATTCTAGATAATTTCTTATAAAATGTGTTAAGTTTGAAATTTGCAAATTTTTAAAATGTTTATATAATATATAATTAGCCAAAGTATCTATTATTGTATTAATATTTCTTGGAATTTATTCATATTCTAGATAGTCAATTTCTCATTCCATGAGACAAACCCTTAAATATATTCACAGAAGAGTAGGATTTATGGTGAATTTATAATGGAATAAACCTTGCTTAATTGCAACACTATGAGTTGAGAATCAAGTCGAATAAACAATGAATACTAAGAGAAATGGCATCAGATAATAGTTCAATGAATGCACTATACTCTGCAATATTATTAGTCGTACAACCAAGACATATATCATGTAAACTTACCAACTCATCAGTAGGAGTATAGATTTCCCATGTAGTAGATGCATGTTCTTAGTACTACGGTTAGCACCATCAGTAAATCCAATGTAAGGTAAAAGTAGCACTGACATTCGCAATACATAAATTATTTACAAAAAGAAAAAATGCAGCACACCAAAAATATGGTACAACAATGTACGAAGTAATCATGTAGAAAGATTCTAAACATGGTACCTTTTAAGGTAATGCCTATTTTTGTCTTCTCCCAAAGGAATTCCATCATAATCGACTAAATCCAAGGCACCTTTTTTTAATACTCGCCTGACGATATAAGGGCCATGCCACATGGGCTTGAAATTTCCATCTCTTAAATTATCATGTTCTTAATCATACATAAAGACCAAGGCACACCCAGCAAAGAGTCGAGGTTTAATGGTTCTATCGTAGTAAGATTTAACACACTTATGGTGATATTCTTTAACCAAAGTTGGGTCACAACAAGTTTCATCTAATAGTGCTAAATACAAAAGACATTATTCCTCAGTAGAAGAAGTAGGGAGCAATTTAATGGCTAGTTTCAAATATGGGATCTCGTATTTAATTGGGAAAACAACTTATTGGCCATACACTAGATGGAAATGTGTAAAAATAGTGGTTTTCTTTTAAATGTTTGATATGCCCATAATGTTAAAAAAATCATCAAGTTCAAATTTTATTTTAAAATCCCTATCATTTGTTGTATCATCATTGTGAGAACATTGCTTATTGCTTCATCCTGTCCATTGGCCTGCAAATAGTAAGGTGTCAAGTTTTCATGGAATAAACCCAACTTGGAAGATAATCAAACATCATATAAATTTGAAAATGAGATCCACGGTCAACGATGATCTCATGGCACACACTAAATCTAGAGATAAATTGGCTGAATATGAATGGGGTTACAGTTGTCCCTTTATTGGTGAATATAGGCATCACCTCCACCCATTTAGTGAAATAATCCATGGCAATGATGAGGTACCCATTCCCATGACTAAGTGAGAGTTACATGCCATGAAGTCAATGCCCCATTTATAAAAAGGTCTAATGGTAACTATAGGGTAAAGCGGAGCAAGAGGTGTGTGCATTTTATGGTTATAGATTTGACACGAATGACATTTTTGGACCACCAATATGAAATATTTAAAGAGAGATGGCCAAAAAATATTTGCACACATAAATTTTTAGGAAATGGCATACCCATACATATGACCACCACATGCTCCAACATGGCAATCATTAATAACTCTCTTAGCTTCCTCACATGTTAAACAACGTTGAAAAATAGTGTCAACACAATGATGATAAAGGGTATTTCATATAATATTGTATTTTCGAGATTGGTATCAAATTCGACGACGTTCAGCATGTGATAAATCCTTTTGAAATTTTTGGGTTTGGATATAGACAATTATATCTCCATACCAAGGGTCATAAAAACCAACTAGGAAAAAATATTCATCAGGAATCAAATCTTTTGCCATAGTTTCCATTTCAGTAAATGGAAAGTCACAACTCATTTCAACAAAAACAAATGATTTTGTAGATTTGGATTTTTCAAATTCCAAATCAAACTATTGAAGGATAACAATCCATTTGGAGTATTTCCTGTTGGCATTATGGCACAGGTGTTGTCCTTGATGGCAACTCTCTTGGGTGACAGATCTCAGTTCAGGCTTTCAGAATGAAGGAAAATACATATACGTAGGTTCACCTAGATGAAGACGCGTATACACATGGGTTATACGTTACAAAGGCATGTATGTGTATACATGCACTTCCACGCAAGGAAAAGTGCATACATGTTGGAGAACTTACTTTTGGTCCGTGGTATTTAGTCCTTGAAAATTGAACCTATGGTTTTGAGCCATGGTATCTCGTCAGAAGTGTTGATCCCAAGTATTGGGTCCATGGTATTGTTTTATTATGGTTTTGGACCGTGGTATTGTGAAAGGCCTAAGACTATAAAAGAAGAAGGAGATCATTTGGCAAAGGATCATCTGAATTAATTGAATATATGATAAAGTGCTAGATCTGGAATATTGGTAATTGGGGTTATGGTGCAGATCTGGATCTGAATGAAGGATGAACCTGAGCGCAAAGAGAAGGATAAGTACTATTGATGGGTCATAATCTTAAGGCTTGAATTATAGTATCCTTGTATGATTTTGATTTTTTATATGTGGCGCATGATTGATCTATAAATCTAGGTTAATTTATGTCTGAATATTTCAAAGAGTGAATTATCCTTTATAGATCTGTACACAGGTTCAGTGAAGTGAAGGCGCGTATATGCGCTAGTTCTGTAAGTAAAAACAACGTATACACATGTTGGTCCAAACACAAAAGCGTATGCACGTAGGTTTCTGGGTACTGAAGTAGCGTATATCTCTTGAGTTGTGTTGTAGTAGCTTCTGTTTATTATTGCAGTGTTCTGGGTTCAGAATTTGGTGTGTGGTTACTGTTACTGTGTTTTGGGTACAGCTTTCAGAGAAGTGTCTACTTGATTCAGTTCTAATTGGTGAAAAGGAGATTGTTTGATGCAGAAATTATTGATGATTGATTGATGTTCATGGATCCAGTCTGAAAATTTATGAAATGTGGTCCCTGGAAGAAAGAGAAGGTTGTAGCCTTCTGTAGGTCAGCACCTACGTACTAGTATCTTGGCTAGTGCAAGAGCTAAGGGGGTTGTAGCTCCCTTCCAGGAGAAGCTGGAGAATGAGAGAGGGTTGTAGCTCTCAGCAGGTTGCAGCCTGCATACTGGTAAAAGATTGCAGTACAAAATCATTGTAAAAAGAAGTTTATAATTAAAAGGAAGATAGAGACGAATTGCAGTAGGTGGTTTTCACCCACATTGGGTTTCCACCTTATATCTTGTGTTCTTGTGTGTGATTGTCTTCTGCTCTATTTTACTGTTTCTGGTTACTTTTTATTTGATTCTGATACACAGGTTAATAATCAACATCTGTAAGATAAAGTAAATTATAAGTTTGCATGGTATACGCAGGTTTCCTTCTACGTAGTTGTGTATATATGCGGTTTCCACTAACTGAAGTAGCATATATGATCTGGATTTGAGAAAGGGAGTATTTGACTTGATAATACTGATTCACGCCCCCTCTTAGTATTATTTCCAACAGTTGGTATTAGAGCAGGTCCTTCTGAAGAAGCTTGATCGCTTGAAGGAAGATCCATCATCATGAGAAACTCCAAGAGAGAAGCATCTATCAGGCCACCAATTTTTGATGGGACCAACTTCGTTTATTGGAAGGTAAGAGTCACAGCCTATCTACAATCTCTTGGTACAGAAGTTTGGGATATCATAGATACAGGGTATACTTTTCCATCCACGACTCCTACAAATTCGGTTGGTAAGAAGCTATATGAAACAAATGAAAAGGCTGTCAATACTCTATTAGGATGTCTATCTCAATCAGAATTCGTCAAGGTTATGCAGTATAAATACGCAAAAGAAATATGGGACAAGATCGTTCTGAGCTATGAAGGAGATGAACAGGTAAAACGAGAAAAACTTTAAACCCTCAGAATTCAGTATGAAAATCTCCAAATGCACAATGATGAAAGTGTGACTAACTATTTCATTCGTGTAGATGAGATTGTTAATTGTATGAAAAATTTGGGTGATGAAATAAAAGAGGTTGTTGTGGTTGAAAAAGTTCTAAGATCCTTGTCCCCTAAGTTTGAATCAAAAGTTTCTGCAATAGAAGAAAAGGAGAATCTACGGAACGTTACCATGTCACAGCTACACGGACTTCTAACTGCTTACGAAATGAGGAAAGGAGGACCATTAAACAGGAGAGAAGCTACTTTCAAGGCTTCAGGCAAAGGAGACTACTATGAGTTAGGACATATGTCAGAAGAAGAGGACGAATCAAATTTTGTCAAGAATCTTCAACGGGGTGCTAGAAGATTCAGAGGTTAGTTACCTTTCAAATGCTTTGCTTGTGGAAGAGTCGGTCACTATGCTACCAAGTGTCCTCATAAAGATAAGCTTGACAAAGGTAAGGAACCTGTTAGATGGAACAAGAAACAGAATGTAAATAAGAAAAGTTATTACACTCATGAAGATAGTGATGGACTTTCAAATAGTGATGAAGATGAACAAGGCTATAATTATAAACTTTTAATGGCTTTTGAAAATGATGATTTTGTGGATGCTATAGATGAAGAAGGTTTTTATGAAGAGATTTCTAGAGTCAAAATTTGTTTAGAAGAGAAGAACGTGATCATAGATACTCTGCAATTTCAACTTGTTGAAAAGGAAAAACATCATGAAAAGTTAGAATGTGAAATTGTGGGACTGAGAAAAGAAATTGAGAAAACAAAAGATCTTAATCTTATATTTGTTAAAGGATCTGACACTTTAGATGAGATTATCAAAGTACAACGCTCTCCACTAATCAAGACAGGTCTGGGATATAATGAAGAAACAACTCAAGTGTAGAAACCATCGACCTCCAAGAGTTATCTTGATGCAGCAAGGAGAAGTGAACAAAGACCCAATGGAAATTACCAGGTAAATCGGGGGCAATCTACTTTAAGGACAAACAGAAGCTACAACCAGCCACAGGTAAAACCTTCTCAATTTACCTCAAGAATGGATGTTAATAGGAACTACAATCATTTAGCTAGGAGATTTGATAATAACAGGAGTTTCTTCAATGGCAAATGTTTTTCTTGTCATAACTTTGGTCACAAAGCAGCTCAATGTGTTGCGTATAAGACAATCATGACTAGAGAAGCTCATAAACAGAGGAGTATGACTGGGATCATGAAAAGGACCTACAATAACTTCTCTACTCTTGAAAATGAAATTGAATGTTCTATTTGTAACAATTTTAGTCATGAAGATTTTGAATATAGGAGCAGGTTTCGGCAGACAACTCAGAAGGAGCAAGCCTCAAGTGCCAAATCATGGAGAATAAAAGAACCACAACTAGAAAGATGTGGTATAGCCTTATATGTGGAAGGGCAGGAAAATCAATGGTACATCAATAGTGGATGTTTGAAACATATGACAGGTGATAAAGAAAAACTTCAATCATATAGTGCCTTAAAGAAGGAGAAGAAGGTCTGTTTTGGAAATGACACCCCTGCTCTCATAAAAGGTAAAGGTTCGGTTCAGTTGAAAGAAAGGGTCAAAGCTGGAAATGTCATGTATTTTGATGGATTAAAGCATAATCTATTAAGTGTTAGTTAGATGTGTGATCAAGGAACTGAGGTAATATTTCGATCAAAAGGATGTAGTGTTCGTGATCTTGATACAGGAAAAACAGTGATCAAAGGCGAAAGAACTCCAAATAATTTATACATATTCAAAGAAGGACAACATTAATGCTATCTAAGCAAGAATGATGAACACTAGCTATGTCATAGAAGATTGGGGCATCTTAGCTTCTCACAGATAAGGAAAGCATGCAAATACCAGGTAGTTCGTGGTCTTCCAGACATCAGAATCCCAGACAATACAATATGCAAATCATGTCAATTTGGTAAGAAAACCAGAACTAACTTTCCTGAGAAGGAAGGATCAGCCAGCAGGCCGCTTGAACTTGTCCATACTGATGTATGTGGTCCATCTAGGAAAAGGTCACCTCGACGATAAGAATACTTTATATTATTCATTGATGACTATTCCAGGATGTGTTGGATAGGACTTATGAAGCACAAAGACGAAGCCTTCGAAGAGTTCAAATCATTCAAAGCCTTGGTGGACAACGAATCAGATCACAGAATCAAATGCCTCAGGTCTGATCGAGGAGGAGAATTTACCTCGAATGAATTTTTCGATTTTTGTGAAGAACATGGAATAAGAAGGGAATTCTCTACAGCTAGGACTCCTCAGCAAAATGGAGTAGTGGAAAGGATGAACAAAACGGTTCATCAAATGGCTCGTGCTATGCTTGATGAGTCTGGAACTTCCGCAACCTTCTGGGGTGAAGCCGCATTTGCCGCAGTTGTTATCCTCAACAAGACAAATGTCCGGGTGAACAACACTCAAACTCCTCATGAGCTCTGGTATGGTGAGACTCCTTTGGTAAAATATTTCAAAATTTTTGGAAGCAAATGCTATATCAAAAATACTGATGAAAATATTGGCAAGTTTGAACCTAGAGCAGATGAAGGAATTCTCCTTGGTTACTCTCCCCACAGCAAAGCTTACAAGTGTTACAATAAAAGGCTTGGAAAAATTGTTGAAAGTATTGATGTGGTAGTTGATGAAGAAGGAAACATTCCTAGGCAAGTGAATTTCGAAGATTTCGAAGATGATGAGGACTATCCTTCAACATCAAATCAGACTTATGATGAAGAAGAAGCTCAAGAGGCACTAGAAGAACAAATAAGGATAGAAGATAAGACTCCATCCAGGTACGTTCAGAAGAATCATCTAGAATCTCAAATTTTGGGGCAGAAAGAGGCAGGGATACAAACAAGAAGAACAATTGCAGAAGCCTCAAGCTATTTGGCATTGCTCTCCTCCACTGAACCACAAAATGTAAAAGAGGCATGCAAAGATGAATGTTGGGTCAAGGCAATGGATGAAGAACTTGAACAGATCGAAAAGAATAACACTTGGGAGTTGGTTCCTAGACCAAAAGATAAGAATGTCATAGGGACAAAATGGATCTTTAAAAACAAGTTGAATGAAAATGGGGAAGTTATTAGAAACAAGGCCAGACTTGTTTGTAAAGGGTATGCTCAACAAGAAGGAATAGACTTTGAAGAAACTTTTTCTCCCGTTGCTAGACTTGAGGCCATCTGAATGTTCCTTGCTCTCTCAAGCTTTCAGAAGTTCAAAGTATTTCAAATGGACGTGAAATCAGCTTTTCTGAATGGAGACTTAGAAGAAGAAGTGTATATTGAGCAACCAGATGGATTCATCCTTGGAAATGATCCAAAACTTGTATGCAGACTTAAGAAGGCCCTCTATGGTCTTAAACAAGCTCCAAGGGCTTGGTATTATCGTCTGGAAAAATATCTTCATCAACAAGGTTTCTCAAAAGGATCAGCAGATAGCAATATTTATATAAAAATTGAAAATAACAAATTGCTAATACTTGTTGTATATGTTGATGATATCATTTTTGGCAGCAATGAAGAAGCTATGAGTCAAAGCTTTGCCTTGGTGATGCAGAAAGAATTCGAAATGTCCTTGCTTGGAGAACTGACATATTTTCTTGGATTACAAATCCAACAAAATGAAGGCGGTATTTTTTTATCTCAAACCAAGTACCTCAAGCATATTTTGAAGAAGTATGGCATGGAAGATTTAAAACCAGTATGTGCCCCTATGGTTACAGGATGCAGCCTCAGTGCAAATGATGAATCAGCAGTAGTACATCAACCAACTTATATATCCATGATTGGAAGTCTGCTCTATTTAACAGGTACCCGACCAGACATCATGCATGCAGTGGGAATAGTTGGAAGATTTCAGGAAAATCCTAAGGAAACCCATCTTCAGGTAGTAAAGAGAATTTTCAAGTATCTTCAAGGAACTCAAAACTATGGCCTGTGGTATCCAAGAGATACAGATCTCACTCTTCATGCTTATACAGATGCAGATTGGGCTGGAAGCGTGGATGACAGGAAAAGCACTAGTGGTGGTGCATTCTTTATGGGTTCCAGATTAGTATCTTGGTTCAGCAAGAAATAGAGTTCTATTTCCTTATCTACAACTGAATCAGAATATGTGGTTGCGCATCTTGTTGCACTCAACTCCTTTGGATGATGCAAACTTTGCAGGATTTTCAAATCACTTGTACTCCTCCTATCTCCATCTTATGTGATAATACAAGTGCTATCAGTATCTCAAAGAATCCTGTCATGCATTCAAAGACTAAGCACATACCGATCAAGTATCATTTTCTCCGAGAACAAGTATTGGAACAAAAGGTCAAATTGGAGTATGTTCCCTCTAAGGAACAAGTTGCTGATATTCTCACCAAACCACTGCCCAGGGAAACTTTTGAATACCTCAGACAGAAGCTGGGAGTAGTTGATGAGTCATCTTGCTGTTGAAACTTGTCTGTTTCAGAGAAAAATTGGTGTACGCAAGTTGCATGAGGAGGATCCATGTACATATGCCGGTTTATGCAGAGTCGGTCGCGTATATGGCAGTTTGAAAGAAATCAATGGGGACAATATCTGGTTGAAGATAGTCTGATATGGGTCTGTCAGAGACCATCTGGCACAGGTTCAGGGGGAGCAGATAATCTTCTGATAATGCATTGTTGGAATTACATTAGAAGCTCTTGGTTCAGGTTCACAGCTATTGATCTCAGGTGGAACAAATTCAGAGGGAGATCAAAAGAAAAACATGGTTGCTGATCTGAATAGTGATTGATAGATGTTGCTAATATCAGTTATTGATGGCTTTCATAAGTCTTGCTCTAGATATTTCGTCTCTATGTCATGTATCTCTTTTATGGTGTCAAGGTCATGTAACAGCCTATTTTGGTTTCCCCACTATGCTTGGGATGAATGATGTAATGTATTTGATTGTCATATGTAAATTTCTAATGTATCCCCACTTGGTTGGGTGATTTATGTATGTATAGAGTCTTTTGGTGATAGGAAGGTATTTTATGATGTATAAGTCATGGTTCTTCTTGAAGAACATCTTTTTGCAGATTTTGCCTATAGTCAAGGGGAGCATGGTTAGCTCAGCAGAGCAAAGATTTCAGCATGTACTTAGGGGGAGCACAACCCTTTGCCCTTGATGTCAAAGGGGGAGAATTCCTTTGAGGATCTTGGGTTTTCCATCAAGTCCAAAGGAGGAGAGTGTTGGCATTATGGCACAGGTGTTGTCCTTTATGGCAACTCTCTCTGGTAACAGATCTCAATTCAGGCTTCAGAATTAAGGAAAAGATATATACGTAGGTTCACCTAAATGAAGACACGTATACACGCGGGTTATACATTACAAAGGCGCGTATGCGTATACACGCACTTTCACGCAAGGAAAAGCGCGTACATTTTGGAGAACTTACTTTTGGTCTGTGGTATTTAGTCCTTGAAAATTGAACCTATGGTTTTGAGCCATGGTATCTCGTCAGAAGTGTTGATCCCAAGTATTGGGTCCATGGTATTGTTTTATTATGGTTTTGGACCGTGGTATTGTGAAAGGCCTAAGACTATAAAAGAGGAAGGAGATCATTTGGCAAAGGACCATCTGAATTAATTGAATATCTGATAAAGTGTTAGATCTGGAATATTGGTAATTGGGGTTATGGTGCAGATCTGGATCTGAATGAAGGAGGAACTTGAGCGCAAAGAGAAGGATAAGTTCTATTGATGGGTCATAATCTTAAGGCTTGAATTATAGTATCTTTGTATGATTTTGATCCGTTATATGTGGCGCATGATTGATCTATAAATCTGGGTTAATTTATGTCTGAATATTTGAAAGAGTGAATTATCCTTTATAGATCTGTACGCAGGTTCAGTGAAGTGAAGGCGCGTATACACGCTGGTTCTGTAAGTAAAAACAGCGTATACACAGGTTGGTCCAAACACAGAAGCGTATGCACGTAGGTTTCTTGTTACTGAAGTAGCGTATATCTCTTGAGTTGTGTTTTAGCAGCTTCTGTTTATTGTTGCAGTGTTCTGGGTTCAGAATTTGGTGTGTGGTTACTATTACTGTGTTTTGGGTATAGCTGTCAGAGAAGTGTCTACTTGATTTAGTTCTAATTGGTGAAAAATAGATTGTTTGATGCATAAATTCTTGATGATTGATTGATGTTCATGGATCCAGTCTGAAAATTTATGAAACGTGGTCACTAGAAGAAAGAGAAGGTTGTAGCCTTCTGTAGGTCAGCACCTACGTACTAGTATCTTGGCTAGTGCAAGAGCTAAGGGGGTTGTAGCTCCCTTCCAGGAGAAGCTGGAGAACGAGAGAGGGTTGTAGCTCTCAACAGGTTGCAGCCTACATACTGGTAAAAGACTGCACCAGTACCACCTTATATCTTGTGTTCTTGTGTGTGATTGACTTCTGCTATGTTTTGCTGTTTTTGGTTATTGTTTATTTGATTCTGATACACAGATTAACAATCAACATCTGTAAGATAAAGTAAATTATATGTTTCCATGGTATACGCGGGTTTCCTTCTATGTAGTTGCGTATATACGTAGTTTTCACTAACTGAAGTAGTGTATATGATCTGGATTTGAGAAAGGGAGTATTTGACTTGATAATACTGATTCACCCCCCCTCTCAGTATTATTTCCAACATTTCCCCCCAGAACTTGTCTAGTAAGAATTGTTACTTGGGTTGTAATCAGAAATGATGGTAGTTTTTTTCCAATAGAATGCAGTGATGAAAACATTGGACAACTTATACAAATTCCAATGCCAATTTCTCCATCGGTGAATATTTAATTTTAGAAGTGATAAGGTTCCAACTAAGATATTAAATCACATGTGAATCATATGAATCATACTCTTGGACAAGTACCATGGAAATGGTACCATACGATGAAGCTAGATATAAAAATTAGTCTCGATGATAATCAGGGGTGTGTACAAAGGTTTGTTAATTAAGTCATTTTTCAAAGCATAAAACTTTTTCTAAGCAGTTTCATCCCAAATAAAGGAAATCCCTTTCTTTAAAATTCAAGCAAAACCTTTTGTAATCTCAATGCAATTGGGAACAAAACAACATAAAAATTTCCTTCTCTTGCAAACTTTGGAGTTGGCATAAAGTGGAAAGAGGAGGTAAATTCATAATGGACTAAATATATAGGGGATCAACTCGATTCCATTACTTGGATACGATGAAACTTAAATTACATCTGGATTCCACATAAAAAAAAAAAAAAACACATTTATGTGGATTTAAGAAAATATTGTAATGTCGACACTAAAAAAAAATAACTCATAAATGTCTCGAGTGATCTTGGTGATGCATACAATGTGTAGTTAAATCATCAAGATAAGGTTGTGAAATATGCTTAATGTCATGAAATGCATAATAAATAACTCGTTGAAAATTAGTGTCAACATTATTAAGCCCAAAAGGAAGCATTTCGTAGGAAACGGTCCTCCAGGGAAAAATAAAATTAGTTCTATGTTGATTCGATGGTAGTATATCAATTGGATTATAGCCAGAAAATCCATCCATGAAGGAGAATATTTCATTATTGGAACAGCTGTCGACAATCTGGTCGATAAAAGGGGTTAGATAATTATATTTAGGACAAGCCTTATTGATATCCCTATAATCAATACATACACAAATCGTTCCATGTTTCTTGTTGACTGGAACGATATTAGAAACCCAATGGGTTAGAGGTACAAGATAAATAAAAACTAATTTAAGAAATTTTTTGAACTCATCTTTGATAACAATGGCTTTTCATGGATGAACAGGTTTATTTTTTCGTTGAACGGGCTTAGCATCAAGATATGTCTTAATTTCGTGAACAATAATCCTTTGGTCATTACCAATCATTTCTTCATAGTACCAAGCAAAAATATAACATAATTATTTAAATAGGCTTGTATAGGTTGAAATCCTTTAGGAGAACATGAGGCACCTATATGAACATTTTCCATTATCCTTATTGAGATATCAATCACTATAGTTACGAATATGTTCCCTAAATTCCCTTCAAATGATACATCATGGATCAAAATGGGAGTTTGAGGGATATCGATTATCTAAGGTAAAATATTAGTTTTAGTTTGAATCTCAATAGTCTCAAGCTTAGGGAGAAAAGAACAACAATAATGATTATCATCCCATGGCATTTTTCCTAAAGACATAATCTCCATGATACTTTCATTAATAGGAAAATATCATCACAAGGATCAAGAGATGTAGTAGAAATGAGCCATTAGGATTAAGAGTATTGATCTATGACTATGTTCATTTGGTCATTGGAATCATAAGTGTTGAAAATAGCAACAAGAAATACTAAAAACAGAAATGCTAAGAATAGCATTGCTATAAATAGCATTTCAGGATATACTCCAACTATGTTGGAAATAGAAAAAAATAGAAATGCTAAAAATAGCATTGCTATAAATAGCATTTCGGGATATATTCCAATTTTGATTTGTCCTTGAATCAAAATTTAGAATTAAAATTCGAATTTAGTCTCACTAGTTGTTTGGAAAATAATTAATTAATTCATCTTCAGTTAATTAGTTGGAGAAATTCAAACATGAAGTCTTTGTGAAGACATGCAACAATTATCCCTTTGATTGAGGAAGTTATCCCTTAATTAAGGAGATAATGATGAGTTGTATTTGAGTTGTAATTAGTTAGCTTAGTTAACTGAGTTAAGTCCAGTTAAATTAGTTCCAAATAGTTGGAGGAACTAATTGTGATTTCAATCAATTAATGCATGCATGCATGCAACTAGTGTTCTCCAGATAACTGAATATTCTCTCATAAATAACTCATGCATGTCAGTTCAAACAGAGACCCAATTGAGATTAAAGACAGGGACATTGTACTATTAGTTAGAGGAATTTTCCTATGAAGGAAACTCATCCGTGCAGAAGGAATTAAACTCCTTCAGGATTTCACAGTTATTTTAAAGGTCAGTGTTGTGTGTGAGGTGAGAATCACAAAGGTGGCAGCTGGAGGACCCAGGAGAAACTGTGCAAGGAAATAGGAGGCTTGGAGGACTGAAGGAAGGCACATGTGATGTCTATTTTGTCTATGAGCAGTAGTGAGGGATTGTACTGAGAGCTATATAGCTTGAGAGCTAAATATTTGTGTAATCCCGAGATATTTCCTCTTGTATGATAACACAGATAGCGGGGTTTTTAGCTGAGGCTTTCCCCAGAGTATTCTTCTGTGTTTCATGTGTGATTGAATCTTCTTCTCTGTTATATGTATTATGTTTGATCTTGCTCAAATCGATTAAGCTTCCACAAAGTTTGATAGTAGAAGTAGATCAAGTATTTTGCTTTAGTTACATTGCATTATCAAGTGATCTACAGTGAGAATTTCTACATGGTATCAGAGCGAGGTTTTGTAGAAAAAGTTCTAAAAAAGTAGTTGTACAAGCAGACAATATTGCTTCATAACATAATTCAATCAGACTAGGTAGAATTTGATCACTATAGTTTTTGTATTTTGATGGACTAGGCACTACCCAAAGGTCATATGATTCGAGGGGTCCGATTGTGCTAAATGAAATCATGTTGATTTGAGTGACATCAAGAGTAGTGTTGAGTGGTGGAAGTGGAAAAATACCCATAAATAATGAATCTTTCAAAATACCCACACCAACATCATCATAGGGAAATGGGGTTTTACCTATGAAAGGTACACTACTAGGTGTGCATGAATTATAATAAAAGTAAGCGAGTAGGTCTACCATGACAATTTTCCCCTGACAAGAGAAGAAAATTACAAAAAAAAGAATGAAAACTACAACAGATATAGTGTAGGTCTAGTTATGATAAAGTAATCGGTTATAATTGTTGGGAACAAGTCCCTTGGGGATCAATTTTGGGGTTAAACACCCAAGTTTTGCGATAGAAGGCCTGAATTTTGTGTAAAGAAATATAAAGTATCCGCATTTCTTGGTCACAGAGCATGAAGATGTCTAAAGTTAAAAGGGTTTTCTACCCTTAGGCTAGATACGTTGTGTCGGTTTTGGAGATCTACCCATGGTTCGTAGACCATGGGATTGTATAAAAAGGGAATTCTTAGAAGATCTAATGGAGAAAAAAAGTAAGTAAGATAGAAGTCAAGAGACACTAGTAAGTTTGTGTAAGCTAAGAGCAAGAGTCTTAGCGTAGGAAAAGGCTCTGCAACAAAGTGTGCATAGGCCTAGGGATGAAGTCCACAGCTGAGTGTGCGAACCCCTGCAACTATGTGCGCAGGGTGGATAGGGTCTGTACTAGGAACTCAAATCATAAATAAAGAGAAGTATTCTAAAATCAATGTGTTTTCTATCTCTCATTATTGCATTCGATTATGATATGTTAAGTTCTGTGTTTACATTATAATGCTAAATTGGTGTGCAAATGTATCTGTTTCTATCTATTATTTGAACACAAGTAATAACATATGTTTACGCGAGGGTGATATTAATTGAATGAAAAAGTTGGCTAACCACTAAGATAATTAGGGAAACAACACAGTAACCTAGTTACAGAGGCGCGTAAGTGCCTAAATCATTGTTTAGGGTTACACGAAGGACAATCAGATACCTTCACAGAGGTTCTAAAAGACAGAAGAGGAAATACATCGATAAGCCCTAGAGGCTTGTCGATCTATGCAAAGGCAGGGATTCAGGTAGAAAACCGACATCGCAACCATCCCAGGGTGTGGAAACTTGGTTCCTGCATCCCCCCATATTGCTTTGAGTGAGTCTTCGGTCCACACTCTGCGGACTGATGCCGAAAGGGCCAGTAGTGTAGGGGTTTTCTTGGCTACCTAATGCTGAACCTGGGCCAGTGCCCATCAAGCCAAAAAATGGTTTTGTTTCCTGGACTGGGATCTACATAACGAGATGTGTGATTTCATATCATTGGAATCCATCTAAGAAAGAGATCGAAAACTGGTTGGATAGAAATATCCACAAATTCATGGCACAAGAAAACAAGAATCCGCGATTGATGAAAGAACAGTGGTTGGACAGATACCTATACACAGAAATACACGAAATATCTTATGTTCCCTCCCGATTGAGTTATACGAGTGGATCGCAAAGTTGGCAGACAGCCAAGGAAGGTGGAGGCTTGACACTCTGATTTTTTGGACACTGGAGTTAGTAAGGAGATTGGAAGCTTCTGAAGATAATATCGCACGTGTCGTCGACCATTGGCTCGACCACAACATAGGAGGATTTGTGATAGAGTTCATTGGTGATACCTCTATCAGTTATAGTGAAGCAGAGCATCGCTTATTTAAAGGACCGCAAGGTAAGTATTTAAAGTCACTAAGTACTTGGATTAAGATGCTCTCGTGTGAACAATGGGTTATGGGGTTACCTTGATGTTTCGAGCTATGCGAAGCAAAAAGTATTTATGGGAAGAAGGAAGAAAAAGTCCTAAGTATATCCTGTTGATCTAGCCTCTTTTGAGTTACGACAAAGGAACACCGCAGATGTCTCCCTTGAGTGCTAGTTAGTTGATAAGACAAGGGTTCCCATGGATACCTACACCACCTCCACCCTTATCCCATCCATATACACCACCTCCATCCTCACCTCCACCACTCACCCCATCACCCACACCACTGCCACCTCCACCACTGTTCAATATGAAAAACTCCATAAAACTACTTGTATTCAAGGGCATAGGGAATGAAGATCCGAACCAGTTTTGGTTCATTGCAAAGGCTGTATGGGAAGCCCAAGGTATCACTAATGACCAAATGAAAAAATCCACGTTGGTTAGTGCTTTGAAGGACCACGCACTAACGTGGTACATTAAGTACAGTACTAATAACCGAACATCTGCATTGGCAGATATCCAGGTTGTGCTGAATAGAGAATTCAGTAGGCCTAAGTCTGAAGCGCAATTTATTGTGGGATTCAAGGAGATCATGATGAAGCTTGGGGATATGCCTTGGGATTTTGACCAAAGGTTGAATTGTATGATCCGTGAGGCCAACATGAACCTAACTGATGGGTAGCACCACGAATGGTTTGTAGCCTCACTCCTGCCCCACTTAAGGGTTTCCTTATCACAACAGAAGATTTGGACCCAATTGAAAGCTCTGGAAATTGCGATGAGACTGCATGAGACACCGATGCAAGATGCTAATCTAGGGGTTCAGCAGATTCATGCATAGTTGCAAAACCTTTGTCTCGAAATGCAAAGTTTGAAGAAGGACAGAACAGCTCGGCCAGAGGCACGCGAAGAAGTTTGGTGCCTAAAATGCAAGGGTCAGGGGCATGACAAGGATCACTGCCCAGTCTTTGTGAACTATGTTGCAGCAAGGGGACCAACGCCTCTATCACTGGAGGTTGCGGCAAAGCCAAGTGTAGGGTATGCGCTATGGTGTGCTATATGCCAGTTGGTTGGGAAACATGCAACCGACAATTGCCATTTGCTGCAGAAATTCATACAAACACCACAAAAGCTCTTCTGCAACTTTTGTGAATCAGTAGATAATGATGAGTGCAATTGCTAAAGTTACAAATTGATGATGGACATGACACCTGCATATAGAGTGCAGACAAAAATGTGGCCTCCAGACCAAGGCGTTGGGGGAATGTGATGTGAGTATCAGGGGCGTGGCCGAGGCCGAGGTCGAGGAGGGCCTCGTAGAGGTCGAGGATAGCTAATTTGTTACAGTTTTGGAGGCCCAAGACACTATGTGAGGGACTTTTTGAATCCGACACGATTTTCATGTCGCTATTGTACTCAGTTTGACCATGCGACTAAGGATTGCCCAATATTATTGGCTAAGATTCATGAAAAGGGGGCGCAGCCTCTATAGCTAATGCAAAACCTCCAGATGATGAGGGCTAAGCCTCGCGAGGAAGACCCTAAGGTAAACATTATGCTGCGAAGCGGAACTACGACGGGGGAGGATAAAGGCAAGCAACCTGCAGAAGGCGAATGGGTTTGCAAAGCACCAGAAAAAGAGACTGGGTTTGATTTGGAGCACGCAAAAGAAACATTTATGGAAGCAAAGAAAAGATTCGTTGAGGCCTCTACCTCAGGAAGTCAGGAGAAACCAGTTGAAGAAATGGACCCATCCATGATTACCACATTCTTGGAGACCTGCATGAAACTGCTCCGTGATAGTAAGGTTGTGAAGGGCCTACATGAACTAATCAATCAGTGCACTGGTAAGGATGGGGATACTAGTGAACTGCGTGTGGTCAGGAAGCTTGGAAAGCACAAGGCAAGGAATAGGCAAGAAATGAGACTCACCATGCAGATAGAGGAATACGAAATGGACCAAGTTATCCTGGATCTGGGGTTCGATGTAAATGTTTTACCAAAATAGACTTAGGAAAGAATGGGGAGACCTGCACTCCAGTGGTGTCCAATCCAACTAAGAATGGCGAATCAACAGAAAATTATCCAAATGGGGAGGCTACAAGGGGTAACAATTGACATCGAGGGCATGAGCACACTGGCAGATTTTGAAGTAATAGAGATTGTGGATGATAGCAATCCCTACCTTACGCTCCTTGTAATTGATTGGGCCACTGACTTGAATGGGGTAATCAAATTGAAGAAGCAAAAGATTTGAAAAGAAGTCACTCCACATGGTGGTGTCGCTGGATCCTACGGAAGGACCGCGCTATACAAAACCTGTCTGAGATTATGAAAGTGATGACGATCTAGATCAGATTTACAAGATAACGGTGCAAGACCAGGATTGGGTAAATCTGTAAGCGGATGGACGTATTGCAAGGAATCGTGAGAGATCCTACATGTCAGATTCTAATGAAGAATTAGAGCACTTGTAGAACCAGCTGCATGAAGTATCTATGCTGTGTTGTAACATGATGACAAAGTCATTACGCTGCATGTCATCTGAAGTTAGGGATCTACCACGGTGTGATGGGCTAACTGATGTTGATCACTTTTTGGATGCATCTGAGAGAGAGGTGTCAGAAAATCATCACTTCCAAGCCCCGGACTGGGTACTACGTGCTACGCCCTCAAGATGGTGGGGTACACATAAGGATAATTTCAATGATTGGTGTGACTATAGAAGGATGATGAGAATACGTTTTGGGCAGCCAAAAGTGGAGATGATTGATAAGTATGATGGAAGGGATGATCTGCATGATCACCTGGCCAAATAGACTAAGGCTTATGGAGTGCAACCCCAGCCTGAATGGGCGCATCTGTTTTGTCATACCCTGGGCGTCATATCAATGAATTGGTACTTGGAAACAAAGCTCTGCCATGGCACTGAAGAATGGGACATCTTGCGCTAGGGATTTATAATGACGTTCAGCTTTGAGGATGGGTTTGACTATATTGACATGGTGCTACTAGAGGTTAAAGTAGTGCTCTTTTGGATACCACAAGATCCTTTGGACCTGGTCCAACCTGATTGGACTACCCAACTAAGTCACGCGCTGGAATGCTATAACGTGACTACTGAAGAAGAAGATGAGGATCCTAGAAATATTAATATTCTGGAAACTGAAGGTCACCGCAAGGTTGAAGATTCACAAATAGAGGATCCAGACATAACCATGCTGCTGAAAACTAGGCAAGTCAACATTGGCATAGAGGCAAAACTGAAATTTGCAAATATTTGGGACTATTGGGATGATGTGAAAATAAACAAGGTCGCTGAGCTCCTCTGCGAATATTAGGAATTGTTCCCCGTGAAGTTTCTTGATTTAAAAGGGATAATAGGAGACCTAGGTATCATGAAGATCACCCTGAAACTGGATGCAAAACTAGTAAAACAGAGACCTTACCACCTTAATCCGAAGTATAAGGAAAGGGTTCGTACTGAGTTAGATAAGATGCTCGCAGCAGGAATTATTGAACCAGTGAAAGAATATGATTGGGTAAGCCCAATAGTGGTTCAGGAAAAGAAGCAGAAAGAAGAAATAAGGATATGTGTGGATCTCCAGAAGCTAAATGAAGCTTATGTTCATGACCCTTTCCTGGCCCCATTCACTGACGAGGTCCTAGATAATGTAGGTGGCCACGAAGCATACTCTTTCACTGATGGGTTCTCTGGATACCATCAGATCAAAATCGTGCCTGAGGATAGAAGCAAGACGACCTTCGTGACTGAATGGGGTTGATTTCAATACATCGTAATGCCATTTGGGCTAAAGAATGCACAAACAATCTTCTCACGCGTCGTCATTGCAGCATTCAAAGAATTCATTCATAAGTTTCTAGAGGTATACTTTGACGATTGGACAGTGTTTGGATTGGTCAAGTGTCATGTGACAAGTCTGCGCTTGATGTTAGATACATGTCAGAGATACTAGATCTCGCTCAATCTAAATAAGTGTATGTTTTGCATCCCTTTCAGAATCCTGTTCCATCATGTGGTATGCAGACAAGGATTAATGGTAGACCCCGTGAATATTGCAGTCATAATCAACTTGGATGCACCATGGAATGTGAAACAGCTGTGTGCAACTCCAAGGCATACTAGATACTATAGGAAGTTCATCAAGAGCTATGCCCAAACCATCGTGCCCATGGAGAAGTTGAAAATGGATGCTACATTCTGCTGGAATGATGAATGCCAAAATAGCTTGGACATACTAAAAGAGAAAATGGTCACCGCGCCAATCCTAGTGTTCATGGGCTGGAAGAGATAATTTCATGTGCACGTGGATGCCTCATGTATTGTGTTGGGGGTTGTGCTGACACAGGTGAGCGAGGGGGAATTGGACTATCCTATAGCATTCGTGAGCAGAACATTGTCCAAGGCTAAGAAGAACTATTGCACTATAGAGCATAAAGGAATAGCCATGGTCTACGTGCTCCAAAATTTCAGGCACTATTTTCTAGGTGGACATTTTAAGATGTATACGAATCATTCTGCATTGAAATACCTGGTCAATAAGCCTGTGTTGGGGGGGAAGCTCTATAGATGTTTGTTGTTGTTCCAGGAGTATGACTTTGAGGTTATTGTGAAGCCAAGATGACTGAATGCAAAACCTGATCATCTGTCATGCATTGAAATAGGAGAGGAACCTACTAACTTGGAGGAGGGGCTGCCTGGCGTGTATCTCTTTGCAATGCGCATTGTGGATAGTCACTTTGAAGATATCATACATTTCCTAATGACAGGAACTTCTCTAGAAGGGTATAAAAGCCAGCAAAAGAAGGAGTTAGTAGTGCACGTGACATACTTCTCCATCATTGTAGGGAACTTGTACAAAATAGGGTCAGAAGAAATATTTCAACGTTATGTACCTAAATTTGAACGAAGCAACATTCTCGTGAAGGCTCATGGAGGATCTGCAGGAGGATATTATGTAGGAAAATCAACAGCACAAAAGGTTCTACATGCGTAGTTGTGGTGGACAACTCTACATAAGGAAGTGAAATCATATTGTATGGCATGTGACGCATGTCAAAGCAGGTCATCATGGACTGATGAACTGCCTTCGATGCCGCAGGTGCCATTACAACCATTCGAGAAATGGGTGATTGACTTTGTCGGTCCAATTCAGCCTTAAGGAAAGAAGATAGGTGCACAGTACATCATCATCGTGACTAGGTGCTTGACAAGGTGAGTGGAGGCATAGCCTATGAAGGACTGTATAGGTGTGACAACAGCAAAGTTTATTTTTGAATACATATTGACAAGATTCAGCTGTCCAAAGATCTTAATGAGCGATCACGGTATGCACTTTCTTAACAAAACAATCAGCATGTTGATAGAAGAATTTAAGGTGTATCGTCAGAAGAGTACGCCTTATCACCCACAAGCCAATGGGACGGTGGAAGCATTCAATAAGATACTAGAGAACGCATTGATGAAGGTCTTCAATGCTCAGAGAAATGACTGGGATGTGCGCGTACCAGCAATACTATGGACCTACAGAATGACTTGCAAGAATTTGACCAGGAAAATGCCTTTCAAGCTCGTGTATGGTGTAGAAGCTATGATGCCAATGGAATACATTGTACCTAGTCTGTGCATAGCAACACTCATAGGAATGGTGAATAGCAGATCCCTGAAAGAAAGGATCGCGCAGCTAGTAAAGCTTAAGGAGGACTGATTTCTAGTTGGATTTCATCAACAAGTTCAGAAGGAGTGCAAAAACGCATGGCACGATCAGCACATCAAACTGCGCACCTTCAAGGTAAATGATATGGTCTTATTATATGACAATAAATTTGATAAATTTCCAAGCAAATTTTGGATGCACTGGCTAGGGCCATATGTTATCAAGGAAATTACTGATGGTGTAGCAATTCAGATGGTCAAATTGAATGGAGAACCCTTCCCAGGGAAGGTGAATGGCAGCTGATTGAAGCCATACACTGGTGATCCAGCTAGGTGACTATATGAGGGAAGCATAGTCTTAGCGCTCTAGGAAGATGAAAGGAAGCGTGGGACTATAAACTACACTTCCTGGGTCAGAGAGCTGCGCAATCAGGGAACTGCATGGAACAAAGATATGTCACAATGCCCACGAAAGAGCGTAGCGGGCTACACTACCAAGGAAGAAACCATGTAGAGCAACAGGAAAGTTACTGTTAAAGTCACTGTTCATGATTTGACGATGAAAAAATGGCCAAATGGAGTGGGGGGTTTGCATTTAAGTCAGAATTTATGGGCAAGATCTTGGGAAATCTACCGCAAATCTAGCATTAATGAAGCAATTTTGGGGAGAATGGTCAGAGTTGAATTTGAAAGTGCCTATAAATTATAGGTTGCTACCCAACGAAAAACACTTGCCATTTTGAGAATTGAGTTGTTGAGCTCTCAAGCACACATGAACCATGAAACCTTTGAACTTTTGCTAGCAAGTTCTGTGTTTGAGACATTGCCTCAAGTGAATCAAGAGTTATTACGTAGCATTATGTCAATGCCCATTGAAGCTATGAGTGCAGAAGTAGTGACAACCAAGGGAGATGTTCCAGAGGTGGATATGGTAGTAGAAAGAGCTTCCCTAGAGGTTGTTCCTGCAGATATACCAATTGAAGTACCAAATTCTCCACGGACACCTAGGCCAAGGCCTACCCCAACCACAGAGGGTTCCAAGATTAAGAAGGGCAAGCAAGTCGCGCCATTGCAACTAGTGCGTGCATCTCCCAGGAAACACCCCCAGAAGGCTAAGCCCATTGCATAAGAAAAGGGCAAGATGATTAACCTAGAGCCAGAAGAAGAGGAGTTTGAGGATATCCCAATGGATGATGAGGATGTTGGGATGGAAATGGAGGACGTCAAAATTGTGGGGTCTGACTCCGTCACTAAGCTACCTGAGTACATTCCTTCATGCAAGGGAAAGACTAAGGTGCCCAAAGACATTAATGAGAGTAAGGTCACCCTACATACACCCCTCTTTCCAGACCAAATTATGTTTGAAGCACTACACTTGGGGTGTGTCCCCCTTTTGAAATTAGAAGACTGGGATTTAGCAGACACAGAGCAGTTTCCTCACCTATAAATGGATCAACTCATGTATCGCGTGTTCCACAAAACCACTAGAGCAACCGAATTGGAGCTACGGAAGTAGCTAAGAGGCATGGATAAGGCAGGATAGTTCAACCTGCTATGGGTGTCGCATTACAACCGTGCACCCATCACAATGGTCGTAATCAAGCAGCTGCTATGCTTGGTACATGATGGGTGTTTGTGGCTGGAGGATCTAATACCCATCACTAAAAGACTGATCCATAGGATCACACAGATGCCATACATAAATCAAAATTTGTCCATGGCATTTGGCGGAAAGGCTGGTGAGCATGTCCTCACGGAGGCCATGAAGGAAAAGTTCAAGCTAGTGAAGAAGTCATGTAGCTACTCCATTTTAAGCATCTATGACCCTGCGGTCAAAGTAGCCACACAACTCTTGGTAGGAAAGGTTATGCAAAAGTGTCACGTAGATTACGTGTCGGCACCAGTTATAGATTTTCTGGCCCAATGCGCAGAGGGGTTCCTCGTGAACTGCTGCAAGGTGCAAGATCTCAGCAAGACATTTCACTATGCATGGCTCTTGCTGTCCATAGTGATGGTAGTATGGGAGCTACCTGAAGACAGTTAGTTTCCTTCGGTTGTGCCAGACCTACCAGAGGCTGCGAAGTACACTTTGCTATGGGCGACAAAGGATCCTCAGCAGATAAAGGACAGCAAAATATTTTGGACCTTGATGGAGATGAACATGCACATGGCCATCAACCGCAAGCTGTGATTGTCACCTACCAATTTTGACATATTGCAGGAGTACGTGGAATTCAAGGTTGATTTCCACCACATCTCAATAAGGGCATGGAAGGACCCTGAGCAGAAGTGGCACGAATTTCCCTACTTGGTGACAGATGATGTGATCAACGTAGTCCTTGATCGCTGGCCAGTAGAATGGTGCACTACCTTGGACTTGGAGGTGGGATCTAGCAAGACAGTCGTGCAATGGAAGAAGGAAGAAACCAAGCTAAAAATTGAGCAGTTCGTCATGAAAAGGAGAAAGGAGGCCAATGCTAAGGCTAAGGCAGAGCATGTTGTCGCATAGAAGACAGGTGGACAGGCAGGAGGAGAGGAGTGTAGCTCTGATAGAGAGAAATCACCTTCACCAAAGATAGAGGAAGAAGAGGACGAACAAATGGAACAGGGAGGAGCGGACCCGGAGACAACTCCGTTCCGTATCAAGCACACCAGGGGTACAAAAAATATGGGGCCAAGGATTATCCAAGTAGATTTTGGTGTCCACCCACCTATCCCACTTGGACCCCCACAAGTGCCTCTTTTATTTTTTTAGTTTCCTTAACTGTAGGATAGTTTACTATTTTTAGCAATTTTTCAGGTCTCGAACTGCTGGAGCCGTTTTGAGGCCCTAAACGACGTTTTTGGGGAAAATTGGGAGTAGTATTTTAGCATGTCGCAATGTTTTTTGCCCCAAAGTTGTATTCCTTGGATATATCTTTCTAGTGAGGTATTATGTGCGTCAAACAGAGATCATATGCCAAAGTTACGACCCCGGGAAGTTGATGTACCAATTTACCCAAATGGAGCCCACAGTTTGGCGTTTCATCTCCTAGGGATAGGTATTTGAATGTTTAGGGTTTTCAACTATTTCTCAACAATAAATAGGCCTTCGAGCCTCATTGTAATAAAGTTCAAAGGCATGTAGCCACCACATCTCTCCTTAGAGAAAAGCTACCATCGCCTGAGCTAGTTTATTTCCATTTCTATTTGTAAGCATATTCCAATATTTTACATTAATGAAATGAAGTATTATTTCCACTGCATATCTATATTTATGGTTATCTCTATAATTTTTTTCGTTCCTATTTAAATCCAGATCAGTGGTATTAGAGCAGTATGCTCTTTCTCTGTTTTTCTTTGCATGTCCCCAACAAGGTCGGGATATAAGGAGTTAGGGCTTGAACTGGATGAACCTTTGCAAGACCAGCCGCGCAAATCCTGATGACCTCCCATGGTGGAAGACAATAAAGACGAGGGGGCAAGAGATCCTATAAAAATCGTGCTCAAAGAGGCCCTTGAGCGACAAAGGGATGCGATGATGGACAAATTTTCCCAGATCCTTCAGCGGCCACACAGGGGCGACACATCTACTTCCAGCAGCTACTTTGGAAGCACCACACCCTTTATGGTACAAGTTAACTTTGAAATTCCCATATTTGAGGGTTATATAGATGCAGACATTGTAGATAAATGGTTAAATCTACTAAAAGGGTATTTTTTTGTTCTTGATTTTTCCAGCAGGGAAAAGATCACTTTTGCACTTCTCAAAGTATCCCCCCACGTCAAACACTGGTGGGAAACCTATTGCGAGAAAAAGGATGAAAGTACGGGCTCACTATTTTCAGTCGCACCCACTTGGAGTTCATTCCAGGATGCCATCGAGGAGCAGTACTACCTAGTCAAGAGCTACGAGGACAAATACATAAAGTGGACCATGCTGTGGCAGGGAAGGGACCAAGATGTGCCAGAGTTCACAAATATTTTTCATACCCTTCGCACAAAGTTGGGTATCAAGCATTCTAGGCTGCATTTGGTACTCAAATACCGTGTTTGCCTACATAGGTACATCCAGGATGAGATGGAGTCCCTGAACATATCCTCGCTCGTCACGGTGTACCGATACATCATCAAGATCGAGAAGAAGTTTAAATAGAAGAAGCGAGACTTTGGATCTGCGAATCAGAAGCAAGGGAAAGGCTTCCCCAAATCGTAGAACCAAGGAAAAAGCCAAGATGGGGAAACCCAAGACAACTCATCGAAGCCACAAGAAAAGAACAACACCACGAAGTCGAAGAAGGACACATGGAAGAGGTGTGAGTTCCACAAGAGTCTCACTCACAACACGAGTGTTGGACCAAGCAGTTCATGGAGGCCGAGTTGAAGGCTTCAGAATCATATGCATGTTCTGACCCTGAGTCAAAACCTAACAAGGGGAATGAAAAAGGGAAGCAAATCATTGATGCGGAGCCCAGCACCACTATTGCCACTGCCAAGATCTAGAAGAATGAGCGCAAAGATCCAAAGGAGGGGGAGTGTCTTTTCCACTCACAGATGTGGGTGAAGGGTTCACTGTTGCAATTCATTGTTAACAGTTAGATTCAAAAGAACCTCATTTCATTGGAGGTCGTGAAGCGGCTAAGACTACCAACCAAAACACAGCTGCAACCATACAACATCGAGTGGGTTCACCAAGGACGAGATCTTCGAGTCCGCTAGTGGTGTCGCCTTCCCTACAGCATCAATCCCTTCACAGATGAGGTATTGTGTGATGTTGCACCTCTTGATGTTTGTGATGTACTATTAGGCCAACCATACTTATGGAGGTGACATGCTATATATGAGTCAAGGCCTCGTGATGTTATTATTTCTTTGTGTAAAACAATATACAGGATACCGGAGGTATCCCCACCTACTGCCACTTCTTTGATCTCTCCTAAGATAGTCAGTAAGATCATCTCCCAGACTAGGAAATTTATTTTTTATCTGGTTCACCCTGAAAGTAAGGGGAAGATCGTAGCCACATCCACACAGCAGAAGTAGGTGGATACGGTCGTCTCCTCCTCACCCACAAGGGTACTGTTGCACTATCATGTCAAGCATTCATTCGATTTGACCCCCAGAGCACCTCTACCCAACAAGTTGATATATCGCTGCTCCATTCTGGAAAATGGAAAGTACAAGCAACGACATGATCACCATCAGGTACCACACAAGTTTCAAGTGGGCGACAAAGTTTGGTTTCATCTACAGAAATAACGCCTTACATGAGCCCATCAGAAGCTCAGAACACTCTGATATGGTCCTTACACCAATACCAAAGCTGTGGGAAATAATGCTTTTGAGCACAGCATTCCCCCATTCCTTCACTTACACCAAGTGTTCAATGTGGACTGCCCTTGACCATGCTTCCCACCTGTAGAGCTATAAAAAGGGTCTCTTTCACCTCTAATTACCTCACATTAATATGTCAATCTGGGAGCGTTTTGTTATTTCAAAGAGTGTCTCAGTCTGAGGCTATCATTTGTCAGAGTAATGCTAGTAGTACAGCGTTCAGAAATACAAGAGTAAACAGATTCTTGTCTACAGCTTAACTACTTCAAAAGAGGAAATCACACATTCAAAAGACTAAGCAACTTTATCAGTCAAGGGTTCAGTAGCGGTAACTCATCCCTTTGGAAACTGATGGAAAAGGAAATTAGAGAATAGATCGTGGATCTGGGAGCTAGACAGTAAATGCCATGGCTCACTACAGCCTTAGATCGTCTCCCGCACCAAAATAACAAATGCCTGTAAATGGAATGGCAGATAAGAAAATGGAACAGCAAATAAGAAATAGAACAGCAAGTCTACAATTGAATGGCAAATCCGAAATGGAACAACAATCTCTTAAATGGAACAACAACTAAGAAATAGAACAACAACTAAGTCTCACAAGCAGTAACAAACTTAATCTATCAAATCAAATGCATTAATCATAATCAAACGACAATCTTTCACTCTTAAGGTAGATCGAACAGCACACACCAATGGAACAGCACTGATTACTGATAGGTTATGGAACAACGCTTGAAAACCATATATATACACAACACTCTTAAATAGTAATCTGATCTAAGCATCAATCTCAGTTAGAAGGAATACGACTGCGTTTCAAAATAGAACAACATTGTTCATCAATTTAACAATCGTGAAGAACATAACTCCCAAGATGAATCCAGTGACGTGAATGTATAGCACAAAAGCTCTGAAATGGAGGAGTAACCGTATTCTATCAAGACCAGTAATATTAGATCAACTCTGAAAAGAACAGTAATATGATGCAGAGTCAATACAACAGTTCTGTCCGTGGAAACCTTAATGAATTAGACATAACAGAGCATGTGATGTAAACTTATAAAACACATCAGATTACCAAATAACGATGATAAGCAAACCACGGAGAAGGAAAACGTAATAATACAAGAGTAAGTGTCCTCCAGGGCTGGGCCCTTAGCCTCCAGGGGTACATCGCTTGAGGTTAATCTAGACTCAGAGATGAAGCAATCACCAAGTTTGTATTAATGCATGAAGTAACATTACAATGAACCAATTCTTATCGAGACTCGATGATCAAAGTTTTGACCTTAACAGAAATTACATACAAACATAAACATGTCTAACTCTCTCTCAAGCTAACAGTGTTGTCCCTTTTATAAGGGTGACGGCGGAGATGTCTAAGTACAAAAATAGATAAAACAACGATCCCTCAGGATCAAGAATCCTGAGGGATTCGCCGAACCATTAATCCTTAATCATTTCTTTTCTTTCCTGCACCAAGCTGATATCTCCACCTCCTTTTCTGGGCTGATTTGCTTTGATTTGCTTTGCCTTGTTTGCATTCGGTCTCCCGTCAAAGGGACAGTGGTTATCTTGTCCTTGTCCTTTCCTTTGGAATGGAAAATTCTCGTTTTCACTCCTTCCTACATGAGGAAATGAAAATTGTCAGCGTTTTAGCCTTGCATATTAATCTCACATGTTTTGTTATAATTCTTTATCGTTTTCCAAGTTCATGATGCAAAAAGGTTTGCAGGTTCTACTGAAAATATACTGAAATGATCATCAAAAACATACCTCTTTTAGTACTCCACATAGCCCCCTGCTTACCCTGTTTCATGCCCTCATGAAAACATTGTAGTTGACATGCAAGGCAGTGAGAGAATAGGCTGGAGGTGGAATCTCATGCGGAGGCCTACAACCATGATGAGTAACTAGGTAGTCAAAGAAATGGCCTGTCTGACGCTCGGGCATCTCATACAGGGCTTGGTATCTAGATGCAGGGTGCCAAATAATTGGACTCCGGAACCTATATCCTAACCAGGATGGCCCTGCTCTCAAAATGCTTTTGCCATAAAGGTGAAAATGATTGGCAGCTAATTTAAAATGTTCATAGTTAAACGGTTTCCTGAGCTAGATATTTGGATTAGAGATTTGATACCGAAATTTAGCTGCATCAATGGCAAGGTCTTTGATAGAAATAAAGTATTCTAATCCCTATCGAATGAATGCCTCATGCATGGGTCTTAATGTTTCAATGACACCCAGAGTCTTCATGAGGTTTCTATGTGCTTTCCACAACTGTACTGGGTTCCTAGGTTCAGCCCTTACCCACAGATCTAAGTCGTTTTCTTGCCTCTGGAAAGTATTATAGGCTTTAAGCCATTTAATCTGATTAACCCCAAATGGATGAATGCCTACAATTGGATGTCTCCAACAAAGGGGCTAGGGTTCAGCTCAGTCTCCTGGTCTAGTACAAGGTTATGTAAATAGAACTCACACAACAGTCTATGGACTTTTACCCCGTAGTGCTTACAGCAGTCTATAAAATCATTGACAGTGTTAATTTGTATGGGAGCACCTGCTTTAACAGCTTTTATTTTTAATTTCAAATACTATTCGAGTGAAAACAGGGCATAATTTTTGGCAAGGGCTCTACATGTTATGACGTCATTGTATGAAGAACACAAGGTATCCATCTGCTTGATAACAATATCTAGCCTACGAGTTACCTTTGCAACTTTCTCTTGTTCCTTCCGCCAACCTTCAAAAGCCTGGCTTTCGGATTGATTGACGTTCCTAAGCTGCTGCTGTAGCTCTTCATACTTTTCGCGAGGGACCGTTTGCTCTCTAAGCTTTTCTGCTTCTTGCTGAGCTTGCTTCAACCCTTTTCACAGGGTTACTATTTTTGGATCTCTTCTCCATGCAGCAGTGGAGGCCGGGAGTTTTACCTGAACTTTCCTATTGCGTTGCTTTGAGTTCAGAACCCTTATCACTCCTGAAAGTGGTGCCTCCATCTGAATTTCCTTATCACAGGTCATCATGTCATCCATTTCTATTTTAACGTGAATATCAGTCTGTTGCTGTTCCTTTTCAAATGGAACAACAGTCTGTCCCTCAGCATCATTTGGAACAACAGCTTGGTTTTCAATAGGGTTTTGAATAGCAGGACGAATTCTGATCCTCCGCCCTTTTGCCTTGTGGGGTTTTGCTGAAGTGGTCACCTTTTTCCTTCCTGAAGTCCTTTTTACCCTCTGTCTTGCTTTCAGGATCCTAATCTGCTGGTGGAGTTGGATTATTATGTTCAATAATCTCTGTTGTTCCTTTCGCAATTCTTTAATTTCCAAAATTTCCTTAGAAGGAACAGCAGGCTGTTCACTGTGGCCTGGACTGTGACTAGTCCCTGGATCTTCCTTCTAGGGTGTTTCTTCATTACTCTACTCTGGCTGTTCTAGGGTAGGAACCCTAACTGGTTCTGTCAATTCTTGGGAAACTTCTTTTTTTGCCCCTGCTTCCTCCAAAATTTCTTCCGGTGTCTTCTGGTTAGGAACGAATTGTTCCTGTTCAGTATCTCTTATTGTTTCTTTATCATGAACAGGCAGATTTTCTTCTTCTGCCTCCTTTGCATGTGGTTTTTCAGGTGCATTTTCCTCCTGGGGTTTCGTTTCATCATGGAGGTTTGATGGGCTGGAAGGTTGGCCATATTCGCCCATATTGGCCAAGACTGCGGCCAATTCGTCTTCTCCCATTGGGTCCTGCAATGGGTTACCTTCCTGCTATTCCATTTCCTCCTCCTGCTCAGATTGCTCGGCTTCTGTTTCAGAATGCTCATCTTCTGTTTCAGACTGCTCGGCTCCTTCCTCATTTTCTTCTTCAGATTTCTTGGCCTTCTCTTCAGATTGCTCGGCCTCTTCTTTCTCTTCTCCTTTAGATTGCTCGGCCTCTTCTTCTGGCCGTGAGGGTTTCTCATCTTCAATTTCTATTGGCCGGCTGGTGTTTTCCTGGAGCTTTTCCAGCCTCCCTCGTATTCGTGCTAACCGAACCGATTTCCTGTGTTTTTCTAGCTGTTCGGGTGTACAGGTGGCATGTTTACGCTTTGCCGATTCCTTGCGTTTTTCTGGATGCTCGGATGTACTGGTGACATGTTTTTGTTTTGCTAATTCTCTGCTTTTTTCTGGACGCTCAGGTGTACTAGTGGCATTCTTACGTTTTGGGGATGGTGCTGTCAACTCCCCATTTATCATTGCAATTAGCTCTTCCCAGCTGCTCTACTGCTGGGTGAGGCTCTGACTGACAATTAACCGAATTAACCCATGATGACTGACAACTGACTCTACATGCTGTGCCTTTTTTAAGCTCTGTGCAACGTCATGAAGTAACGAATTCAAAAGTGCAAGTAAATTTATAGAGCATTTCTACTTTAGAACAGCTAAGAGTTTAAGATGTCGTGGTCTTACCACGTCTTTTCTGCCTTCACAGGTGATGTAGCTTTGAACGGTCCTTGCCAATTCTACCCAGGGCTCTCCTAACGTTGCTGGCAGAACTCCCTTTCCTTTAATTGCCAGGCTCTGGCCTTCGTCCTAGAAGATTTCTATAATCTTCTGTAATCTCTCCTTTTTTAACATCCATACAGGTCCAGTGGCTGGTAGTCCCGAGACTTCTGCGATTATGTCATCGGTGACTGCTATATGTCTCCCCCTCACTGTGGAGTAATCCTCTTGCAAATTCTACAGGAATTCAATTGCCACCGTCTCGTTAGACTCCTACAAGCGGTTGAGATAAGTCAGCCACGCTGCTCTTGCTAGGATTTCTCGAGCAACAGCGGAGACTGTCAACACTTGCAGTTCCCTCCGGATCGCTCTTCTTGCCATGGTTTCATTGTGAATTCTCAATGGAACGGCAGCTGTTCGTGCTGTTTGAAACACAGAGAGGCTAATGGACACAAGATTTGTTCAAAAAAATAGAGTATACCATAGAAATGGCTTATGAACAACAATTCGTGCAAAAAAATAAAAATAACATGTCGTTAAGCCATGCCATACCCTAGTACACAACTTTCCCGAATAGTGAGCTGACACGTAATCCAGGGAATAATGAGGTTAACCTCCCCCCCCCGCAATGTGATAGGCTATCCCAGCCATCAAATAAAGGAGCAGCGCCCGTTCTGAAACAGAGTCATAAAGGAACAACGTATAAAAATATGCCATGTTTAGAAAAACAGCAAATTACCGAAATCGAGGCGTAGAGTTAGATCGCGTATTACGTAAGAGGCTGTTGTGATATGATGCGAGGCTGGGAGGATAAGACATCTGTCGTACTTTCTAAATCTCCTGCGGTCATTGTCAATTGTTCTGCCATGATTGGTGATAATAAATTTACATGCGTTATATAATTCGGGGAATGATATATGATTAATTATTTAAGGTATAAGAAACAGAAGGGTGTTAATAACTCACCTATTGGTGTAAATAATGTGACTTCAATACCATTAACAATGCTCTGCTGCCGACAGGTGTCCATAACCTTGGCAGAGTTGTTTTAACCCAAGGAACCATGATCCGCTGTGTATACTTAGGGAATGTAATGTCAAAATGTAGGCCATTATGCTAGCTTGGTGACCAGTTAACCATAATTCCATTCACGAGGAAGGAGCGAAAAGTGGGCAGGCCGACTCGTGATGAGACCTCCTATTCCAAGGGTTGTTTATTTGATATACCTTTTGGACCATATCCCTGGTGTGGTGGCCATAGTGGGAATGCCACTGCTCTTTCATCCTCGTGATCATGGTAGGCTGGCTCTTGATGAGACCCCCTATCCTGCATTTGACAACTTATAAGTCATGTTTTACTTTTTTCTTTCTTTTTCACAAAGTACCTTCCCTTTTTTATACACAAGGGGTGGTTCAACACTCCTTAAGAGTAGGAATGGTGGAAGAAGTCTTAACATCTCAATAGGAAGATATAAACCCTTTTCTCTTATTCCTAAATAATAATCAAGGAGGAAAAAAAAGGGTTGCCATGATAAAGATGAACAATCATAGCAGAATTAGTAGAACGATGACAACAAAAGATGATAAATAAGTGTGTCCTTCCTTTTGTCCTCTTACCAATGCAAAGCCTTACAAAGATAGCAATTTATGATTGGCTGATTTTAGTATGTTGTGATTCTGTATCCATTGCATAAGTGCATAGCTGTATCCGAAAAGACTTGAAAGAACGGGAGCAATAGGCATCCTCAATTTAGATTAGCAAAAGGAACAAGTTGTTTCATAGGGAGAGCAAAAGCATGCAAGTGATGTTATTTTTGGAAAAAGGGCCAACAAGAGACCTCAAATAGCAAAAAATACAAATGGTGTTCCTTTGGAAAAGGAACAACAGGACATTCCAATGCCATTCCTTTGAAAAAGGAACAGCAGAATCAAAAAAAATGTTGTTCCTTTGGAAAAGGAACAGCAAACACGCGGAAATGTCATTCCTTTTGAAAAAGGAACAGCAATAACTAAAAATGTTGTTCCTTTGAAAAAGGAACAGCAAAAAGACGCAAGAAATGTCGTTCCTTTGGAAAAGGAACAACAGAAATAAAAAATGTTGTCCCTTTGGAAAAGGAACAGCAAAAAATCAAAAATGCTATTCCTTTGGAAAAGGAACAGCAAAACATGCAAACATGCCATTCCTCTGGATAAGGAACAACAGAAGTCGAAAATGTTGTTCCTTTTGAAAAGGAATAGCAAAACATGCAGATATGTCGTTCCTTTGAAAAAGGAACAGCAAAAATCAAAAATGATGTTCCTTCGGAAAAGGAACAACAGAAACACACAAATGCCATTCCTTTTGAAAAGGAACGGAAAAAATAAAAAATGTTGTTCCTTTGGAAAAGGAACAGCAGAACACACAAAAATAAAGGAAAAGATCCTAATTACAACGAGATGACGGCTGATCCAAAGGGATTTGCTCTTTTGAAAAAGGAACAGCCGGAAGAAAATGTTGTTCTTTTTTTGAAAAAGGAACAGCAAAAATGACAGGAAAACATTAATATGTACAAAAAATGATTCAAAGGAAAAGAACTTATGTACAAATTATAAAAAGAAATGAATTCCTTAATGAATTACAGGTGAGGAAGACTTCTCTTCCTCTCCCAAAATCTCCATATCAGAGTCTCGGCGTAGCTGCTGGCAGAAGGACTCCCGAGTGAGTGGTTTGCGATAAAGACGAACTCGGTGGCCATTTGCCTTGAAGGCATATCCAGAACCGTCAATAGTGATTAGAGTAAGGGTCCCATTGTCATGTACCTTCTGGATTTTGTATGGTCCCAACCAACAAGTCTGGAGTTTCCCCGGGAAGTCCTGAAACCTGGAGTCGTACAACAGAGCCCAGTCTCCCTCGTGGAAGACTTTATTTTTAATGAGAGCATCATGCCATTTAGCTCGCTGCTGTTGGATCAAGGCAGTGTTTTGAAGTGCAGAGAGCCTAATTTCGTCCAATTCATTGATCTGCTGCAGTCGATTAATCTGTGCCTCGCTTAGATCTAAGCCAACTTCCTGTGTTGTCCGTAATGTTTGGATTTCGAATTCTATGGGAAAAATGGGTTGTTTTCCAAACACTAATTGATAAGGTGAGTAACCAGTGGTGCTTCTCCATGTGGTTCTGTAAGCCCAGAGTGCTTCAGGTAGTCTGGCAGCCTAATCACATCTATGGGATGCAATGGTTTTCGTTAAAATTGCTTCTATTATTTTATTGTTGCTTTCTACCTGTCCATTCGCCTGTGGGTGGTATGGAGTAGTGATTTTATGCTGGACGTGATAGTTGTTGAGTGTTGCAGCTAATCTGTTCCCAGCAAACTGTGGTCCACCGTCTGTAATTATTTCTCTTGGAAGGCCATAACGTACAAATAGATGGAACAGGAACTGTATGACAGAGTCCTCTGTAGCTCTAGGCAATGCTTCTGCTTCAACCCACTTGGTGACATATTCTGTTGCCACCAAAATATATGTTTTCTAGTTTGATGATGGGTTGATAGGTCCAATGAAATCAAGAGCCCATCACTCGAATGGTTCAATGACTAACTGTGGTTTCAGAGGCATCTCATCAGACTGACCAGGGCGTCCTGCTCGCTGGCAGCTGTCACAGGCTTGGACAAATTTCTTTGCATCTTTGAAAATCGTGGGCCAATAATATCCTGTCTGCAGCACCTTATGTCCAGTTCTGCACTCGGCGAAATGTCCACCACATGGTCCATCATGACAGGCTTTTAAAATGTCAAAGATTTCATCTTCTCGAATGCATCTCCTGATATGCATGTCTGCCCCTGTGTGAAACAAATAGCCCCTGATCCACGAGAATCGAGCACTCTTCTGAACAATCTGCTTCCGCTCATTAGGGGTTAGGTGTTTTGGTAATTTACCTACTGCGAGGTAATTGGCAACATCAGCATACCAGGGTGTTTGAACATCAACAGCAAACAAATGCTCGTATGGAAATTGATCTTCAACTTCTACTACATCGATTGGCTTTAGCATTCTTGAGAGAAAATCGGCTACAGGATTTTCTTTGCCAGGTCGATCCTTGATTGTGATATCAAATTCCTGCAATAAAATCAGCCATCTAGTTATTCTGCCATTTGTGACAAGATTATTTCCTAGATATTTTATGGAAGAATGATCTGTGTACAGGATAACAAGATATCCAAGTATGTAATGTCTAAACTTGTTGACAGCATGTATTACAGCTAGGAATTCTTTTTCAGTAACAGTGTAATTTAATTCAGCAGGGGATAAATTTTTGCTGATGTAATAAATTTCATATGGTTTTTTATCCTCTTCCTGCCCAAGGACTGCTCCAATGGTTGTATCTAAGGCATCAGTTGATATCTGGAATGGAAAATCCCAATTTGGTCCTCGAAGGACTGGGGCTGTGGATACGAGCTTCTTTAGATCCTTAAAAGCATGTTCACATTTTTCTGTCCAAAGAAAATCAACGTTACCAGTTAGTGCATATAGAGGTGCAACAATGTGTGAATAATGTTCTATAAATCGCCTATAATAACCAGAAAATACAAGAAAATTGCGTACCTCTATTTGAGTGGTAAGAGTGGGAATAAGCAAAAGTATTTGGATTTTGGTCGGGTCTGCCTGAATGCCAGCTGCTGAAATATAGTGTCCTAGCATAAGTCCTTCAGTCATCATCATATAACATTTTTCGTGGCTTAAACAAAGCCTGGTAGCAATGCATCGTTGTAGGACTTTCTCTAGGGTGTCCAATGCTGGATCAAAATCATCTCCATATGGTGTAAAGTCATCCATGTATACTTCAAGTCCATCATTTATTAAATCTGAAAAAATGCTAAGGATAGCCCTTTGGAATGTGGCAGGAGCATTGCATAAGCCAAAAGGTAAAACTCAATAGGCAAATGTTCCCCAAGGACAAGTAAAAGTAGTTTTGTCTTGGTCTTCAGGGGCAATCTGAATATGATTGTATCCATTGAAGCCATCCAGGAAAGAAAATAATTTCTTTCCTGCTAAAGTGTCTAATACTTGGTCAATGAATGGGAGAGGAAAGTGGTCCTTTTGTGTTGCTTTATTTAGCTCCCTGTAGTCCACACAGATTCTCCATTTCCCATTCTTTTTTGGTACCACCACAAGCGAATAAACCCATTTACTATCAGAGATAGGATAGATAAAATTGACATCTAAAAGTTTTTGAGGTTCAGCTTTTACCACATCTTTTAGATGAGGATTAAGACTCCTTTGAGGTTGACGAACAGGTCTGGCATCCTTTTCTATATAAATGTGGTGTGTAAATAATTGGGGGTCAATTCCTTTCATATCAAGGTTGTCCCATGCAAATGCTTCTTTATATTCCCTCAAAAAATGGATGAGATTCGTTTCTTGTTCAAGTGTGAGGTTGGAATTAATGTTTAAGGTTTTTCTCGGGTCAATTTCCACCATTTTACTATTTGCAACAGAAGTAATAGGTATTGTTTGATCATGCGTATCTTTCAGAGGGTCCTCTTCTAATTCGTTATCAAATGCTGCTTCTATCATGTGACACTATGTGCAGGATCTAGATTCAGTTTGACTAATGAAATTATTAATGGCATCATCTTCTGTTTGGTCTTTAAAATCAAGTACCTCTTGTATAGTTAATGGAGATCTAATGTTATCAGTGAGGTATGATACAGGCTGCTTATTAGTTTTGATTATTGTGACACTTGGCTGCGTTGGAGGATACAGAACTAAATTCTTGATATTTGGTCCTTTGGTTATGGTCATATTTCCTTGCCGACAGCCAATGTAAGCATCAGCGATGGCAAGCCAAGGTCTACCTAAAATCAGCGGGTGTCCATCAAGTCGGGTTTTAGGATTTATTATCAGGAAATCGGTTGGATATTCCCAGGAATCGACAGAGACCATGACATCATGTAGAGTACCCTCTGGCCTAACCACAGATCGGTCAGCCAGTTCTAGCAAGGTAGAGGTGGGTTCTACAGATGTAATGCCCAACTTTTGGAAAATAGTGGTTGTTAAGATATTATTTGCAGCTCCTAGATCAACTAAGGCATTAGACAGGGCCTGACCATAAATTTGGACAGTTACAATTTGATTTCCTGGGTCTTCATATTTAATGGGTGTTTCTTTCCCTGATAGTAAGTCAGATAAAGTGTCGACTACTTGGACTCTTGGATTATTTGTTATGTTCCTCCTTGGTCTCTTTATGCACAATTCTTTAATAGTTTTTGTGTATATAGGGATGTCTTGAATGGCTTGGAGGAATGGAATTTTTATGTACATATTTTGTAATTCTCCCAGAATGTGAAAATCAGGATATTGTATAGGTCAAGGTATGACTAATCGTTCTAGGAACGGAGGAGAGGATGTGGTTTCTTGATTATGAGTTTGTTGTTTATTCCCATCCTCTTGTTGTGACAGATGTTCTCTGGGTAACTGATGTTCAATCTGAACTGTCTTTTCTCCCTCAGTTTCAATAATACGGCCAGATCTTAACTGAAGATCATTGCACTCCCTTAGATCGGCTCCTATTTCTGGAGTTTCTATAATTTGGAGAGATTGGACCGGTCTGTTATTTGGATTGGGATTGGGTTGGGCTGGAAGTTGCGGTCTCAGATTAGACTGGGGATTTTGTTGTAAGGTTGGCAGTGTAGGTTGAGGAAGTGGAATAGTTCCTACTGGTTGATGCATCGGTCTCTGCCAGTTTGTCTGCCAAGCTGAACTTTGTGAAGTAGAGGGAGTCCATTGTGGAGGATATGGGCTACCTTGCTAATATGGTGGAGTATAAGGGAAATTTTGCCAACCAGATTGGCTTACCTGATTCAGCCACGGGTTTGAACAAGGAAACGACTGTGGTGACTAGTTTGGAAACGAAGGTTGGGATTGACTTTGCCACATATTATATTGTTGAGCATTATATTGTGGAGGCTGAAAAGAAGAAGTTGGGTCTTAAAACATACAAGATTGTCTCGGTTGCCACTGATGGCGCTGGTTGATCAAATACACCGACTCTGGTTCTGCTTCCGCTTCCTTATATACCGCTTTCAACTCAGGAAGTGAGGGGCAGCTCTCCGTAAGGTGATCTTTTGTACAGATGGCGCATGTTTGGACTGTATCCAGTGGACACTCCTTGTGACTATGCTTTTTCCTGCATCGGGGATAGAAGATTGCCAAATTCTGTTCTGCCTCCATTTGCTTCTGTTTAGCCTGCATAATATCAAGTTGTGTAGTTAGTGTCCCTAGAATATCAGTTTTAAAATTTTCCAATAAATTTCCAATTTCTACACGTGTTACTCCTTCTGTCGAAATTTTATTATCTCTTACAAACCGATCATGTTCTACCGGTTTTACTCTTGTGCTGCCTCTCGAGCTCCTGATACATAAATCAATAATGTCAGCAAAATTTTCTTGATAAATATCCCCTTTTCCCATGATGTTTAATGTTTCGATCCATTGTTCCTTCATGCCCCTTATCAATGTTGTTTTTAACACATTATCAGGTAAAGGTAGTGATGCATAAGGAGATCTTTGCAGATTATACTGGAAATGTTCCACATACTCCTCTAATGTTTCATTCGGTCTAGCTGTCATCTGGAATATTTCGTCCTTTAGTTCTCTAGACCTGCAATAATCCTGATATTTTTTTAGAAAATATTCTTTCATTTGATCCCAGTTATTTATAACCCCGCCACCTAATCCCATAAACCATCTTAAAGCAACCCCTTTTAATGTAGAGGGAAATAGTTTCAGTTTCTGGGGGTTGGTGGTGTAATCATATCCCCTGCACAACACGTCAAATTCAAATAAAAATGCATCCGAATCTTCTGATGTAAGACCGTGAAATGTAGGGATATGTTGAAGAGGGATTGCTTTCATAGGCGCATTTGCTGCAGAATCCACTATAGGGTATTGTAATGTAGAGGTTTGAGCGTTTGGCTGATTTTGAGCCATAGGGTCGAATATATGCCAATAACCTTCTGGGATATCTAGGAGGGTATTCCTCGGTTGAGAGGGGATGGCTTTGACAGGAATAGTTTTAATAGCACTTCCTCTATCTGGGATAATGAGAATACCTGATGTCTGAGGAGATTGAGTTTCTTCAACAATGATTTTTGCAGCACTTCCCTTGTCTGGGCTATTTAATGGCTGAGTTGTTCCAATAGGAGATCTTGGTTCCTCGGTTTCCCCTGTTTCTCCTTCTCCTTCACAAAGATTGCTGAAATTCCCTTCTTGCAATAGTTATGGAGTAGAATTTTCAATTTCTTGAAAGTCCTGCTCTTCAGTTTGACTTTGCACCTCAATAAAGGCTACAAATGGTGATCATGTGGCCTGAAGGGAACTAGTAGGTTGTTTAGAAATGATTTTCCTGGGTCCTACTAATGGCTGAGATTCTGCTTTCTTGTAGATTTCGTCTATAAAGGTCGTTCGGCCAAGGGTCACCGGCCCCTTAGCTTTTTTTGGCTTGGGTAGATGTTTGGTATTTTTTTCTGGTTTTTTCTGCTTAGTCATGCACTCAAATTATCTACTAAATTCTATTCAAACAAAGAAACAGCAAATCTATTAGGAAAGAAAACAGGGGAGCAGGGATTTTACATGCTCTATACGTAGGTTCTTACCTTCCGTTTTTAAAATCTAACTCTTCCCTAGCAGGTTCGTACACTACTCTGAAAAAGAAAAAGGACAAATGGTTACACTCTTTCCCCAGCAACAACACCAAAATGTAGAGCTATAAAAAGGGTCTCTTTCACCTCTAATTACCTCACATTAATATGTCAATCCGGGAGTGTTTTGTTATTTCAAAGAGTGTCTCAGTCTGAGGCTATCATTTTTCAGAGTGATGCTAGTAGTACAGCGTTCAGAAATACAAGAGTAAGCGGATGCTTGTCTATAGCTTAACTACTTCAAAAGAGGAAATAACAGATTCAAAAGACTAAGCAACTTTATCAGTCAAGGGTTCAGTAGCGGTAACACATCCCTTTGGAAACTAATGGAAAAGGAAATCAGAGAACAGATCGTGGATCTGGGAGCTAGACAGTAAATGCCAAGGCTCACTACAGCCTTAGATCGTCTCCCACACCAAAATAACAAATGCCTGTAAATGGAACGGCAGATAAGAAAATGGAACAGCAAATAAGAAATCGAACAGCAAGTCTGCAATGGAACAACAAATCTGAAATGGAACAGCAGCTAAGAAATAGAACAACAACTAAGTCTCACAAGCTGTAACAAACTTATTCTATCAAATCAAATGCATTAATCATAATCAAACGACAATCTTTCACTCTTAAGGCAGATCGAACAACACACCAATGGAACAACACTGGTTACTGATAGGTTATGCAACAGCGCTTGAAAACCATATATATACAAAACACTCTTAAATAGTAATCCGATCTAAGTATCAATCTCAGTTAGAAGGAATACGACTTCTTTTCAAAATAGAACAACATTGTTCATCAATTTAACAATCGTGAAGAACATAACTCCCAAGATGAATTCTGTGACGTGAATGTACAGCACAAAAGCTTTGAAATGGAAGAGTAACCGTGTTCTATCGAGACCAGTAATATTAGATCAACTCTAAAAATAATAGTAATACGATGTAGAGTCAATACAACAGTTCTGTCCATGGAAAGCTTAATGAATTAGACATAACAGAGCATGTGATGTAAACTTATAAAACACATCAGATTACCAAATAACGACGATAAGCAAACCACGCAGAAGGCAAACGTAATAATACAAGAGCAAGTGTCCTCCAGGGCTAGGCCCTTAGCCTCCAGGGGTACATCGCTTGAGGTTAATCCAGACTCATAGATGAAGTAATCACCAAGTTTGTATTAATGCATGAAGTAAGATTACAATGAACCAATTCTTATCGAGACTCGATGATCAAAGTTTTGACCTTAACAGAAATTACATACAAACATAATCATTTCTAACTCTTTCTCGAGCTAACAGTGCTTTCCCTTTTATAAGGGTGACGGCGGAGATGTCTAAGTACAAAAATAGATAAAATAGTGATCCCTCAGGATAAAGGATCTTGAGGGATTTGCCGAACCGTTAATCCTTAATCATTTCTTTTCTTTCCTGCACCGAGCTGGTATCTCCACCTCCTTTTCTGGGCCAATTCGCTTTTATTTGCTTTGCCTTGTTTGCATTTAGTCTCCCATCAAAGGGACAGCGGTTATCTCGGCCTTTTCCTTTCCTTTGGAACGACAACTTCTCGTTTTCACTCCTTCCTGCATGAGGAAATGACAATTGTCAGCATTTTAGTCTTGCATATTAATCTCACATATTTTGTTATAATTCTTTATCATTTTCCAAGTTCATGTTGTAAAAAGGTTTGCAAGTTCTACTGAAAAGATATTGAAATGATCATCAAAAACATACCTATTTTAGTACTCCACACCACCATTACTAGAAACATCAGAGTTTGCAGAATAGCTCACCAAGAACCAAGTTCAGTAGAAGTTTCCTCATCTGATGGAGGAACTCAACACAATGGGGACCATTGCTTCCTAAGGGGGGAGGAATGATCCAAGTGGATGTTGGTGGCCACCCACCTATCCCACTTGGACCCTCACAACTGTCTCTTTTAGTTTTTCAGTTTCCTTAATTGTATCACAGTTTACTATTTTTAGCAGTTTCTCGGGTCCTGAACTTCAGAAGTCATTTTGAGGCCCTAAACGACCTTTTTTGGGAAAACTGGGAGCAACATGGGTCCATGGATTACTATTTCTCTACCAAAGTTGTAGTCCTAGGATAGATATTTCTAACGAGGTATTTTGCGCGTCAAACGGAGATCGTATGCCAAAGTTATGACCCCCGGAAGTTAATGTACCAATTTACCCTAACGGGGCCCACAGTTTGATGTTTCATCTCCTAGGGTTAGGTTTTTGGATGTTTAGGGTTTTCCATTGTTTCTCAACAATAAATAGGCCTTCAAGCCTCATTGTAAGATATTTCAGAAGCATGTAGCCACCACATCTCTCCTTAGAGATAAGTTAGCATCACCCAAGCTAGTTTATTTCCATTTCTATTTGTAAGCATATTCCAGTATTTTACATTAATGAAATGAAGCATTATTTCTGATGCATCTCTGTATTTATGGTTATATTTTTAATTTGTTGTGTTCTTCTTTAAATCCAGATCAATAGGAGAAGTCCAAAGAGAGAAATACGTCTTTGGATCCGATCACCCTGACAGACGGGGATCTAAATGATATAGGGGATATAGTGCGGGATGCCACCACAAAACTATTGTGGTAGTTTGAGCAGCAGTAGTAGCAGGCACTGGGACTATTCAGATGGGTCTGTATGAGCTGCAGATCCATGTCTCACACATGTAAACCAGAGAGGCACCCACCAGTGTGGCCATTGGCACCTCAAAAGCCACAGAGATGTTATGCGCTAGGGAACCCCCCCCAGCCATACTGTTGCTAGACAAAGCATTGACGACGGCGAATGAAATAGATAGACCATTTGTTAGTGACCTCAAGGGTGTGGGACTTAATTTGGCAATGCTTCCTAGTGAAGTGCTCTACCTTTTGCAGGACAGTGTGATCGCCAAACTTCGGGCCCGTGATCACCACACTTTGCAGGTCATCAGTGAGCAAAAGGTCAACAATGCTTAGATGGTTGTACAACGTGACTCTGCCATCAACCTTGTGACCGAACTCACAGATAAGAATCAACGCCTCACTAAGGTTGTGGATGAAGCATGCCCGACTGTCCCGGAACTGGACATTCCTGAGGCTGAGCCAGTCAATGTGCAGGTTCGAAAACTCACTATGGGAGTACGCTACGCACACACAGAGTTGGCCAAGGTTCATCTGGAGCTAAATCTCAAGATCACGGAGTTGCAGTTGAAGGCCCAGCCTTCAACTCTGCCGAATGTCGGGGAGGAGTGCGCGACTGTTGTGGAAGATGCCGTAGTAGCGGTAGCAAGTGCAGTGATGAACTGCGCGACAATTTTTTAGCAGACACTCGAGGTCCTCACCAGCCTATAGGAGGACCCCAATGTACAAAGGCTACAGACAGAAGCGCAGGAACTACAGAAGTGCTACGACAAGGTTAATTCACAACGTAAATTGTTGCCATCATGCAAAGGCTCGCAAAGCTCAGGAAGCCAAGGCACTAAAGGAACAGATCAACATAGCGTAGCACAAGGAAGTTGTGCTGAAGGCTTGCTTGAAGCCTTGGTTAGATGAGGCCTATGAGATCAAAACCATCATTTAAGGCAAATTGGCTAGTCTCCAAGAGACTCAGCAGAAGCTACAGGTTGATAGCACAGGGCCAGTGACAGAATAGTCGGTCAAGGAGCTGAAACAGGAGGCAATGCAGTGCGTCGCCAAGGTAGTAGTTGTCCAAGTCGAGCTGGGAGGTCTTCATGACAAGATCTCTGCACCAGCCAAGTGACTCAAGGGTGAGTCACCACGTTTCTGTTGGGGTCCTTTTGGGAACGGGCCCCCTAGGGGTCAATTTTGGGGTTAAACAGCCACGTTTTGGGGTAGAAGGCCCGAATTTTGTGTAAATAAATATAAAGTCTCTGCATTTTGTGGTTGCAGAGCATGAATTTGTCTAAAGTTAAAAGGGTTTTCCGCCCTTAGGCTAGATAGTTTGTGTCGGTTTTGGGGATCTACCCATGGTTCATGGATGATGGGATTGTATGAAAAGGGAAGTCTTAGAATATCTAAGGGAGAAAAAAAAGTAAGTAAGATAGAAGCAATGAGCCACTAATAAGTTTGGGTAAGCTAAGAGAGAGAGTATTAGCTTAGGAAAAGGCTCTGCAGGTGAGTGTGCAGAGGCCTAGGGCAAATGTCTGCAGCTGAGTGCTTGGACCCCTGCAGCTATGTGCACAGTGTGGATAGAGTCTGTACTAGGAACTCAAATCATAAATAAAGAGAAGTATTCTGGAATCACTGTGTTTTTTGTCTCTAATTATTGCATCCGATTATGATATGATAAGTTCTGTGTTTACATTATAATGTTAAATTGATGTGCGAATGTATCTATTTCTATTTGTTATTTGAACACAAGTAATAATATATGTTTACGCGAGGGTGATCTTAAGTGCATGACAAAGTTGGCTAACCACTAAGATAATTAGGGAAACAAGACAGTAACCTAGTTACAAAGGCGTGTAAGTGCCTGAACCATTGTTTAGAGTTACACGACAGACAATCAGATACCTTCATGGAGGTTCTGAAAGACGAAAGAGGAAAATACTTTGATAAGCCCTAAAGGCTTATCGATCTACGCGAAGGCAGGGATTAAGGTAGAAAATTGACATCACAACCATCTCAGGGTGCAGAAACGTGGTTCCTACATCCCCCCATATTGCTTTGGGTGAGAGTTTGGTCGATGCTATACAGACTGATTCCGAAAGGGCCAGTAGTGTAGGGATTCTCTTGGTTGCCTAACGCTGAACCTGGGTCAGGGCCCATCAATCCAACAATAATCGAGAGGTTTTTCAGTGACTTATACTTCGAATGTTACAGTTTTACCTTCTAATTTGATAGGTAATGCATTAAGAATTCCAAAGAGTTTGAATCCTCTAGCATAAAATGATTTTAAACATGTTGGTGATTGATTGATTGAGGGAGAACCAATATATTTCCAACACATTAAGGACATTATGCAAGTTGAGGATTATTCCTTAAAGATGGTACAAAAAACATATTTTCACACATAACAACTTGAATATGAAATGCAAGTTGATGGGGGAGGCTTGGTACAATATTATCGAAATCAAATATTATCAAACTCAAATCATATGGATACTATGCACCAATAAGTGACAATAGCGCCTTTCATTGCATAAGGAAACTTTGAAGGATGTCGAGGGTCGACATTGCAGAGTGAGCACGAACTAAATATTCTACTATATTGTAGTTTTGAGAAGCTCGAGCATGTGGATTTAAGGATGACCTATGAATAACACCCTTAGGAGGGTGTCAGATCACTGTGTCAAAAATTGGTCGCTCAATCTATAGAGGACCAAAATTAGGCAGAGATATGTGGAAGTTTGGTCAGGAAACACTCCCATTACGAGAATTATAATATTTGGCTCATGTTGTCACTGAAATTGTCTCTTGACACATGAGTACATCAGAAGAGCTTTGAGGGATAAAGGGTTGATTTTGTGCAATGATTTGACTTTGCTAAGTAAGAAAAGGGTAAGTGAAAACAAGAAGTGTGGTTGAAGTGCCTTTGAAAAAATGACTGACATCGGCACGATGTGGAAAATCCTCAGTAATGATCCTCATCACAAATGAGATAGGGATAATGAGGTTTATGATTTTTTTCTTTCTCAGCATGTTAAGTTTTAGATTTTTCCTGTTGTGGGGCATTTTTTTTAGATTTACCTTTTCCCTTTTTCTTACTTCTAAGTTGATAATTTACTGGTCGATGTGGACTAGACCACATTAGTCTTGGAAGTTTGAATAGGAGTAATAGCAAGAGGGGCATGTTTTTGAACCACAGTAGTCAATTTAGATTTGGAATTTGAATGACAAAATGTTTTATTCATAGACTATTGACTAATAGAACCATTCACACCATTAGGAGTGTGAGATTCCATAGAAGGAAAACTAGTGTAATTATTTGATGGGGGAGGAGCATGAGGAATAAGATCATATAATGTTCTAGATTGTGAATATACAAGATCTATATATTGAGCACATGTGATAAATTTATGTTTGGTAACAGTGCCACCCATGGTGACATCACATGCTATAGGAGGAAGTAATGAATTTGTAAACCAATCTTCTGGTAATTGGTCTCGGATAGAGTCTTTAATTAATCAACGTCAACAACTCCATTCATGAATATGATTAGAAATATGTGTATATGTAGACAATCATAATGAAGTTAAAGGCATGGTGTCAATTCCATAACGAATTGGCAGTTGGAAATGTGTAATAAATTCCATAGACAATGTATTAAAATCACCAAAAGATGCACGTGGTAACTTAGTGTACCACTTAGCTACACTACCAATAAGAGTGCATTGGAAAATATGTAAACAAATGGAATCATTATTGAATGCTTTCTAGGAGCACCATAAATTATAATTCATAACATGGTTTGACAAGTCTTCACCAGGTTTACCATCGAATTTGGGAACGTCACTTGGTAATTTAGAAAGAATTACCAGCCATAATGGATAATGAAGAATTGGATCATTTGTAAGCCATGACAAGTCTGGTAAGGAAAAAATCGCAAGGAATGGTAACTAACTCTTAAAACTAGGTTGTTGATAAGTAGGACATTAGTGACCAGACATAGGACTATAAGGTCTAGCTACTGGAGGAGGATATCCTTGATAAGGTTGTGTTATGAGCATTTGAATTACGCCGACATAGGTTGGAGGAGGAAATCCAGGAAAAGGTTGGCCCATAGGAATTTGAGTTCCAATATTATAAGCTTGAGGAGGAAATCCTTGATAAGGTTATCCTACATGCATTTGAGCCCCACTAGAATAAACGTGAGGAGGACATCTTAATAAGGTTTTCCTCCAAGTACTTAGGCTCCACGAAAATAAGCTAAATTTCATGGGGTACTATTGACGGTGTTGGACCCACCAACATGTCAGGGGATCTCCTTGGTAAGAAGTCCCAACTATACCTCAGACCATTTGGTGTAGGAGTCCCAGTAGTGGGGTGGTACGGTATTGGCTTGACCGCAGTTTCATGTAGAGGTAAGTAGGACATCCTTGTTGGTAGCAAGGGTGTGACCAACTCAGCAAACCAAGGAAGGTGCATGAAGGGTTCTAACACACAAAATGGGGAATGAGTGTGCCCCTTAGAAAACTATGTAAGCACGCATCTTGAAAGGCAACACACTAGCAAAGATACATCACAAGCTAGAAGGCAGGTTAACCAACGATCCAAAGTGATGGTTAAACCAACAACCCATCTCAATAAGATTCATACAAACATTTATAGAAAGAGTCCATACATACATGCTTAAGAAAACAACTACATATATCATTAGAGTAACCAAAACAGTTCAACTACAATAACAACATATGCATGAAACATGTTGGCTCTATTATATTAAGAGTGAAATAGCCAATCATACAATACAACCATGACCAACCACTACTTCTGATAGTGGAACATTACAATCACTGCTGCTTGCTCCTCCAAAGAGATGTACTAGCTCTGCAATGTGGAGAAGCCAAGGCTCATTACAATATACTCCAAGCTTTCTCTAAGATATACCTATAAGAAACTTGGCTCCCAAAAATCCCTTACAATGAGTTATGAGGTTCTATAAATAGCAAAGGGTGGGGTGACCCCTGACATTCCCCTCTGTGACTCTTCACCTACCCTCATGACTCTTCAACTACTACATGGCTATTACATTCGACTATCGACACTTGTTCTTTCACTTTTAAAATATGCTACATTACAATCTACACATGTACCCATGTGAGATAAGATAGGCATGAGTAAGACATGCAAGACATCACTAAGACTCAGAAAATTGTGGGAAGACCAACTCTTCGACATCCTCGTGATGATCGACATTGGCAAACTGATGCCAAGTTTGGTAGTCCGTGATGGTGTTTGTGTACACTGTGGTGACATCCTTTTGAAAGAAAACTCTTCCCTCTGTTGCATCTGGGTACACTGATTTGGCACCTCTGTCTAACTCATCTGATAACATGATCATCATATCCTTGAGCACAGCCGAACTAGCAACATACTGATGCATAGTATCTGCACTAATCTCCAAGTCTGCATTGGTGGCTATGTGCATCAACTCATCAAGGTACATGTCCAACTCTTGTCGGACTTGGTTCTTTGTCTTTGTCTCAGTGAGTATGCCAATATATGGATTGCATGCATGTGCACAATGGAATCCATGCTCCTGTACACCTCTTTATGTGAAGCTTGCAAATTGGTGATGAACTACGAGAGTTCCGCATATTCCGGATCTGACTCCAGATGCGTGCCTTCAGATCTTCTGCCTTTTTCATCATATTTGGAAAATTCAATGGGGCTCCTTCATACCTCATTTTCCATGTTTTCATGTGATCAATAGTAGGTGTGAAACTCTGATAAGATGCACGCTCTCCTAGCACAATGTTGCTGCCAACTGTTAAGATGGACAACTGACTTATGCATGGTGACGAACCTGGAATACAATATCTACATCACTATCTCAAGAGATGATACTTCATTCATTATTACTCTCCTAAAATCTTCTCTGGCAGATGTTGTAACATATTCTCCTCCTTTCTTGGCCATTTGTAACTCCATAGCCATGTGCATGTTCTCTGCTATCAAGAATCAAACACTCGAGTTGGTGGCTTTGGCCCTATGCTCTGGTAGCATTGGCCAATGTTGTTGGATTCCTGTGCACATTAGATACAATCACTCATTCTTCAAACTGTGCTGGAGATATGTGAACATCTGGAGTAGGCACTATGTGCAACTGCATAACTCTATGTTTTCACTCATCGAGATGTATGTCATGCATCTCTGCTTCCGGATTGTCTTCAAGGATCTTTGTCTCTCCTTGATCACTTGGGACTTGTTGTGCTTTCAGATTTGGTGAAGCCAATGGAGTGACCTCTTGGTTCTGAGGCATGAGTTCAATATCTTGATCTGACTCTAGCTGAACCATATCCCAGTCCATCTGCTCTAGCATTTGTTCAATCTCTTGATCCATGTCCTACTCATTCAACTATTCTCCCTGTCTGCTTTGTCCCAACTTCTCTAATGAGTCTACAACTTGTATGGGCACAATTTCATCAATATGTGCATGTTGTGCCTCCTGCTGCACTTCCTTCTCTCTTTTACGCAACTGATATTCTTCCTTGAGTTGTCGCTTCAACTACTGCAACTTCTTCTCTATTTCCTCCATCCCATGTCTCTCTCTTTGCCTTTGTGCTATCCTCGTTTCACATTTTCACCTCTTAACTTCAATCTCCTAGGATGCTTTCATCACAAGTGGTTCTGATTTAAACTTGTAGCTTTGCTCTGCCTCCGCGTTGTCAACAACCTTCATGTTGCCTTTGTAAAGCGCAGGTGTGATACCCTCTGCTGCTGCTAGTGGTGCTACTCTCAGTTATGTCACTACCATTACATCTTGATATCCTTGTCTATGAACAACTTTGTGTCCTCATAGATAGGCAAGCTCATAAAAACTTGCTTAACTTCATCTCTAGTTGCGCTCTCAACGGTGTCCTTTGATCCTTCTCTCTTGGAGCCATTGTACCTATATTGCTGAGAGGCAGATGAAGACCTGTGATACCTAGAGACATAGAAACACTCATGGAAAGAAATCTGTCAATTAAAAACCAAAAAAAATAGAGGGATGGCATGCAACATACCTGTGTGACTGACTGTGAAGACTGCACAATTTTCATTGGGAGGCTAGGAGACTAACTCCCAAAACTACGCAAGGCACAGTGCGAGTTCTCAGGAGGCTAACTGATTTCTGGAACTACACAATGCAGAGTCTCGCCTGGCCTCCTGAGGAGTGAAACTACGCAATGCATAGTTTGAGTCAGTAGTGACATGCAAACTAGCAAACTACATTGCATAGTTTCTGGGGCCAACAAGGCACTACCTCCCAAAATTGCGCAATGCAAGCTTCGAGGCCAATGCTAGGCCATATTTATGTAGTTTATGGAGGGAAGGCAGAGCCTTCACTTCTAGAAATGTGCATTGCTAGCAAGCCAAGGCAAGGTTCAGGCCAAGGCAACCCAGACCCGCCGACGCGCGACTGAAAACATGAAAAGTGTGAATTCATGGTGAAGTTAAGTGTGAAGAAGAGTGAATGATAATGCATGCTATCAACAAGTGCAAGATTCAGAAAGTGTAAAAACAAGCATGTGTGTGAAGCAAGTCACCGCAACAGCAACTGTTAGTGCATAAACAGTGTCATGAATGTGACAGTAGTGAGATACAATGAAAAACTAAAACAGTGCTTCTACAAACTAACATGCATAAACACAATCGCAAGCATTCATTCAAACCAAGCAAGCAGTGCTTACACAAAGCAAAAATACAAAAAGGGACAGAAAAGAAGCAAACGACATGAAAATAAGACTTACCCGAAAATAGCTAAGACAAATGTGTCGAAGACTCCTAGATGTGATGTGGGATGTCAGATCTCCAAGATTGATGTGAGGAATGAGCTCTACAACATCGAATAAATTTGTTGTGCTAAGATCGAGGTTATGACGCGCATGCCACAAATCTAGGAAAAAGTGACACTTGGCGGGAGGTTTCTAAAATGGTCTTTGCATGTAATCTCTAGCTCCTAAAAATATATCCCTAAAATCTAGGGATGCTTTTTTCTTTTTTCTTTTTCGGGAAAGGAAGCCCATGCATGCAAATAAGGTTTTCTTAGTCCTGGAGGGAACCGGTCAACCTGAAAGCACATGCAACAGTCTACAAGCCTGGGGATGAAATTTGTGCAATTTTTGGGCTAAGAAAGATTATTTGTCCCTCATGCATTTCGTAATTTCTGGATTGAAGCACTGGCTATTAATAAGAATTTCACAATTTCTGAGCTGAAGCCCAGTGTTGGGCTAAATTGTGCATTTTCCAGAGGGAAGGCTGCCTAGTTGGATTGCGCATTTCTAGATCCCAGCAGGTAGCCTAACTGGATTGAACAGTTTCTTGAGGGAATGATGGTTCACCTCCAAAAATGCGCAATATTCAAGGTGAGCATCTCAGCCAAAAAATGACTAAGTCTAGAATGTCAACCTGCGGGTGGGAGGAAGACAAGTTGACCAACACGAGTTGGTAGGCCACTAAAACTCAGTTGAAGCCTATGTACTTGGATATTGCAAGACACACTGCTAAGGATAGTTGGTAGGGAGGCTCCAAAACAAAGCTAAGGAAAAAATTTGGAGGGTGGTTGTAGCCGCTACAATAGGTACCTACCATTCTAGGGTATTGATCACCACTAATAATTTGACTACAAGAAGATGGATGAGTAAAACCTAATTGGGATGGCCAAATAGTAGAAAGAATGGATCCAATGGGAATTTGTTGTCTAGTAGGAGGAAAATTTCTTGTGGGAGGTTTCTATCCAAGTGGAGGAAACATTCTTATGGGAGGTTGTTTTCCAATAGGATTGAAAAGTTCATCTGGGAGGTTGTTGTCTAGTAGGAGAAGATGTTGTGGTATGTTTCCACTTAGTAAATGGAATAGATACTACAAGGGGTTTCGCCCTAGTAAGTGGAAGACAACTTATAAGGAGTCCCCTCTCCCCTAATAAATGAAAGAGATCCTATTGGAGGTTGTTGCAAAAAAATCATCCCACTAGACACCAAACTAGGTTGTTGACTAGATTTTAGTTAGACACCAGACATAGAAGTTTGAGAAGAAGCCATAGTTTGAGGGGTTTGTACCATACTTAGAATAGATGAACCAGATGGGATTCCAGTATACCAAGGAGGATAATGAAAATATCAGGGACTTGAAGTACTATAAAAGGTTTCGTTGATTGATACCTAGTAGTTATAGAAGGTCCACCATAAATATAAGTCTGACCAAATCCACTAGGGGAAAAAGAACTGATAGGTTAAGAATACCCAGAAAGAATGGAAGATTCACTATGCTTAGAATATCCACCTACCATAGAAGGTAAAGTTTGCATTAAAGTACTTCTAGGTGTAGATTATGTGAATGTTTATTGAGACATGGTTGGACAGGTAAGAAAAGATAAATGAGTACATAAAAGTGGACTTCTACTAGATGTAGAGTGTGTGTGTAACAAACCTGGTTAAAAATTCATGTAAAAAATATAAGACCAAGCTCATGAGACTTGTATTCCAAGCTGAATGGTAGGCAAAACATCCTAGTGGGTGTTCATTTTGATTTATTATGGCTAATGAAATTGGCAAAGGCAATGGCAAAGGCTTTGGAAAGGAAAGAGGCATTATTTGGCATTTATTTATGAAAATAGTGGAAATTAGGAGAAAAGGAAGGTGAGAGGTCACAGGTTGCACGTGAGGATGAGATTCAAGGAAAATAGAGGAAAATGAAGAAAATAGAGACCTCAATGATAAAAATTCTTTTGAGGATCAATTCATATTTTTTGTCGGTGTTAGATTTTTGTCAATTTAGTTTTGGAGCTCTCATTTTCTATACTCTCTCTCAGATGGTCTTGAATAATTAGAGTTTCTTGAAGCACTCAGGGAGAAGTGTAGAATACTTCATATTTGGAGAAAGAAGGAAATTGAAGAGAAGGAAAGAGAAAGAGGAATTTAGGATCAACAGTTACAATGGGTTTTTCTTGTAGGTACCTAATTGCATGTATGATTTCCTTGCTAGATTTGGCATGCATGTGTTTTCTTAGTTATGATTTGTCATTGGCATGGAGGACTGCCTGGATTTACAGTGGGTTTGCCTAGCATTTCCATTTCATGGATAGCCATGGTGGTGTGGTTTTCTTCCCTTTTTTTTTCTAGTTCGTTCTCATGTTCCTTATGATTGTGGATTTAGTTACTAGTTCCTAGAAGCCTTGGTTGGATAAACACTCTTGAAGCCCTGTAATAGCTTGTGTTGAGTTACTAGTCCTGGAACCCTTGGTTGGAAAAATGCTCTGGAAGCCCTTGGTGGGTTGAATTACTAGTCCTGGAAGTCCTAGTTGGATAAAAGCTCTGGAAACACAACAATAGTTGTGGGTTGATTTACAAGTCATGGAAGCTCTGGTTGGAGCAAACACTCTAAAGCCCTGGACAACTTGGGTAGAGACCAATATAGTGATTGTTAGTGATGTTCGATTGTGAGGTAGAATCATTGGTTGAGGTTTGAGGTGATTTGGCCTTTGGAAGCCCTATTTTGGTTTTGATTGAGTTGTTTTATGAGATCCCATATTCATGCTTGGAATATGGCATAGCGGTGATTAGTTGAAAGAAATATTTGGTTCAGCCAATATATGGTCAGATGGTACATGGAAGTCCTAGACCTGGTTTCATTTTGCATATGTTAATAAGATATTCTTTCCTCTTATATATTATGGGTAAATATACTTGTTCATATGTGATTCTTATGGTTGTTATATCCATGATATTTCTGTTGGTTATTTATTGGGTATAAGGATGTTTTATGGCAATCTTGATGTATATCTCTCATCATGTTTTGATTTGAAAATGAATGTAAAATTAATATATGACCTAATAGATGATAATGTAGCTACAGTGATAGAGCAACAATGCTTATTTATGAAACTTAGATAAGTATGAGGCCCCTATGCTCATATCTGTTTCTATGACCTCTAGATTGCATATTTGTGACATGTCTAACGAAATGCCTATCATGGCTAGTAGGGGTCCATTCAATTCATTGATAAAAAAATTTCATTAGTAATAAATTTTCAATATTATTTATCAATTCTATAAGTTTCATGGAGTTCCGGGCAGTAGCCTAAGTCTTGACCCTGAAAAGTGGCACAAAATTTTGGGTCTTTGGCAAAAACTTGCCTGTGAAAGGCAAATGCCTTTTTATGGGAGTGACTATAGGTTCCCAATTGCATGCATGCATTTTCATGGGAGAGAATGAGGCTATAAGGAAGTGTAAAGGGAAGCTACCTCAAGGGTTCATCACCTGGAAGGGTTGGTTAGCTTCGAGACATTCTATAGCATGTGTGGAAGGTCAGATTGGTCTTGTCATGTCAGTTCCACTTCCTCAACTATACTTTGGTATTTAAATCATATCATAGTAACTCTTCGTCACATGTTTACCCTTGTGGACTGATTATCTTGGGTAAATGTGGGAGGAGGGTGGTTACAATGTTTCTAAGAGGGCTAACAAGAAGAGATTGATACTAGGGATTATCTCACCATGGGGATGTAAGAGGTAATTCAACAAGAACAAGGGCTCTTATATCAATTATTGAAGGTTTTTATGTGGAATAGACTAGGTGTAAGATAAGTTACAACTTCATCTCTTGAAGAGACAAATTATTGAGGACTAACAGGTACAGGAGTAAACACTAAAGTTGTTGAAGGAGGAACATCAATTTCATAAGCTACAGGTTCAATAATTTCTAAGTCAAAATTTCCATATGGGACAGCATCTAGTTCCAAAGTTTCAGGTTCCATAATATTTGGTTCTGATGTTTTGGTTTCAAAATTTTTAGGTATGGCAACCTCAGGTTGTGATGTCTCAAGTTCTATAATTTCAAGTTGTACAACTTTAGGTTATTTTGCAATTTCTAGTTGTGGAACTTCAAGTATTTTATGGGGTAAAGCCTAGATCATATGTGATCAACAACATTGAAATTATTCCATGGTGAATTTATATAATCAATTAAAAGCAATTTTATGGTCCACTAAAAACAAAAACAAATAACACGCACTAACAAATATAAAGTAGCAAGCATACAATTCATAAAGATGAGAGAGGATGGAACTAGTTATGTTAGCAACCTGCTGAACGGTCCAAACCTAATGCAAGTACCCTCACATATAGTGGAGAACCCTCAAACAAGGCCTGAGTGAGTTTGACCAATGTCTATCCTAGGTACAACAAATATTTTCCCCTTCACATTACCTTATGTATGAGCCCTAGGATTACAGCCACTAAGGTTACCACCTACAACAACCTAGCCTAGGGGAGAATCAACAATTGGATATACACACAAAGGCAAGGTAATTAAACCTGAAATCCCCTTGAGATATTCCTTAAGATGAGGCATACTCCTCTTAGGTAATCCCAAATTATTATAAAACACCTTTTGTAATATGTGCAAATCAATGCCACCAAGACCATTGAAGCGAGGTTAATAACTTTATTGGCCCTAATGTGACCTTGTGCTTAACCCATGTATGAGAAAGGTTGACTAAACAACATAATGTTGAAAATGGATTTTCATTCCCTAGCTTAATATTCTAAATTTTTTTTTATAGCCTTTTGAGATTTTAAACTCACCACCTATTCCAAGGCCCTAGTCTTAAGCTAATATAGATGTGTTACTAGAGAAGTGTAAAAATATAGAATTTATTTCATTAAGTGTTAATTTTAATGGATTTTTTTTAAATTGTTTTAGGGATAAATCCCTTCTATGGACAGAAGTGATCTCCCTAGGTTCATTTCCTTAACCTCGAAACAATCAATCAAACTACACTAACTTTCCGTAGAGATATTTGAAATATAAGGATAAGACCTACCTAGTGTTCAACACAAGCTTCCTTCTTCTCCTCACCCACTCACTCCAACTCCATCTTTAACTCATGAAAGTATATCTTGAAAATGAACTAATCTACGAAAATGGATTGCGATAAACAACATGATATATTCAAATAACTCTAAATAAAAGATCAAGGAACCTTATTCTACACATGTATAATCAAAGACATGATGTATGGGAAATATTACTAATAATAGAGAAATATTACAACCCTTATTGAGGCCTTGATGTTGCAAATCTCTCTCATCCTTCTCATCCTTTCTCTGCTACAATCATAAAGCCTTCATTCTCACCAATTGGTCACCAGCAGGTTGCCCCCCTTTGCACTTTTTGATTCGAGAAATCCAGGAGAATGATCGGGATTCAAGAAACTTCCCCTTCTAGTAGTTTCTAGAACTTGTTACAACTACTTACCTTGGATAAAACATTCATATCCTATCCTATCCTACTTTGAATTTTTCACCACTTATCCTTTGATCCTATCCCTACATCAAAGGTGGATCTCTTACCCTATATTGGTAATTGGATAAGAACTCCCAACTTACCCTAATTCTCTATATATTCTCATCCTTCTATGTGGTGTGGGTTGGCTTTTGGAGAGTGACTTTGCCCTTGTGTTGTTGTAGTGAGTGGTTGTCATCTCATGAATTTAGGGTGATAGGAGGTGCATATTGTGAGAAGGAAAGGACAAGTCAACAACTTGGAGGAACACTTCTACAAGATCAAATACTACTTATGGCTGTAATCTCCTTCCATTTATGGTAATGAAAATAATTCATTATTTTCCTCTATGTGATGTTTTTATATCACTTATTTCAATACCATGTTGATCTATTGAATGAAGTACTTAGGTGATACTACATGGATCTCATAGTTTCTTGGCTTGTGTTATCTGACTGTGTAGATCCTAATCTTGGCAATCGAAGCTGGAATTGGAGCTTCCAAGCTAAAGAAGGAGTGAATCATGCGAAGGATTCTTGGTAGGAATCACTCCATCATCTATTTACTTTAAGGAAAAGCATTGATTTCCTTGTCTCTCTGTTTTTCTAGGTTAGCCACCAACCTAGGGGAGATACCTTTGTCCGCAATCATAAATCTCGTATAAAAAGTTGGCAACTCCAATCGGGAATGGAGTATTCCTTTAGTGGTATCTTTGTCCAGTGTGTTTTATTATTCCTTGGCAGACCTAGGAAGTGATTTCATTGAACCTTTTTTGCAATTTTTGTGTTCGAATTCTCTTTCCCAGGCCCAACACACCCCTTATTCATTTGACAAAGCATTTCACCTCACCTTGGCCCACTCTGCACCAGTGTTGCAACACACTGGTGCATCTTCTACACCAGCGTTGGCCCCTATTTTTGCATGAATTTTTCCTTGGTTCTTGAGCCTCTATTTGGTCAAACTACTTCCAGCTGAACCTCCATGGGTCTTGACTATCTTGTGGTCTCTTGCCTCAGTTTAGTTTTCATTTGTGTTGTTTTCCTTTGGTAAGAATTGGTTTTGATTTTTCTTTGTTCCTATCACTTGGTCACTTCAAAACTATTATCGTTTGATTGTTGATTTCTTAGATGAATTGTTGTTCTACTCCTCATTCTGAAAAGTGTAATTGAATTAGTAATTAAAATTTTCATCTTAGTTTTCTTCATTTCGAAAATTAAGTGTGGTGAAAAGAAAATTATTGCATTAGCATTTAGGGTTTTGCATGTGCATTATCATAGGAACGGTTGCATCAAAAATGAATTTGCATATTGCATCTTGTTTATTGTGTATTGTGTGTTGCATCTTGATTGGTTCCTTCCCTTCCTTAGCTAGATTTTCATTGAAAAAAAAAAATTCTATTTTCTCATGCTAGATTTTCATTTTAGGTTATTCAAGTGAAATTTGTGGTGAGCCCTAAGACTGAAACATAATCAATGATAAACAATGAAATTTATTGTGTCAACCTAAGGATCATTTGTAACATCAACGTAAATATTTATAGGTATAGGCTAGAGCTGTGTTCCAACGTCGTTAAACGTAGGAGATGTCATTGTTTGTCAGCGTCGCATTCTAGGGGTGAAATACCAGTCCACGTATGTACTGTGTATAGGATCGTAATCCATGTATCTTCACGTATATTAGTGATGCTCCATGCATGTAAAGTATATGGGAATGTTCTCATTGAATGATTATGCATTAGACAACACTACTATGGACTGCACTCCCATGTACCATCACGTATATTTTGGGAGTCTCCAATAGGTTGCTATCCATCCATAGGTAACTCAGTCTTCCACCTTGTATACCATGATACACCAAACACATCATTTAGGGAGATTGGTTTACATATGTTAAGTCCTTGGTTTTCCAAAGTGTATATTGCAGTTCACAGTTGCTTGGTAATCCTTTATGCCTATATTACCCTTTTTTTATTTATTTATCTTTTTGTTAATAAAAATTATTATCCAACATGGAAGAACATAATCCCCATCCCCATCGTTCACGTAGACTATAAAATAATCCTCATCTTCCTCAATAGGAGACTCCTAATCTTCATCCAAGACATAGACAAATGCAAACTATCGAATCTGGAACATCAATAACTACTTCTGGCCCTCTTCCTTATATTGATCAGCCATAATCATCTATCCCTTTGAGTTCTAAACCCAAGATTACATCTATTCATGTTGGTGACACTGATACGATTGAAACATAAGTCCCTGAAATGTTTTTACCTGAGGTCATTCAATTTGACCTTCTTGAGTCAGAAACTTTGTTTCCTGAGGTAATTGAACCTGAGGACCCTCAGCCATCTTCACTTGATTATTTGGGACCTTCCTCCTCTCTTACTTCGTCTCAAGCAGAACCATTATGTCTTGGGCTTGAAGGCGAACCTCTTCCATACAAACTTCTGAGTATTGAAGAGATCCCTCAAGAAGAGCCTCGTCCTTCTACTTTGATTCATTGGGAAGGACTTCATTTTTATCAAACTAATCCTCTTTTGTCTCCTTAATCTTAGACACAATCTCCTTTACCTGATTATTTGGGCCTACACACGAATCTATCGTGGCAATCTTGATTGGGATTGTTAACCATGACTGGAACTTATTCAAACTCCCAGCCTATCTCCACAACTATGGGTGAGACATCAAGTGTCACTTCCTCATCAATGTTTGTGGCACCACCAGAAACTCATTTATATGGTGGTCTGTCTGTCGCATATGGCTATTAGTCATTATCTGGTATCTTTTCTAGTGTGACTTCTAATCCTTGGACCTCTCCCATGTCACCCAATTTGGGAATAATGTATGGTACTTCTCTCACGAATTCCACATAGTCTACTCCTCTTCCTCCATATACACCTACAACAGAGCAATGGGTTGGCCCTTGTGTCAATGGGAAAAGCTTCCCTCAATAGCCTAACCCTCCTTATGTTGGGTACCCTCCATCTCGATTACAGTTTCCTCCATCTTCCACTCCTCCCATGGCAGGGGGGAAGCCTGTTGGTTGTATACCTCAATATGGTAACCTTCCTAGTTATAGTCCTCTGTATCCTAGAATGGCTTCCAGTGTTTTTCAACCTACTTTACTCGTTGAACCTAGTTCGTATTGGGATCGATTATTGAATCCTCAAACTATACCATATTCATCACAAATTTCTACCTATCCTTCAGTACCTCAACAAGCTCAAATACGTGTGAGCCAACCTTTACAGCCTATTACAATGGTGTCTGGTTGCCCCCAACATCCTGATTAATCAAATTGTTCAAGGTCCCTCACCTTCTCAGTCACTTGTGCAAGGTACTCCTCAAGTTTCGGTAGGTAAAATTATTCAAAATTTGGAATAGTCATAGTCGAACTCGTACCAGGGTGCAATGAAAACCCCTATCTGGAAATAGTATGGATCACATCAAGTGCAATTCAAGGCTGCCAAATCCAAACACAACCATTCTAGTAGATTTTTCGCCATCTTAGGGCTTGGAAAAAATCTCGCTTATATGTTGGTTATCAAAACCCTCCATATTCTGGTAACCATGTTCCTTATTATTAGAACCCTCCTTATCCAGTACCGTAAGTGCTTATTTCCCAAGTTATCCCTTCTTATCCAGGTCATCTGCCTCTAGAATTTAATCGGAAATTTTCTTTTGTGGCTACTCTCGAATTTCCATATTTTACTCAACTTACTAACAATCCCACTTCTCATTTTCCATGGTGGTCGATCATTCCCACTAAGTTGCCTTCTAATATCCCAAAGTTAAATGGGAATCCTGGATAAGACCCTTTGACCCATGTTATGGTGTATCATCTATGGTGTTCATCTAATTCATTTAATGATGATTCCATTCAACTCTGTATTTTCCAAAAAACACTTATAGGGACCACAGCTAAATGGTATATTGGGTTACCTAGAGCGTCATTTCATGACTTCAACACTTTAGCCACTATCTTCCTCACACATTAACAGTTTCCCATCAAATATGAAAATGGAATGAAACTATTGACTAACTTCAAACAATTAGACTCTACTCACATTTCAAATCACATTCATGAGTGCAGGCGTCATTACCGGTTGGTCAATACTTATGTTCCTAATCAGTTGTTAGTGGAATGGTTTGTCAAATATTTGTTAGCTCCCATTACCAAAGATATGGCCAAAGGTGGAGTTGTGATCGAAGAGTAATTTATTACTCATGCTCAATATTTTGATCTAGTGTACACCCAATCGGTCATGCTCTATGATAAGATAACAAATTATCTGAGACCTTCAAATATTGTTCCTCCTCCACCTGGTAAAGAACCTCATGCTACTGATCACATTATATTTTCTACCATTTCGCAAATGGTGAGTAAACCATCCAGATTTCTCTTACCACTCCTGCACAAAATCCTCCATCCCATCCTCTTGCGGCTCCTGCTTCTGAGATAAATGATGTCTCATCTGATAGAGGCAAGTCTCAACAGAACACTAGAAGCAACAATAAAGGTAAAGGTAAGAAAAATAAAGATTCCTCACCGCAGGATAAACAAACAAATTCGTCTTCCGATGAGAAACAAAAGCCTCGATACCCATGCTTGATTTGTAACAAGGATCAGTTTATACGTAATTGTCCGCACCACGCTGAAGTGAATCAGTCTTTTAAATCATCCACTTAACCTGTTGTGTTTACTGACCCATTTCCTAATTAGGAGACTCATATGGTTATCGGTGATGCTTCTTCCTCTAACACATTTTGATGCTTTCCTCCTAAAAGCTAAAATCTGATGTCATGGTGGCCACTCAGAATAAATTCTATGGTAATGTGAAATCCACCAAATGGTGAGGCTACTAATCAACCTACCAGTTTGGCATTACCTTCATCTGATCCTCTTCCACCTCTGGTTCCTATGACATTGACTATCAAGCCTCTGAAGGATTTTATCCATAAGTTTTCTTTCAACCCTCGTTCAAGAGCCGCTTAAAATTACAATGTAGTTGAAGACTTGGCTTAGCCTCCATCAGATATGTCGACTCTTCAGGTGTTGCAAAGGTTCCCCACCCAAAAGAAGGCCTTATTGTCAGTTATCAAATGCGTACATCTACCGAATTCCAACCTAGTGGTTTTCTCTCATGAAAACTATACCCCTCAACTTTTGTCTCAATTCAATTTTATGATTCAGGTCATTGTACATGGCAAGAACATTCATCATTCTATGGTGGATGCGGGAGCCTTGACCTGCATCATGTCCTTGTCTTGCTGGAAAGCGATTAGTTCACCCCAACTGAGTCAATCGATCACCAAATTAAAAGCCTTTGATGGAAAGACATCCAAACCTTGTGGGTTTATGAATTCCCTCCAAGTGGAATTAGGGGGCAATTCCATCTCTGTTGAAGTAGAATTTATTGACGGACCTTTGGATTATAATCTTCTACTGGGATGTAGTTGGGTTTATGCTATGGATGCATTCATTTCAACTTACTTTCACATGATCACCTTTCCTCATAAAGGAGGGATCATGGCCATAGATCAACTCACCTTTTTCACCTTCGATTTCAATATTACTAAAAGCATCCCTCTTGTAGAGGAATCCCTACATTCCTATCAGCATGTCAGTGTTGGTTTGTTGAAGGATTCACCACTTATGGGAACTTTATCGGTCCCTCCCTCTCTCCTTCCAAGCTCCTCCCCCTCAGTTTCATATATCAACATGATATCATCCTCTACGATCCTGGTTGATCCATGGATTGTAGCTAATGAAACTGACATCAAATGTTTTGTACTAAATGTCGCTTATCCCCATTTAGCAAGATTACAAAGCCATCTACTCGGCATGTGTATCCTGTAATTTTTCTTCTATCAATTGGGTAGATCGATCAACCGATTATGGAACGCCCTATGATCCTTTCTCACATACATTCTCTACCAATGAAAGCATCATGGGATGAACATCATCATCATTCCTCCTTCCCATATACCATTGAAGATTATCTTAGTGGTGTGTACCTACCTGATTTTTTCGAACCCTTTACGAATTTCATCTCCATTCATGAGATTGACTCTAAAAATAATTTTTCAAATATTGAAGCAATGATTCCTCTTGATATTTTGATTAAACTAGGAATAGTCAAAAATTTATACACCAGAGCATATTTTCTTCATCTAAAATTGAGATTTATCGACCTTGTTTTTGTAATTTCATAGATGTCTTTGCCTGGACATATGAGGAGATTTGAGGTATCAACCCAAACATAGTAGTGCATGAAATCAAGATGTATCTTGATGCCAAACCCATTCGATAGTGCCTTCATCCGGTCCATTCCAAAAAGGTTACTCAGATAAAATCTTAAATCAAAAAGATTCTTCGGGATGGTTTCATATACCTCAAAATCAAGCTGAAATCAAGCTTGTCTGAAAGAGAACTAGTGAACCCCGTTCATTGACCAGATTGTTGACGATTGTGTTGGTCATGACAATTATTCATTTATGGATGGATTCTTGGGTTATAATCCGATCAACAGTATCCCAGTAGACCAACCTAAAACCGCATTTGTTTGTCCCTGGGATAATTTTTCTTATAGAAAGCTCCCTTTTGTTTTAAAGAATGCAGGGGCCACATTTCAACGTTGTTGTACTATGCAACAAACCCCCATTTATAGGGAGTAATAGTTAATATTTGACATATAAATGGGGACCCTTTTAAATTTTAGCCTTTGAAAATAAATGTTAACTCTACAAATTTTCCTTAAACCTTTAGAATGCAACATATAGCTAAAAATTTTTATTGCAAATCGCATTTCGTTGTTTTCCATATGACAATTATAAGCATCCTAAAGAAAATCCCGAAATGCGATATGCGATTAAGCCCTCACAGTGATTTTCCAATCGCGACACTCTAAGAATATGTGATCGCACTTCGCAAGTCACAATTTAATAAAGCATGTCATTGTGTCATCCCTTAAAAATTATGGAATGTGATATTGCGAAGTTTCACAATCGCATTTCGCATTATCTCCAAGATGCGCTATATTGCAACATTCGAAAGTCGCAATATGGAAATTAAGGCGTGAAGCATGGGATGTTACTGAGTTTTAATGAAATATTAAGTGGATTGACAAAGTAATTAATGTTTAGCAGCTTGAGGAGAGAATTTGAGGTTTTCAAGTTATGGTTAGTTAACATAGAGATGGCATTCAAAATCTTCCCACGATTCAAGTCATTTCAAAGAGCTCTTAACCTTAATTTCCCTCCACTGTGTGCCTTGATACATAACTCTTTTATTTTCAAGGAAACTTCAAAAGAAATTTCCTTATGGAAAGTAATGCAAAAACAAAAGCTACAGGGTGTTTCAGAGTCTGTGTCTTCAGAGATGTCGGCCATATTTGTTGATACAGTTTGCAGTGATGATGGAGGAGCAACAACATGGGAAGTCATCTACAATAGACTTGGAGATGAGCAGCCTAAAATTATTGTCACCAAGGAAACAAAAGATTCAATGAAATCCTAAGGAGTTCAATTCAAAGATTTTGTTTACTCTTTTCTTCATAGAATAGGAGAAAGGGTCAAAATACTACCATACATAGATATGGTTAGATGGGTGGTGGAAAATGTCAATATTGAAGACAAACAATTCAAGAACTAAAAGATGGAGGTGATGGGATCATTCAAAGCTGAAGATTTGAAACAAATGTATCATCTTCCTGACCCTCGGGATCTATATGAAGAACCATTCCTAGCCAAGTTCACAAAGCAAAATGAAGAACCCTTCAATATGATTCAGGGATGGAGTGTCCTAGAAAACAAATTCAAATATGATAAGAAACGTATGTACCCCATATATTCTTTAGGTAATCCCCAAAAATATGCAGCTTCTATGTTATGTAGATTGTATGGAATGCCTAATAATACCAAGTTCTCTATAGAATGGGTCCATTTAACCAATGCATGTGGCAATTCTCATATAATGAATTGGGCTACTATCCTATCTGATAACTTAGCTACTGCTATTTCTAAATATCATCAAAAGAGATCCACCTCCACAAAGAACCTTCCTCCATTTTATATGAGTGCCTATATCATGGATTCTATATGTTTTTGTACTAAGTTTCCAATTATGGGTTGGAAATGGACCTTGCAAGACCCATACCCCATCCATCTCAGTCACAAACAGATGTGGGAATCCCATTTTGTACCCCATTTTTACAAGATATGCCATGGTGTTATTCTACCATTACATCAATTTATTTTTGATAAGAAGGCCCCCAAAGTTCCTAAGGAAGCCACTATAGACCTTCTCATAGTAGGCAAGTACTTTGCTAAACAATAGTTCACATATATCAGAGTTTACGGTAGTACAACAAAACCACATGTACTCCCTTTGTATGTCTCTAACAAGCTGTTAGCCAGAGAAATAGCTCACCAAACTGTTGGAAATGGCTTAACCAAGACCTTGAAAGATAGAAAAAAATCACTATGGCCACCCTTTCCCATCCGATGTGGTTCTTTTTCATTGGCAAACTTCAGTCATGCAAACAAATAATTACTAAATATAGAAAGCCTCAGGTTGCATACTCTGCCAAAGAGGAAATTTGACCAAGAGAAAGTAACACAAAATGTTACTACAACACTAAAGGTCAAACCCTTTTTCCATGAAGCTCATGAATTTGAAGATCTTTTACAATCAGCTGAATCATTTGAACAAGCATTCAATTGGGCAAAGGTGAATTTGAATCCTGATGACTTTGAAAGGTTTCAGGAATTTAGAAATCAGAGGCTCGAAACAATCCCATTGCATTTGTTAAGAACTGATGACAAACCTACACCCAGTGTAACTATTAACAACGAAGGACCAAATTATCTTATAGAATCTTAGGTGAATACAGCTCAGGATATAGGGAAGACATAGGATACAGAGACTACAGTGGAATCTAGCAGAATGTCAACTAAGAAATAGGTCAAAAGTGCCTAACTCAAGATACCAGTCCCAAAGGAAAAAGCAGCGATTTGGAGCAAGAATGGGACAATTTTAATAAAAACTCAAAGATACTTCCAAGGCAATAGATTTCGAAGAAGCCACAGGATATCATACTCCACAGCAAACTCAGAAAATTTCAAAGTCTGAGCCAATGAATGAGCAAGGGACAAGTTCGCAGAATACAGAAATCATTCCTACATTTCTGACATCTGAGATTATCCTAAAGGTTACAGAAATACCTCCTTTAGATGTATTCTACAGCCCACTACATAAGGCTATAGTAAGAAGACAAAGGAAAAGAAGGAGAGTGGAAACACCTGAAATCCCACTAGGGAATGAACCAATGGATATAGTCTGGAGGGATATTCCTTCAAATCCAGCTGAAAATTTAACCAGGCTATCACAATTTACAGGGGCATATGCTACTGCCACCATGGATAAAGCCACTGAAGTATATGTTTTGTTAAGGGAAAGGGAAGAAAGGATAGCACAACTTGAGCAACAACTAGAAATCGAGAAAGCAAATGTGAACAAGCAAGCCGCTGAACAAATAGTCCAATTGCAGCAAAGTATGGAAGTACTTAGGATAAGCCACGAAGAAGACATCTCTGCAAAGAACATGCAAATCCAAGAGTTGCAAGAGGCTATGGTGAAATATAAATATGTCCCCACTGTTGATGAATTCATCAAAGAGGCATTGGAGCTAAACTCCATTCTGTCAAAATAGGAAGATCTATTCTGCAAGAGGATGTCCCATGTCACCCCTTATCTGAATACCAATGATCAATTAATAGATAAGGAAATTGATCATAGAAATGAGTTTAATGACTTAGATACTAAGATCTTTGACTACATTGAATGGCAAGAATCTGAAGAAGGAAGAAGCACTAATCTGCCAGAAATAGAAGAAACACACAAAGACATATTATTCACATATTGGGATGTGCGGATCAAGTAGGCAGAATTGGCAGTAGCAAGAGTAGTAGGAGTGGCAAAGAATATAATAAAAGCAGTCAATCACACTTTTCACACCACCAACTTGATAAAAGAAGGTAACCCAAAGTCACTGCCAGATTTGAATGACTTGGATAAAAACTGGAAGGCAAAGATGAAAATCCAAAGGGAGGTGATCACAAAATTATCAAAGACCGACTAGGAGGCATATTGGCAATTTCTTTTCAAACCTCACAGCCAAATTATGACGTTGAATTGTTCACTCAATTCAACACAAAGGATGTTGCCACCTCTTACAGATGCCATCTTTGTAGGATAGGTCAGAACACAATTCGGGGCACCTCCTCAAGTAAAACCAATGTCTAATATATGCAACCTCAAGGAAAAGCTGGCAGACAACAAGACATCTTCATAACCTCTGGTCATCAAATCACTTTTATTTTTAGAGTTAGTTGCTAGTTAAGAGGAAGGTTGTTTGAAACCTCCTCAAATATTTTGTATAATCTATTTTTGAACTTTAGTTAGATAGTATTTATACCCTTCTCATGCATTTAGAGAAGGGTCCAAGATTTTATCAAAAACGTTTGCAAAGAATGCACTTCTATAAGTTTGTGAATGCCTTGATGAAATTATGGAACATGGTCATTACTTTTCAATATCAAACTACTTTCCTTTGTTGATGCACTATTGTATACTTGGAAAATAATTTTACCGAAGAAAGAAGATGATCTATGTCACTAGTAAAATGAGGAGAACCTCACACATGTGGTACTTTTATCTTGTATGATCAGATCTGTTTTATTAAATTAGTGATAAAATTTCGTTTTCATGAATTTAATACGGACTATGTTCTTTCTGTAATGTGTTAATTACACTACCGTATGATGCCTATCTAAAAGTATTTATTTTCATGTATGATCATTAAGTATATGTGATATAATTTATACATTTCTTTGACTAACTATTTAGTCAAAGAAATTATCTTTACATGTTATCATCTCTGTTTAACACGTGAATGATCTTTATTATCACATACCAAACATATATCTTTTTAGATTGCATATCGCACAAAATACCCTGGGTTTATATTAGATTAAGTTAACTAGAGATTTGCATGACAGAATAGGCCATTTAGTTATCATTATTCTTATTGCAATCACTTGAAAACCACCCATTCTCATTTTCAAACCCATTTTGGGAAACTGGTCCCATCATCCCTAGTCGGAGCCACCACATCAAACAGAAAAGGAGTTGCCTTCAAGGTCTGGACTGGGTGGTTATCCCCCATGTTGGAGCAGTAGAATTCTGAGGCTTCAACATTTTGGCGCTAGAAGGATGGACATCCGACTATGAATGACATATAAATCTAAATATCAATTGAAAACATTCATAAGATTCAAAACCCCTCCACAACTTCTACTTCTTCTAGATCTCATTCAAAATCTCTGGATCAGAAATATGAAGTTGTAGAAACATCTCCCTCATCTCCTAAAGTATTAAGACAACCACCTTCTTCAGATTACACTCCTGAGTCTCCCGAAGTTCACTACTTAATACAAAAATTGGAACAAATATCCATTTCTGCGGAGAAACATGAAAATCCCAAAGCTTCTGCAGAAAGTGTTGCTTCCCTATTACAAGATACTGGTGTATTAACTCAACTACAAAGTGAAAAACTTGGAGTAACACATTTTGAGTTTCCCATTCATTCATGATGTAAGAAAGATGCCACATCAAAATCTGAATTAGATACCAACGAGATCACATCACCTTTCCCTCCATTTACTTCCCCATTCACTTCTACTCAATCTGCCTCTTCTCAACAATCCATTTTTTCGACTCAGACAATTAGTGTTGCTACTAGTAGTACTAGTCTAGTAGTAAGTTCTTCACCATCACCATCTACTTCTGGATCTGCTTCCTCATCTTCGCAACCTTCAACACAAGTTATGGCCAATCAACCTGCTCAACCTTGGACAAACCCTGGTGTTGTACTAGTTGCTAATCCAAATTCTCTCCTAGCAAACCCAGAAAAATGGTTACCTAAGTATAATCCTGATGATGGTCTTCCTGCTAAAGAACATCTAAATAACTTTATGTTAACCATGAATCTTAATGGAGTTGCACATGAAGATGTTGTTATCATATTGTTTCCTTATACTTCCAGGGATCTGTAGGATCCTGGTATTTTTCCCTTCCAGCAGGCTCAATAAGAAACTGGGATACTTTTGAATAAATATTTCTTTCAAAATGTGGGGATGATAGAACCTAAAAGAAATTTCAGGTGAAAGGATCAAAGACTTCAACTCCAGGTTTAACAAGTTGCTGAACAAAATCCCAGTTACCTCTAGACATGCAGTAGATGTGCAAATAGAATGATACATATCCTCCCTTCCCTCTAATATCACAATTTTTGTAGATAAATCCAATAAGGCTACCCCCATAGAAAACTTGAAAGAATCCTTGTCTTTAGAAAGAAGAATTATTGCCTTAGAAAAGAGATCACAAATTGAAGAAAGGAAATCAAAGAAAGTGACATTCAAGGAAGATTCAAAAAATAAAGCTCCAAAGGACCCTTTCAACCTTGAAGGCCTTCAAAAGGTGTTAAAGACCATGTCAAATGAAATGATCGAAATCAAGAAACTAGTTGTGTTGGCATTAAGATGCATGTGTTGCACTTGATGGAAACCCACTTGTAGGAGAACAACTCACTTGTATATGGTAACTAGATGAATCTACAGAAGAGATATCAAATGTGAAAAAATGCATGACAGTGGTGTTTACAGATGTAATTAAATGCAGGGCAGTTTCAAGGAATCAATTCAGAAGGCAACTCACTCAAATGAAAGATCACAATACAGCATGACAACAGCAAAGAATTACAGCTCAGACTACAAAGAATGAAGAAAGAGAGGTATACGCAGGTTCACCTTGACCAAGCTGCGTATACACGTAGGTTAATAGAACAAAAGGAGTGTATAATGTACACACGCACTTTCATAGAAGGAAAAGCGTGTATACCTTGGAAAACTAAGCTTTTGGTCCATTGTATTGGGTCCATGGTATTTTGATCCATGGTATTGGTCCAAGGTATCTGGTCCAAGGTATTGACCCTAGGTATTTGGTCCAAGGTATTGGTCCTAAGTGGTTGTGGTCCATGGTATTGAGAAAGGCATAAAACTATAAAAGGAGGAGAAGATCATTAGGCCAGGTGTGCAAGTATCAAATATGTGATGAAGTGTGAGATCTAGTATGCAGGTTATTGGGTTATGGTGCATTGTTGGGTCTGAACCAAGGACGAACCTTAGCAGATGATGAGGGATTAGAACTAATGATGGATCGGGAGCTTAAGGCGTAAAATGAACTACCATTATGTGTTTTTGCTCATGTATATTCTAGATCTGAATATTGATGCATATATTATTCTGTAAATGATATGATCTGGGTATAACTAAAGTTTGGAATAGTTGTAGAACTCTGAATTTATATTGGTAGATGTATATGCTAGTTGGATTTGAGAAAAGTGCATATACACGCAGGTTTGACACATGGAAGTAGCGTATACCTTATCAAATATGTTTCAGTTGTTTCTCTTTACTGTTGTAGAGTTTTGGGTTCTAGTTTGAGTTTTGGTTACTATATTCTGGTGACAGTTTTCTGAATGATCAGATTGATGGGTTATCTAAGTGAGTGATTGATTCGGTTGTGGTTGGTTCAAAATTTGATTGTTTGATGCAGATGTATTTGATGATTGAATGAAGTTGTTGATGGATCGAGTTTGAAAATTTATGAAATGTGGTCCCTAGAGGAAGATAGAAGGTCATAACCTTTTGTAGGTCAGTGCTTATGTACTAGCAAACATATCGGCTAGTACAAGAGCTAGGGGGATGTAGCTCCCTTCCAGGAGAAGCTAGAGAATGAGAGAATGTTGTAACCTTCTATAGGTAGAAGCTTGTGTACTGGCATAAGTCTGCACCAGTACAAAAATTGTAAACATATTTTTCTTATTATTAAAAGAAGACAAAGACGACAACAGCAGGTGGTTTTCACCCACATTGGGTTTCCACCTTATATCTTGGTGTTCGTGTGTGTTGGTTATGTGTGATGCTTTATTCTGCTTTTACTGCACTATCTAATGAATTCCTGATATACTGGTTAAAGTTCAATGCATGATAAATTGGGTAAATCAAAAGATCTCTCCATATACGCTGGTTGCCTTAAGTACACTTGCGTATACATGCTAGTTCACTTAACTGAAGTAGCGTATACAAATATTTTTTGAAAATTAAATTATTTATCTGATAATATTGATTCACCTCCCCTCTCAATATTATTTCCAACAATTGGTATCAGAGCAGGTGCTTCAGAAGAAGCTTGATCAGTTGAAGGAAGATCCACCATCATGAGTAATCAAAAAGTTGGGGATCCATCAGACCACCAATCTTTGATGCGAGAAACTTTGTTTATTAGAAGATAAGAACCACATCCTATCTTCAATCACTTGGAACAGATGTCTGGGAAATCGTGGAAGGAGGATATACATCTCCATCAGTAATTCCTAAAGGTGCGATAGGTAAAAAGCAATATGAAACCAATGCCAAGGATGTCAATACATTATTGGGAAGTCTATCACAATCAAAGTTTGTCAAAGTTATGCAACTCAAATCAGCCAAAGAAATATGGGACAAAATCATTCTAAGCTACGTAGGAGACTCTCAGGTAAAACGTGCTAAATTGCAAACTCTCAGAATTCAATATGAAACTCTTAAGATGCACAATGATGAAAGTATATCTACTTACTTCTTACATATAGATGAGGTTGTTAATTGTATGAAGAATCTGGGTGAAGAGATAAAGGAAGTTACCTTAGTTGAGAAAGTTTTAAGATCCTTGTCTGCTAAATTTGAATCAAAAGTATCTGCCATAGAAGAAAAACGGGATCTACAGACTATTACTATGACACAGTCTCACAGAATCTTAATTGCCTTTGAGATGAGAAAAGGAGGCCCTTCATATATGAGAGAAGCCGCATTTAAAGCTTCAGCAAAAGGAAAAGAAGAACTCAGTGAATCAAGACATATTTCAGAAGAAGAAGATGAAGTAAACTTTTTCAAGAAGATTCAATGGGGTTCGAGAATATTTAGAGGTAAACTACCTTTCAAATATTTTGCATGTGGTAGAGTCGGTCATTATGCTACCGAATGTCCTCGTAAAGATAAATATAATAAAGGGAAGGAATCTGCAAAATGGAATAGAAAACAAAGTCTAAGTAAAAAGAGCTATTATACTCATGAAGATAGCGATGGTTTATCAAATAGTGATGAAGATGAAAATAGTAATGACTATAGACTTCTGATGGCTTATGAAGATGATAATTTTTGGGATGCTTTAGATGAAGATGACCTTTATGAAGAAATCTCTAAACTCAAAATCTGTTTATAAGAAAAGAATATGATTATAGATACCTTGACATACCAACTTGCTGAAAGAGAAAAACACAATGAAAAACTAGAATGTGAAATTGTGGGTCTAAGAAAGGATCTTGAGAAAACAAAAGCTCTAAACCTTAGATTTGCTAAAGGATCAGAAACCTTAAATGAAATTATCAAAGGGCAATGTTCTCCTCTAATAAAGATAGGTCTTGGATATACTGAAGAAGCATCTCAATCATAGAATCTGTCAACCTCCACTAAAAGCTATCTTGATGCAGCAAAGAACGATGAACAGTATGACAATCGTCAGCAAAGGCATAAAGTAGATTACCAGGTAAATCAGGCTCAATTTACTTCAAGGATGAACAGAAGCCATAACCAACCTCAGGTAAATCATACTCAATTTGCTTCAAGGATGAATATCAATAGAAACTACAATCACCAGGTCAATAGATTTGATAATCGCGGGAACTTCTTTAATGGTCAATGTTTTTCATGTCATAACTTTGGAGACAAAGTTGCTCAATGTGTTGCTTACAAGACAATCATGACTAGAGAAGCACGAAATCAAAGGAATGTGACAGGGATCAAGAAAAGTTCCTACAATAACTTTTCTCTTCTTATAAATGAAATAGAATGCTCAATCTGTAACAACTTCGGCCATGAAGAATCTGAATGCAGGAGTAAATTTCGGAAAATATCTCAAAAGGATCAAACTCCATTAAATCCCAAATTGTAGAGAAAGAAAGAACCACAAACAAAAAGATGTGGTATAGCCTTGTATGTAGAAGGACAAGAAAATTAGTGGTACATCGACAGTGGATGCTCAAAACACATGACAAGTGACAAAGAAAAACCTCACTCATATAATGCCTTAGAAAAGGAAAAGAATGTCTCATTTGGAAACGACACTCCTGCTGTCATAAAAGGTAAAGGCTCTGTTTTCTTGAAAGTAAAGGTTAAAGCTAGGAATTTTATGTATGTTGATGGTCTGAATCATAACCTATTGAGTGACAGTCAAATGTGTGATCAAGGAAATGAAGTGGTATTTCGATCAAACAGATGTGTTGATCATGAGCTTGATATAGGAGAAACCGTGATCAAAGGTACAAGAACTCCAAAAAACTTATACATACTCAAGGGAGGACGACAACAGTGCTATCTAAGAAAAAATGATGAAAACTGGCTATGGCATAGAAGATTGGTCCATCTAAGCTTTTCTCAAATAAGAAAAGCATGCAGATACCAGGTTGTTTGTGATCTTCCTAATATCAGCATTCCTAAAAATACAATATGCAAATCATGTCAATTCGATAAGCAAACAAGATCTCACTTCATTGAAAAAGAAGGGTCAGCTAGTAAGCCTCTTGAACTTGTTCATACTGATTTATGTGGACTATCAAGGAAAAAGTCACCTCGTGGAGAAGAATACTTTATATTGCTCATTGATGATTTTTCCAGAATGTGTTGGATAGGTCCTCTGAAGCATAAAGATGAAGCATTTGAAAAATTCAAAGCCTTCAAAGCTTTGGTTGAAAATGTGTCAAATCGCAAAATCAAATGCCTCATATCTAATCGAGGAGGGGAATTTACCTCGAATGAGTTCTTTGACTTTTATGAACAACATGGAATAAAAAGGTAGTTCTCCACCACAAGGACTCCTCAGAAAAATGAAGTGGTAGAAAGAATGAATAGAACTGTTTAACAAATGGCTTGAGCTATGCTAGATGAATCTGGAACTCCTGTAACCTTCTGGGGTGAAGCTGCATTCGTTGTTGTCACTATTCTCAACCAAACAAATGTTTGAGTAAACAACACTCAAGCTCCACATACTTTGGTATGGTAAGACTCCTACTGTAAAATACTTCAAAGTTTTTGGAAGCAAATGTTACATCAAAAGGACTAACGAAAAACTTGGTAAGTTTGAACCCAAAGTAGATGAAGGTATTCTCCTTGGCTACTCTTCCCAAAGTAGAGGATATAAATGTTATAATAAAAGACTTGGGAAAACTATTGAAAGTATTGATGTTGTCGTTGATGAAGCATGCAAAAATCCAAAACAGATAAAAACTGAAGATTATGACAATGAAGAAGATGATGATTATTTTCCCACATCAAGTCACACTGATTCTGAAGAAGAAACCAATGAAGCACCAGAAGAAGAGATAACGGTAGAAGAAAAGACTCCGTCCAGGTATGTTCAGAAAAATCATCCAGAAACTCAAATTTTAGGGGAAAAAGGGGCAGGTGTGCAAACAAGAAGAACTATTACAGAAGCCTCAAGCTATCTAGCATTATTATCTTCCACCGAACCTCAAAATGTAAATGAAGCATGAAAATATGAATGTTGGGTCAAGGCCATGAATGAAGAACTTGAGCAAATTGAAAAGAATAATACTTGGGAATTAGTTCCTAGACCTCATGATAAGAATATCATAGGAACTAAATGGATATTAAAAAACAAGCTGAACAAAAATGGAGAAGTTATTAGAAACAAGGCCGGACTTGTTTGTAAAGGATATGCTCAACAAGAAGGTATAGATTTTGAAGAAACCTTTTTCACCTATTTCTAGACTTCAAGCCATAAGAATATTTCTTGCTCTTTCTAGTTTTCAGAAATTGAAGGTATACCAAATGGATGTAAAATTTGCCTTTCTTAATGGAGACTTAGAAGAAGAAGTCTATATTGAACAACCAGAAGGATTCATTCTTGGAAATGATGCAAAACTTGTATGTAGACTCATAAAGGCTCTATATGGTCTAAAACAGGCTCCAAGGGCCTGGTATTACCGTCTTGACAAATATCTCCACCAATAGGGTTTTTCAAAGGCGTCAGAAGATAGCAATCTATATACAAAGCTTGACACTGATAAATTGCTAATAATTGTTGTTTATGTTGATGATATCATTTTTGGTAGCAATGAAGAATCCATGAGTCAGAATTTTGCTTCAGTAATGCAGCAAGAATTTGAAATGTCCCTTCTTGGTGAGCTTACATATTTTCTTGGTATACAAGTTCAACAAAATAAAGATGGTATTTTTCTTTCACAAATCAAATATCTCAAACAGATCTTGAAAAGGTACGGCATGGAAGATTCTAAACCAGTATGTACCCCAATGGTAACAGGATGCAGTCTCAGCTCAAATGATGAATCAGCAGTCGTACATCAACCAACTTACAGATCCATGATTGGCAATCTTCTTTATCTAAGTACCTGACCTGACATCATGCATGTAGTAGGAATAGTTGGAATATTCCAAGCAAATCCAAAGGAATCACACCTTCAGGTAGTCAAAAGGATTTTCAAATATCTACAAGGAACACAGAACTTTGGATTATGGTATCCTAGAGATACAAATCTTACTCTTCATGCATATACTGATGCAGATTGGGCAGGAAGTGTTGATGATAGAAAAAGCACTAGTGGTGGTGCACTCTATATGGGTTCCAGGTTAATGTCTTGGTTCAGCAAGAAACAAAGTTCAATTGCATTATCTATAGCTGAAGCAGAATATGTGGCTTATGCATCTTGTTGCACACAACTACTTTGGATGATGCAAACGTTGCAATACATTCATATCACATGTACTCCACCCATCTCCATTCTATGTGATAATACAAGTGCCATCAGTATTTCAAAGAATCCAGTCATGCACTCCAAGACCAACCACATACCCATCAAATATCATTTTCTATGAGAACAAGTGCTTGAACAAAAGGTCAAATAGGAGTATGTTCCCTCCAAAGAATAGGTTGCTGATATATTCACTAAACCACTACACAGAGAGACATTTGAATATCTCAGACAAAAGCTGGGAGTAGTTGTTGCATCACACTGTTGTTACATCCTTCTTTTTGGAGAAAGGTTGTTATACGCGAGTTTCATGAAGTGTAGTCGCGTACATACACGGGTTTCTGTGGGCACAGTCGCATACATGTTGGTTTGTGGAAAAGCAGTGGGCCAGACTCAGGAAAAAGGGATCTGATATGGTTCTGTCAATTATCTGCTCTGTTTGATGATGGTTACAATCTGTTGATAACATGTGGAAATATGTTGGTCCTCATAATTTTTTGATAACTTGATGTATATCTAATTGATGATGATGCCTTGATATTTCTTACAGATATATGCAATAATCAGATCTAACAGTAAACATCTGGCACAGGTTCAGGGGGAGCATATGCTTCTAATAATGCATTGTTTGCATTATCTTAGAAGATCCTGGTACAGATCCACATAATTTTTTTGATTCAGGTGACTCTTTTGATGATGGAAATATACAGGTTGTTAATCCTGATGTTGCTAATGGTGCAGATCATATATGGTGTATGATGGTTGTTGATAACTATCATGGTCTTGTTTAGATCGATTGTCCTTATTATAAATGTCATGCATATCACGTCATGAAAAGACCTAATTTGTAACCCCACTATGCATGGGATGGATGATGTAATATTTCTTGTTTTTTTCATGTATAAACAATTGGTATATCCCCACTTGGTTGGGTGATGGATGTATGTATGATTCATTGGTGATAGGAAGGTCATTGGTGATGTATGTATAGAGTCATTTTATTCTTTTAGAAAATCTTTTTGCAGACTTTGCTTGTGCTCAGGGGGAGCATGGACTCAATCATGGGAGCTCAATCAGTACACTTCAACATATCAGAGAATTCAACATGTACTCAGGGGGAGCATGACCCTTTGCACTTGAGGTCAAAGGTGGAGAGTGACTTAGTGTTGTTGTTGCCATCAAGTCCAGAGGGGGAGATTGTTGGCATTATGATGCATGTGTTGTACTTGATGGCAACCCACTTATAGCAGAACAACTCACTTATATATGGTAACTAGATGAATCTATAGAAGAGATATCAGATGTGACAGAATGCATGACAGTGGTGTTTATAGATGTAATGAAATGTAGGCAGTTTCAAGGAATCAGTTCAAAAGGAAACTCACTCAAAAGAAAGATCACAGTACAACATGACAACAACAAAGAATTACAGCTCGGACTACAAAGAATGAAGAAAGAGAGGTATACGCAAGTTCACCTTGACCAAGCTGCATATACACGCAGGTTAACAGAACAAAAGGAGCGTATAATGTACACACGCATTTTCACAGAAGGAAAAGCACATATACCTTAGAAAACTAAGCTTTTGGTCTGTGGTATTGGGTCCATGGTATTTTGATCCATGGTATTGGTCCAAGGTATCTAGTCCAAGGTATTGACCCTAGGTATTTAGTCCAAGGTATTGGTCCTAAATAGTTGTGGTCCACGGTATTGAGAAAGGCCTAAAACTATAAAAGGAGGAGAAGATCATTAGGCTAGGTGTGCAAGTATCGAATATCTAATGAAGTGTGAGATCTAGTATGCAGGTTATTGGGTTATGGTGCATTGCTAGATCTAAACCAAGGATGAACCTTAGCAGATGATGAGGGATTAGATCTAATGATGGATCGAGATAAAGGCATAAAATGAACTATCATTATGTGCTTTTGCTCATGTATATTCTAGATCTGAATACTGATGCATATATTATTCAGTAAATGATATGATTTGGGTACAACTAAAGTCTAGAATAGCTGCAAAACTCTGAATTTATATTTACAGATGTATACGCTGGTTGGATTTGAGAAAAGCACGTATACACACAAGTTCGACACATGGAAGTAGTGTATACCTTATAAAATATGTTTCAATTGTTTCTCTTTAATGTTGTAGAGTTCTGGGTTCTGGTTTGAGTTCTGGTTACTGTATTCTGGTGACAGTTTTCTGAATGATCACATTGATGGGTTGTCTAAGTGAATGATTGATTCGATTGTGGTTGGTTCAAAATGTGATTGGTTGATGCAGATATATTTGATGATTGAATGATGTTTTTGATGGATCCAGTCTGAAAATTTATGAAACGTGGTCCCCGGAGGAAGAGAGAAGGTCATAGCCTTTTATAGGTCGGCGCCTACATACTAGAGAACATGTCAGCTAGTACAAGAGTTAGGGGGTTGTAGCACCCTTTCAGGAGAAGCTGGAGAATGAGAGAAGGTTGTAACCTTCTGCAGGTAGAAGCCTGCGTACTAGTATAAGTCTGCACCAGTACAAAAATTGTAAACAGATTTTTCTTATTATTAAAAGAAGACAGAGATGATAGCAGCAGGTGGTTTTCACCCACATTGGGTTTCCACCTTATATCTTGGTGTTCATGTGTGTTGCTTATGTGTGATGATTTATTCTACTTTTACTGCACTGTTTAATGAATTCCTGATATACTGGTTAAAGTTCAATGCATGATAAATTGGGTAAATCAAAAGATCTCTGCATATACGTTGGTTGTCTTAAGTAGAGTTGTGTATACATGCTAGTTCACTTAAATGAAGTAGTGTATACAAATTTGTTTTGAAAATTAAATTATTGATCTGATATTACTAATTCACACCCCCCCCCCCCCTACTTAGTATTATGTCCAACAGGTTGCAAAATCACCTACTCCCAAGAAAGCTTTTCACCCATTTAAGAGAAATCCTTCTTCTACATCCCAACCACCAAATACTATTTCAAATGCTGAATTTGATCAAGAACAGAAGAAGACTCAGCAACTAAAGAAGAAGCAGAAACTGAAGAAGAAGTTGAGTTAAATGGAATGTGGGACTTCATTCTGCCAACTGAAGAGGAAGCAAAAGCTATGCTAGTAACTACAAGAAGTAAAATCTCTACTGATATGTCTAGAACAAATCAGAAACAAAATGTTGCTACTCTTGTAAAGGAGAAAACACTAAGTAAGAAATCTAAGACTACTCAAATTGATTCTATTCCATTATATCCTTCAATTACTTCCAAAACTTTATTAATCTCAGATACATTGGAATATAATATAGTCGAAGATATGAAAAAGATGAGAGAAAATATTTCATTGCATGAATTGATTAAACTCAAACAAGAAAAGAAAATCTTACTTAGAGAATTAAAATCAATTCATGTAGCTCCTTTACCATCCACTGTAGTTACTCAAGCTGCTAAGGATATGGGAAAGCCTCCTTCATCTTCAAACAAAGCAAATCCCACAGATCTAGTTCTAATAGGTGATAGATCTATTGTTGGAAATAATACTGGGGGGGGGTTGAATCAGTATTAGTAAATCAATAATCTTTTTACAATTCCATACTTAGATTCATATACGCTACTTCAGTTAAGGAAACCCACGTGTATACGCAACTGTGGTTAATGCAACTAGCGTATATCCAACAATCTTATGATTCAGTTAGTTGATATTTAATGAGTGCATTAGAACATTATTAACCATATAAACAGTAAACAGGTGTAGTAAAACAGAATAGATCATCACACATAAGAAGCACACATGAACACCATGATATAAGGTGGAAACCCAATGTGGGTGAAAACCACCTACTGCAATTCGTCTCTATCTTCTTTTAATAAGAAACATCTCTTTACAATATTTCTGTACTGGTGCAGTCTTATACCAGTACGCAGGCTTCTACCTGCAGAAGGCTACTACCTTCTCTCGTTCTCTAGCTTCTCTTGGAAGGGAGCTACAACCCCCTTAGCTCTTGTACTAGCTGATGTACTAGTATGTAGGTGTTGACCTACAGAAGGCTACAACCTTCTTTCTTCCTCCAGGTACCACATTTCATAAATTTTCAGATTGGATACTCATGGAACACAACATCATAATCTGAAGGCCACATTTCATCCAATTTTCATACTAGACCCATCAACAACATTGAAGCTCAAAATCAATCACCACTGCAATACAACTATTGCATCAACCAATCACCCAATACTGAATCACTGAAACCCTGTCACCAAAACATAGAACAAAACCCAGAACTCTGCAACAATATTCAGAGCCAACTGTATCACCAAAAATCATGTACCAGAGTGCATACGCTACTTGGAAGAGCCGAACCAGCGTGTATACACAACTTCACCAAAGCGAACCAGCGTATATGTCATCAAATACTTACTTATAACTTCGCTGCACTTCCCGACTTCAGACATACCCAGATCATTACATACAAAAAGATAGTACGTGTGTTAGCAACCAGATCTAGTCCATCAGATCACATAAAGATAAGTCATTATGATCCTAATCCATTATTAGATCTCATCCATCAACACTGAAGCTAATCACAATCAACCAATCTGAATATGCAGAATACTGTCACCAGTAAATAGTCACCCAAACTCAGACTTTGCATCAACAACCAAAACGACCTGTAACTTCAAACATCATAATTCATATGGTATACACTACTTAGATGTGTCTAACCTACGTATATACGTGATTTTATCAAAGTCAACTAGCGTATACATCTGTAAATATTCATTCATAATTTGCAGCTATTCCAGACTTGAGTTATACCCAGATCATAATATTTATAGAACATTACATGCATCAGTATACAGATCTAGAATGAGAAAGATCAAACCATATAGAGATGATCCATTCCAAGCCATAAGATCCTGATCCATCATTAGATCTTGTCATCCATCAACCGCTGATGTTCCTCCTTGGCTCAGATCAAGAAAAGCATCATAAACCTATAACCTGCATACTGAATCTCACACTATATCAGATATTCGAGACTTTCTAAGTGTCATGGCCTAATGATCTTCTCCTCCTTTTATAGTCTTATACCTTACTCAATACCATGGTCCAAAACCCCTTAGAACTAATACCTTGGTCTAAATACCTGGGGTCAATACCTCGGACCAAATACCATGGACCAATACCAAAATACCATGGACCAAAAACTTAGTTTCCGACATGTACATGCTTTTCCTTGCATGAAAGTGCGTGTATATGCATATGAACCTTCTGCTCAATGAACTTGCATATATACGCAGCTTGGTCAAGGTAAACCTGCGTATACCTATTTTTCTTTCATTTTTTGAGCCTGAACTATGATTTAATACTGTTAACCTATAGTACTTTGATCTTCATCATCAAGGACAACACCTGTAACATAATGTTAACTTACTGTACTGTGAACTGTCATTTCCTTTGAACTACCCTGCATCACATCTGTTAACACAACTACCATGTATTAATGTCACATCTGATATCTCTTGTGAAGATTCATCTAGTTACCATGTATAAGTGAGTTGTTCTGCTACAAGAGGGTTGCCATCAAGTACAACACATTCATCACAATGCCAACATCTATTTCTCATACTCCTCCATTTCTTCTTACTTATGAGATTTAAAAAAAAAATGTCCATAATTGCCTTGCTATTTCAGGAGCCTCTTCAAACATCATGCCAAGAACTGTGTGCACTAAATTAGATATTACACCTTAAAAATTGGTTGTACACATAGTTCAACTGGACGAGACAAAAGTAGAGGTACTTGGAGAAATGATACCAATTTCATTCAGGCTTTCCTTCGATCCAAAATTTTCACAGATAATCATAATCTAGTGGCTGATATCCATAAATTTTATGGTTTAATTCTGAGTAGGGATTGGTCTGAAAAGTTACATGGATAATTTGCAAATGATTGGTCTCATATGTGGTTACAATACATTGGTAAGCCTAACCAAATCATGGTAGACCATGAAAAATTCATGAAGTACACAGCCACTGATCTTGAGGGAAGCAATGAACCTGTAGATTTCACTAATAATATCATTAGAAATTACTCAATTGAGTCATTCTTGGGATCCTTTAATGCACAAAGATCTCCCTTTCCAAATAATGTTGTAGTATCTCAGATAGAAAAAATTTCGCAAACAGATGCTTCCAAGTGTATAGATGTAGTTGATAAACTTGTAGATAATTCATTATTCTGGACTCTTTATTTTGATGGTTCCAAGTCTGAAGATGGTGTAGGTGTTGGATGTATCTTAATCAGCCCGCAAGGAGAGAAAACTATGTTAGCCTGCAGGCTTGAATTTCAATGCACTAACAATACTGCAAAATATGAAGCATCGATCAAGGGTTGTACAAAGACATTGGCCTTGATTTCAAGTATTTGCAGGTATATGGAGACTCTGAGATAGTTATTAAACAGGTAAGAAACATAATCCATTGTGTGTCTGGGAATCTCAAACATTATCAATCCCTAGCCCAGAATATTACTTCTCACTTCACTGCTTTTAACATTTCTTCAGTCCCCATATTACAAAATGAAAGTGTTGATTTACTTTCCAATGTAGCATTTAAGCTTATACCTTCAGAGGAATTTAGTCCAGATAGATTTTCTATAGAGTTAATTTTTATACCATCCATCCCTGATAATGTAACAAATTGGAGAGTGTTTAATAATGATGTTGATATAATCGATTTCCTTACATCAGAAGGATCTTATGAGGAACAAATCATAGATGAACATGAACATGACTTGCAAATCAACCATAAACAAGATCAAAATCCAATTCCAAAGTCTATAGTCAAAATGGAATATCTCTATGATTTGAAAGACAGATTTAAAAATATTACCAACTCCAAGACTCGGAGTTCTACTTTGAGATTTGAAGTGGTAAACCTAGGCACAACTGAAAAGCCTCAAAACATCAACCTAGGTCTTGGTTTATCATCTGAAGAAAGGATATCATTCATCAAGTTGTTGAAAACATATAAAGGTGTCTTTGCTTGGGATTATGTAGATCTCAAGACCTGTGATACCTCTATAATTCAGCACACTATACCGATGACCTCTAATGAGAAACCAATTCAACAGAAGCTTAGAAAGATTCATCCAAACCTTGAAAGCTAAATCAAATCTAAGTTGAACAAACTTCTAAAAGAAACATAATATTTCCCATTAGACACTCAAAATGGGTATCAAATATGGTTCCTGTCAAGAAAAAGAATGGATATATTAGGATTTGTATTGATTTTAGGAACTTGAATAGAGCTTGTCAAAAGGATAAATTTCCTTTGCCTACTATGGAGAAAATATTGCAATCAGTTGCAGGCTATGGTTTAATGTCTTTTCTAGATGGATTCTCAGGATATAATCAAATTCTTGTACATCTATATGATAAACTAAAGACAACATTCAGGACCAAGTGGGGGACATACACTTACCAGAAGATGCATTTTGGACTCATCAATGTAGGTGCTACATTTCAACGCGCCATGGATATTGATTTTAAAGGTCTGATTAATAAATCAATTGTTATTTACCTAGATGACATCACAGTATATTGAAGGAACATAAACAATAATTTGAATGACCTAGAGCATATTTTTGAAAGATGCACGAAATATGGCATTTCTCTAAATCCCAAAAATTCATACTTTGCCTTAGCAGAAGTCAAGCTTCTTGGATTCATAGTGTCCAAGGAATGAATTTATATTGATCTTGATATAATCCAAGAAATCGAAAAGATTCCTCTCCCACATAACAAAAATACCATGCAATCATTCCTAGGCTAGATTAATTTTGTAAAAAGATTTGTTCCTGATTTTTCACAAATTGTTCTACCCCTTCAATCAATGATAAGAAAGAATGCAGTCTACAAATGGGGTAAAGATGAAAGAGAGTCATTCGAGTTAATCAAAAAATCCATTATCAGTGCTCCTTCTTTAACAACTCTAGACTTTCTCAAACCTTTTGTATTGTACACATTTTCATCTAGTACATCATATGCAACATTTTTAACACAGCTGAACGATCAAAACATCAAGGCACTTATCTCTTTTTTTAGTTCCAATTTACAAGGTGCCGTTCTAAACTACTCAACTATTGGGAAACAATATTTTTTGTCTTTAAACCTTGAAACATTTCAGACCTTCTCTCCTCAAAACAAATACAAAAATAGGAGTACCTTACCCTACCATAAGGCAATTATTGATTCAAAGAGATGTGGGGGAGAAAAGAACCAATTAGCTCACTGTACTTCAATAATACGATGTAGAAATCCGACCAGCTAAAATTGTTAGGGGCCAAGGTTTTTGCAGGATGCTAACTGGAGCTTCCCACTTATCAACAAAAGAAGACCAAGGTAATGAAGTACAAATATCAGAGGTAAGCCTCAATGATGCACAATCACAGTATGTTGATTTGAAGTTTTATTTAAATAATGGATATGCTCCTATGCATCTCAATTACAAAACAAAGCATGCTTTAAGGTTGAAATCAAATCAATATGAATTAATTGATGATGTATTATTTGGAAAAAATTATGATTTAGTATTATTAATATGCCTAGAAAAACCTGAAGCTGAAAAGTTTATGGAGGAGTTACATGATGGACTAGCTGGAGATCATTTCGAAGGAAACAACACAACTCACAAAATCCTGCATGAAGATTATTATTGGCCAACATTATTTAAGGATGCACATGACTATGCAAGAAAATGAAAAACTTGTCAAACTGCAGCTGGAAGAGAAAAGAAACCAGCATTCCCTTTACAGCCAGTGAATATCCAACAACCATTTGAACAATGGGGATTAGATATAATTGGTGAGATTGTTCCTAACTCTTCCAAGAAGCACAAATACATCCTTACAGTACTGATTATTTCACTAAATGGGTAGAAGTTATCCCACTAAAGGTAGCTAACACAAAAAGTATTACATACTTTATTGATCAGTACATAATCACTAGGTTTGGCTTATCCACAGATTTAATGTTTGATAATGCATCTTATTTTTCTGGAAATACTATGGTAAAATTTTCTTTAAAAAGAGGTTTCAAATTAAAGTATTCGGCCAACTATTATCCACAAGGTAATGGATTAGCCAAATCAACAAAACAAAAATCTTATCAGAATCATCAAGCAGACTATAGACCAAAATCATAGGAATTGGCACAAAGCGTTGACATTTTCTCTTTGGGTAGATAGAATAACACAGAAGGCCTCAATCAGTTCTCTTCCTTTTGCTTTAGTTTATGGAAAAGAAGCAGTTCTCCCTACAAAAATAGAAATCTCATCTCTTGCCCTAGTGTAATTTATTAATGAAAATCTGTCCTCTTCTCTTCAAACAAGACAATTTCAAATCCTTAATCTCGAAGAAGAAAGATGAAAATCTAGAGCCACCCATTCCCATCATCAGCATTTCATCAAAGCCTCTTTTGATACAACCTCTACCAGTCATAAAACCTTTGAAGTAGGTGATCTAGTTTTGAAATGGGACAAAGCACATAAGGAAAAGGGAAAACACACCAAATTCCAACAACTGTGGCCTGGACCATTCCAAATCATTGAGAAGATTGGTCCAACAACATTTGGTTTACAAGATCTGTCAGGTAGAATTGATTCCTTGCCCATTAATGGGAAAATTTTGAAAAAATACTTTTCCTAGAAGACAACCTCTTCTAATTTTGTATCATATTGTCTTTAAGATTCTTAAGAAAATAAAGGTTAAGTAGTATTTACTTTTGGCTTCTCAAAATAAAGTCTTTGATAATATTTTTATTTTTCGCTTCTATAAATAGGAAAAGTTAAAAAAATAATTAGAACATTTGAGTATCAAAATGAACCTTATTTCTTTGGAAAAACTTGACCTTGCTAAAAACACTTATTCTATGAAAAAACTCTTATCTTTATAAAGTATAGATGTTTTGTTATCAGTCAAGAAAAGAATTTTTAACCTAGTAAGGACTTGCTACAGATGATTATATCAAAACTCTATTATTATCATTCAAAACTCTTAAAAATGGCCAATGATTCACCCCATCTAATAAAATTTTCTTTTTCATTGTAATTATAAAATATGCAAAACTTAAAAGATAACAAGTCTCATTACGAGCTTGTTTACCATGATCATAGGGGAATAATTAAACTAATATTACCAAAACTACATATCAAAGCAGGGTAATAGCCAATGATCTAATCAATCAAAAGACAAGGGGTCTCATCAAGAACCATCTTGTTTAGTTTAGTTACAACTAGTATATGGCATTGTCATTATTGGGTTAATAAGCCTAGACAATGTCTTTTAAGAAAATTGAAAAGAAAATTACATGAAAGGAAAAAACAAGATCCAAATGAGAAAGAAACCAAATGAGTATCATTTTGAATTTAGAAAATTGCTTCGAATGGGACAATGATTCATTGTTGGTTAAAAGATAACCCTATCGAGGCTATGAATGCCAGATGGTAGTAGAGGCTCTATCTATGATAAATGAGTAAACAATAAAAAATAATATGTAGAAGACACCTACTATATCTCTTTAAATCTTAGTATTGATTGATGAAAACATTTGTATTTATATCACTACAAGAGTAAAGTAGTTGAATAAATAAATTAAGTGAGTAATTATGATTTCAGAGAAATGTTGTTTAGTTTGTAACTCTTGTAATTATTATTCCTATAACTCTTCTAATTTTGAAAGTTTTGGACATTTAAAAAAGACTAATCAGAGATAGTGAGTTCTCCCAAGTGAATCGCCAATAGTTGTACTATGTAACAACCCCACCCCCCCAATTATAGGGAGTAATAGTTAATATTTGACATATAAATGCGGACCCTTTTAAATTTTAGCCTTCCAAAATAAATGCTAACTCTAAAAAATTTCCTTAAACCTTTAGAAAGCAACCCATAGCTAGAAACTTTTATCGCAAATCGCATTTCGCAGTTTTCCTTATGACAATTATAAGCATCCTAAAGAAAATCCCAAAATGCGATATATGATAAAGCCCTCACTGTGATTTTTCGATCTTGACACTTTAAGAATATGCGATCGCACTTCGCAAGTCACAATTTAAAAAAGCATGTCATTGTGTCATCCCTTAAAAATTACAAAATGCGATATTGCAAAGTTTCACAATCGCATTTCGCATTATCTCCAATATGCGCTATATTGCAACGTTCGAAAGTCGCGATGCAGAAAATATGGCGTGAAGCATGGAAAGTTACTGAGTTTTAATGAAATATTAACTGGATTGACAGAGTAATTAATGTTTAGCAGCTCGAGGAGATAAGTTGATGTTTTCAAGTTATAGCTAGTTAACATAGAGATTGCATTCAAAATCTTCCCATGATTCAAGTCATTTCAAAGAGCTCTCAGCCTTAATTGCCCTCCACTGTGTGTGTTGATACATCTCCCTTTTATTTTCAGGGAAGCTTCAAAGGAAATTTCCTTACAGAAAGTAATTCAAAAACAGAAGCAACAGAGTGTTTCAGAGTCTGAGGTTTCAGAGATGTCACCCATATTTGCTGATACAGTTTGCAGTGCTGATGGAGGAGCAACAGCATGGGAAGTCATCTACAATAGACTTGAAGATGAGCAGCCTAAAATTACTGTCACCAAGGAAACAACAGATTCAATAAAACCCTTGGGAGTTCAATTCAAAGATGTTGCTTGCTCTTTTCTTCACAGAATAGGAGCAAGAGCCAAGATACTACCATACACAGATATGGTTAGATGGGTGGTGGAAAATGTCAATATTGAAGACAGAAAATTCAAGAACTCAAAGATGGAGCTGATGGGATCATTCAAAGCTGAAGATTTGAAACAAATGTATCATCTTCCTAACCCTCAGGATATATATGAAAAACCATTCCTAGCCAAGTTCACAAAGCAAAATGAAGAACCCTTCAAGATGATTCAAGGATGGAGAGTCCTAGAAAAAAAATTCAAATATGATAGGACACATATGTACCCCATATATTCTTTAGCTAATCCCCAAAAATATGCAGCTTATATGTTATGTAGATTGTATGGAATGGCTTATAGTACCAAGTTCTCTATAGAATGGGTCCATTTAACTGATGCATGTGTCAATTCTCATATAATGAATTGGGCTACTATCCTATCGGATAACTTAGCTACTGCTATTTCTAAATATCATTAGAAGAGATCCACCTCCACAAAGAACCTTCCTCTATTTTATATGAGTGCCTATATCATGGATTTTATCTGTTTCTGTACTAAGTTTCCAATTATGGGTTGGAAAAGGACCTTGCAAGACCCATATCCCATCCATCTCAGTCACAAGCAAATGTGGGAATCCTGTTTTGTACCCCATTTTTACAAGATATGCCATGGTGTTATTCTACCATTACATCAATTTATTTTTGATAATAAGGCCACCAAGTTTTCTAAGGATACCAATACAAACCTTCTCATATTAGGCAAGTACTTTGTTAAACAATGGTTCACATATATTAGAGTTTATGACAGTACAACAGAACCACATGTACTCCCTTTGTATGTCTCTGACAAGCTGTTAGCTAGAGAAATAACTCACCAAACTGTTGGAAAAGGCTTAACCAAGACCTTGAAAGATAGCAAAAAATCACTATGGCCACCCTTTCCCATCCGGTGTGGTTCTTTTTCATTGGAAAACTTCAACCATGCAAACAAATAATTACTAAACATAGAGAGCCTCAGGTTGCATACTCTGCCAAAGAGGCAATTTGACCCAGAGAAAGTAGCGCAAAATGTTACTACAACACTAAAGGTCAAACCCTTTCTCCATGAAGATCATGATTTTGAAGATATTCTACAATAAGTTGAATCATTCGAGCAAGAATTCGGTTGGGCGAAGGTGAATTTGAATCCTGGTGACTTTGGAAGGTTTCAGGAATTTAGAAATCAGAGGCTCGAAACAATCCAATTGCATCTCTTAAGAACTGATGACAAACCTACACCCAGTTTAACTATTAACAGGGAAGGTCCAAATTCTCGTATAGAATCTTAGGTGAATACAGCTCAGGATATATGGAAGACACAAGAAACAGAGACTACAATGAAATCCAATAGAAGGTTAGCTGAGAAATAGGTCAAAAGTGACCTATCTCAAGATACCCGTCCCAAAGGCAAAAGAAGAAATTTGGAGCAAGAATGGTACCAATTTAATAAATAACTCCAAGATACTCCCAAGACAACAGATCTCCAAGAAACCACATGATATCATACTCCACAACAAACTCAAAAAATTTCATCGTCTAAGCCAATGAATGAGTAAGGGACAATTTCACAGAATAGAGAAATCATTCCTACATTTCTGACATTTGAGAATATCCTAAAGGTTACAGAAATAGATCCTTTAGATGTATTCTACAGCCCAGTGCATAAGGCTGTAGTAAGAAGATAGAGGAAAAGAAGGAGAGTGGAAACACCTGAAATCCCACCAAGGAATGAACCAATGGATATAGTCTAGAGGGATATTCCTTCCAATCCAGCTAAAAATTTAACTAGAATGTCACAATTTACAGGGGCATATGCTACTACCACAATGGATAAAGCCATTGAAGTATCTATTTTGTTAAGGGAAAGGGAAGAAATGATAGCACAACTTGAGCAACAGCTAGAAATCGAGAAAGAAAACATGAACAAGCAAGCTATTGAACAAATAGTCCAATTGTAGCAAGTATGGAAGTACTTAGGATAAGTCACGAAGCAAACATCTCTGCAAAGATCATGCAAATCCAAGAGTTGCAAGAGGCTATGGTGAAATATAAATATGTCCCCACTGTTGATGAATTCATCAAAGAGGCATTGGAGCTAAACTCCATTCTGTCAAAACAACAAGATCTATTCTGCTAGAGAATGTCCCATATCACCCCTTATCTGAATACCAATGATCAATTAACAGATAAGGCAATTGATCAGAGAACCAAGTTTAATGACTTAAATACTAAGATCTCTGACTACATTGAATGGCAAGAATCTGAAGAAGGAAGAAGTGCTAATCTGCCAGAAATAGAAGAAACACACAAAGACATATTATTCACAGATTGGGATGCACAGATCAAGAAGGCAGAATTGGAAGTAGCAAGAGCAACATGAGTGGTAAAGAATATTATAAAAGAATTCAATCACACTTTTCACACCACCAAATTGATAAAATAAGGTAACCCAAAGTCACTACTAGATTTGAATGACTTGGATAAAAACTAGAATGCAAAGATGAAAATCAAACAGGGGGTGATCACAAATTATTCACTCAATTCAACACCAAGGATACTTCCACCTATTACAAATACCATCTTTGCAGGACAGGTCAGAACGCAATTTAGCATCTCCTCAAGTAAAACCAATGTCTGATAGATGTGACATCAAGGAAAATTTGGTAGACAACAAGACATCTTCATAACCTCTGGTCACTAAATCACTTTTACTTTTAGAGTTAGTTGCTAGTTAAGAGGAAGGTTGTTTGAAGCCTCCTCAAATATTTTGTATAATATATTTTTGAACTTTAGCTAGATAATATGTATACCCTTCTCATGCATAGAGAAGGGTCCAGATTTTATCAAAAACATTTGCAATGAATGCACTTCTATAAGTTTGTGAATGCCTTGATGAAATTATGGAACATGGTCATTACTTTTGAATATCAAAATACTTTCATTTGTTGATTCACTATTGTATGCTTGGAAAATAATTTGACTGAAGAAAGGAGTTGATCTATGTCACTAGTCAAATGAGTAGAACCTCACACATATGGTACTTTTATCTTGTATGAACAGTTCTGTTTTATTAAATTAGTGATAACATTTTGTTTTCATGAATTATATATGGACTATGTTCCCTCTATTATGTGTTAATTGCACTACCATATGATGCCTAGCTGAAAGTATTTATTTTCATATATGATCATTAAGTATTTGCGATATAATTTATACATTTTCTTGACTAACTATTTAGTCAAAGAAATTATCTTTACATGTTATCATCTCTGTTTAACACGTGAATGATATTTATTACCACATACCAAACAAATATCTTCTTAGATGGCATATAGCACAGAATACCTCAGTTTTATATTAGATTAAGTTAATTACAGATTTGGATGACAAAATAGGCCATTTATTTATCATTATTATTATTGCAATCACTTGAGAACCACCCATTCTCATTTTTAAACCCATTCTGGGAAACTAGTCCCATCATCACTAGTCGAAGCCACCACATCAAACGGAAAAGGAGTTGCCTTCAAGGTCCAGACCGGGTGGTTATCCCCCTATTGGAGTAGTAGAATTCTGAGGCCTCAACAAAAATGCGATGGAATATGCTTTCCACAACATCAAACATATCATGTAACCCTATCTGGGTCATCTCCCACCTCACTCCAAACATCGGGATGATCACCCCTTGCATTTACAAACCATTTTTCTCCTTTCTAGGAATTATAATATTCGCATTAACCTGCACAATTGTGTGTTTTGTGTTGGTTCTAGTTGACTCCTTGGTTTTTTCATTTCGAAACAAGGAATTCGTATTGATCTTTTAAAATTCCAGGAAATTGTTGACTTTCCTGCGCCTTCCTCCCTCGTTCATTTACAAAGACTCCAAGGGAAATCTAACTTTCTAAGGAGGTTCATCCCTAACTATGTTGAAAGGAGCAAAGGATCTACTTGCTTACTGAAAAAGGGGATTCCCTTCCATTAGGATGACGTTTCACAAAAATCTTTTGATGCCTTGAAATATATATTGGTTCGGGCATCTCTCTTATATCCCACTAACTATCAGCATGACTATTTCTTGTACCTTGTTGCCACCATCTCTACTATAGTTATCGTGTTGGTCCAAGAAGAAAATATGGGGATTGAACATCCCATTTATTTTCTGAGTAGGAATCTCAATGATTCTGAGATCCGGTATACTCATGTTGAAAAGTTATCTTTGGCAACCATTTAAGCCATCCATATATTTCATTGTTACATCTTGCTCGCAAAACTAAATTTGTTTTGGATTGCAACCCTATGACATAGATATTTTCATGTTAATAACCGGGGGGGGAATACTCTATGTGGATTGTTATTCTCCAAGAGTTCGACCTGGAATTCATCAAATCCAAGTCGAACCCCCAGTATGGATATTTTTTATCTATCTTGAGAACCAAACTTTTTGACCTATTACCTCTTACTCAAAGTAGTGATATATCCAGTACCAAGCCCAAAATTACATGATTATCAGTGACACCTTTTATTGTCGTGGTATCGATACGATTTTATGTAGGTGCCTCACTCTTAATCAGGATGATAAAGTCTTGAATGAATGCCACTCGGGGGCATGTGGCAGACATTTATCAGGTTACATTATCGCGAAAAATATCTTACGCACTAGTTACTTTTGGCCCACCATTTTCCGCGACTGTATCCTTGCAATCCAAAAGTGTCATTCATGCCAGATCTATGATCGTAAAATCCATGCCCCCCTGCTCCATTGCATCCCGTTGTCACCATTGTTCCCTTTGTGAAATGGGGTATCGATTTTATGACATGTAACCCTCTTTCGACCAGTGGACATGGCTATATAATTGTCATTGTTGACTACTTTACGAAGTGGGATGAAGCAATTCCTACATTCAATAATACCAAAAAAATGGATGCATACTTTTTCTTCAGCCACGTGATTTCTAGGTTTGGTGTTCCACAAGCAATAGTTACAAAACATGGGAAGCACTTTCTAAATCATATAATGACCGAATTAGCTACCAAATTGGGACTTTCGCTTGAAAATTTTGCTCCCTATTATCCTCAGGCTAATAGAGAAGTTGACGTAATTAACAAAGTTATTAAGACTATGCTTCAACGCATGATAAGGGTCCATAAATCAGACTAGAATTTGCCTCTCTATGCTGCCTTGTGGGCATACGGAACCTCAATTAGGCCTGCTACTAGATTCACACCCTTCCAGTTGGTGTATGGTCTAGAAGTGATCCTCCCCTTCGAATGTGAAATTCCATCGTTGAAACTAGTTATCGAACTTCTTCTTGCTACTTCCACAGAGGAGGAGGGTCTTTTACATCAAACTCATTTCGATGAAATTCGGAGCGATGTCACATTAGCTAATGAAGCTCATAAAAGATGCATCAAAGCGCAATATAACAGAAAAGCCTAGAGTATTCTCGGAAGGGGATCTTGTTCCTTTATATGACCAGGAAGCTAACAGGTTAGGTCTAGGAAAGTCCTAGCCTATGTGGTTGGGCCCATACATTGTCAAGTGACTCCTTGCAAAAGGGGCTTATGGGTTAGTAGATCTCGATGGAGTTCCACTGGCGTAGTCTAGAAATGGGTTGTACCTCAAAAAATATTGTGCTTGATCCCATGTGTTAGGGTCCTATAATTTATAGGAAGTAATGAGCATTGAATAATTGCTTTCAATATTTCAAATTGTATATAATATGGCTTTCTGCAAATGATTTCCAAAAATGATAGAAAAATTAAAAGAGGGTATAAATAAAACTAATAGAAAAAATAAAGGAAAAATAAAAGAAATGATAAATGAACCCCACAAAAAATGAATAAATGTGAAAGTGATGCTAGTTTAAGTGCCACTACTAGCCTTCTGGCTTTGTAAAGAATAAATTCATGAAATTGTGTGCAGCTTGTTTAAATGCCACAATCCCTTTCTGCTTGAGACATACAGTTTAATCATGTTCAAGCTGGTTTCAATTTATGTTAATTAAATTAGAGTGAATAACTTAGCCAAACAGTGTAATCTTGGCTAAGATTAGATAGGTAGAATAGGTGAATAAATTTAATCCAACAGTTTAATATGGATTAATTTAGTTGATTAGATTAGTTTAGTGAGTTGAAATAAACATTCTTAGTCTATTAAGAATGAAAAAATAGATAGGGTTTGCAAATTTAAATGCACCCTTATTTGTTTTAAAAAAGCATTAGAATAGGAAAATAAAGGTTTTTCGATGTAATAGTCTAAAGTGGTTCATTGACCAAAGTATTGGACTTTGGTATATAATGCATGCGCCCGAAATATGTTGTGGCACTGATCAATGTTAAACCACATACATTTTCCCCGTTCCCGATCATCCATCACACTGATCAAATAGCCCAGGATTAGTTTCAGACCCCTCCAGAGTAATAATATTTAATGATAGGGGGGATCCGAAAAGTAGTTTTCCGCCCCCCTATGTGTCAACATCGTAGGATTTGAGACCCCCCACCTTGCTTACGAGATACCACCTACCCCCCACCTCCGAAAATTGTTTCACCTCCTGCCACAACCCGCCTTCCTGCCAATTGTCGCCTCCACGCCTCGTCTCATCCACCTTTCCCATCACACCATGTGTCCCTCCTCTGGTCACTCCCGCCAATGGTCCTGCGCCATTTGCCCACCAATCCTCAAATACGACATTTGCGACCATTGCACCTGCCATTAAGGTTCTTTCCATTCACCCGTGCTATTACAAAAATTAATGCCATATCAAGACCGTTAATCCAATGGTTAAGTCTAGTCCACGCCTTATAAAAATTGAATTCTCATATGCGATTACACATTTCTGTCTTTGCCTCATGAACATTTCTCTTGCCTCCATTTCACTCTAATCTCACACCAGTGTTCCTATTACTCATCACTGATAAATCTACAGAGGTACCATGATTGAAACTTCCCGCCAATTCCTCAAACTTGCTACAAATTCCTTTTGTCCAAATTCCTCCCCTATCCATTCTGCAACTACAATGGCACCCAAATTTGCCCCTGTAGTGAATCCTATGCTCACTCCCCCTGTCGACTTAGACCACATTCCACTCACTGACAGAGACTATAAGATTATCGAAACACAGTGTGAATTCGACCTCTTCGAATTACGCTGTTGGTTTTAGGATAATTTCCTTGATCAATCTGATGAAATAAACCTCTGGTAGTCCAGACTTCCTCTGTTTGTTTTCCCCTAGTCCTATCATTTTCCTGAATTATTTTTAAAATGCCAAGCCTCTTACCTTTCAAGTAGGAGGGCTATTATTTCTCCAAATGGTGAAATTCTCTTCACCATTATAGCTGATAGCATAAATCAAATGTTTTAGGTTCCCCATAGTGATTCCCTTACCCCTTTTTCCCTTGAATCTCTTAGAGAAATTTATCATAAATTAACCTTCCCCTAGAGAGCTACAATTTTTGAAGTTTTCCTCCTCGAAGACTCTCAACTCCCTAAGAAAAATCCCCCTTATCCCTCTTCTATGTTCCCTCAAAGGACCAGACAGATTATCTCTGTCTTGTCATCCATTCTTGGTTACTATTCAAATGAATGGGTAGATGAGCCTATTCTAGGCTTTTTATCCACCTTTTCTTCAGAAGAAGGACTATCATTCACCTTTGACTATGGTCACTTATTAGCAAATGTAATTCATGAACAATTCCTTCAATTTATAGCTGAAGTAATGTTCAGATATTCTTCTATTCTCATGTACATGTTCATTTTCTTTCAAACAGATAAGTTTCCATTCGTAGTGCAGAAGCTTGATCAACAAGGAGAGTTGCAGTCTGTTGTCTTCTAGACTTCCTTAATCAGAAGACAATCACAAGAATTCAACTTCACAGACTTCATAGATCAGTTTGTGTATCCAACAACTTGTTTGCTAAGTGGCCAACAGGTTCCAAGGATTAGTGAAGACATTCAGAAGGTTTTACAACTCAGTTAACAGGTGAAAACAGGGGACCAGTACCTTTACCAATCATTCATAGAAATTAGAGTATATGTTTTAGAGTTACCACCATATAAATTGCCTAGGTATCTACTAATGAGAATATTTTCCTTGGAGTACATCAGGAAAATAATTCACTTTGAAAACATTCATTTCATGGCAACCAAGAAGAAATCACAGTTCCGGATCAAAACACAGATGAGACCTATCATCTGCAATAGTAGAGAAGCAGGAGACGAAGTAGACCTCTTGCTGAAACAAATGAACTTCCCTCTAAGTTTCACTTGGTCATATGACCCCTTTTGGGTAATTTCCAAGTTAAGATTGGAATAAAAAGCTACAGCCTATGTGCATACTTAGAGGCTAGAAATAGAAAAGTATATGAACCATCACACTTAGATAGAAAATACATTATAGGAGTTCGAGGAGTAAGTACTTTCTAGGACAGCTTTAGAGACTCCCATACCTAGAGAAAACACAGATAAGAGACCAAGAGAGTGTTAGCCTCCTATTGCAACAGGTGTTCATCTTTCATGATTGACATTTTTTACATGCCAAATATGTCATACTTTGCATGCTGCAATGCTCCATATTTCCAGAAAGAAGTCAAAAAAGAGTCCATGAATGTATGCCAGTCTAAATGACACTGCTGTATTCCAATTTTGATGACTTAACCATTTTCTGAAGAATGTTATGTTAAGGGAAGTCCAAACAGCTTAATCTTGGCTTCCCTAGGTTTCAATTTCTTGCTTTAGAAATAGAGAATGAATATCTTTCCAAACAGCTTAATCTTGGCATATTTGCAGATAGGTAGAGAATCAAAGGAGCCCAACTGCTTAATCTGGGCCCTTGGCAGAAATAAGTGCAGATTTAGATAGGAGGGCAGTCAAAAGAAAAATTGTAAAGCAGGGTCTGCAAGTCTAAGTGCACCCAAACCAAAAGAAGAAAAAATGTTAGGTAAGTAGGCTGGGTAGGTAGTTTTGAGGTTGCAGAATGTTGATTTATGATCAATTTTGTGTTTCAAAGTGATATTTTACTACAGATCACAATTGTAAGGCAGTTTTTCATTTGGAGCAGGTCAAGCGAGGCATGTCTAAACTCCCCCTTCTTCTAATTCCCTAAATCACTCACTAACTTCCCTGAAGAGGTCAAGATCTGCTTGAGCCTCTTAGTTTCATCATGTTTCATAAAACATTTGCCTAAGTAGAGATCTGCTTTACTTAGGAGTGCTGATATCTCTTCTACAAGTTCCACCCCCCTAATAGCCTAAAGATTCACATACTTAGCACTTTCTTCACACTTTCATATTAACTACTAATTCTTACTATGTAGCTCCCTATCTGTTCCCCCTTCCCCTACTAAAAATATGTTAATAAATCTCCCTATGTACATATTCCCATCCCCTGGCATTTTAGCCCTATATATATCAGTTTGGGAAATGTCGAGTTCATCTGGGACTCAGCATTAGCCTACTACGTCCTAACCCTGGGATTAGCTTGACATCTGGTTAAGTTAAATAACCTTTTTCTCACCCCTTTACCCATAACGTTTCATCCCTTTTAACCCCTCGCGCTCACAGGTTCGGGCTTAGTTTAAAAAATATTTGATTAAATTATGATCCCGGCGCTCAAACCCTGAAAAACCCACAAAAAACCCACTAAACCAAAGTCTAACCCCCCCGCGGCATCATACAAATTTGAATATTCGCACGGGCCCCATCCATTATCCCTCCGCTGCCTCATCTGTTCCGCCAGCCGTCCGATCGCCCGCGCCACAGATCTACGGTGGGCAGGTCTTCTCATCTCCGAAGTCGCTGAGGGATAACGCCCGGAAGATCGGCGGTTTTCCTGCCGTACTCCCGCCACACATCGCCCTCCTGGCTGTGGCGGAGCCCCCTCTGCTGAAACCACCTACACAAAAAGGCGGTGCGCCCGAAACTGGATACCACTCTCCCCCCTCCTGCCACAGTGTGACATCACCCTGCCACATCACCATCCCGCGTCGGCCTCCTGCCACCGTGTCCTTGCCACGTAGCTACCACCGTACTACCACGTCACCTCCTCCGCCATACCGCCACATAACCCGGCCGTACTGCTGATGTCACCCCGCTGACGTCACCCCGCCATGTCACCGTCGTACTGGGACCCACCGCTAACGTCATGCTGACGTCACCGTCAAAAAGTGCGAAAGGTGCAAATCGCAGCCTAGGAAGCCCGGAATCAGAATCTGAGGTAGTTTTTCATGCACGATTAGCGCCTAGCACTAATCGCGCATGGCTACAGGAAATAGGCCGAAATGGAAAGCTCCTCACTGCTCAGCCTCCAGCAGGCCCAAAAGGCGCAAAATGACCAGAATTTCTTGGCAAGACATACAGAAAGGGGCAAACACAATTTTTAAAGCAACAGAGGGCTGAGCAGCAGCCATAAAAGGTCGATAGGACAGTCTAAAGCACTCAGAAGACATTAAAGAGGCCAGGTTTAGCGCCAAAGTGTATCAGAGGAAAGATGAAGTGGCAAAGAGTATCAGTTCAGCAACATCAAAGCAGGTGAAAATTAAAGCCTCCATCAAAGTCAGCAGAGCAGTTAAGGCCATTTAAAAACTTATCTGGTCGGGATTAGTGCACATTAATGGCACCGAACAATAGCAAAATCAAGTTAGAGGTAGAGATAAAAGACAAATCACAGTTATTACAGAAATACTGCACCACACCACCCAGGACAGACATTAACTCAGTTTGATACAGCTGCCCTCAGCGCGGCTCAAAGATATTTTCATGCATTTATTTCTGGATAAGATTAGGTTAAAGTAATCATTTTCTTTAAGACCTGTTTAGGTCGGCTGTAATAGATTAATTTTGAATAATTTTCCCTATTTATACGACCCTCTGCATTGTAAAAAGGGTTGGTTGGTTGATAATCTCCATTAGAGACTCGCACTGGATATCTTAGATGTTTTACTTAATAAAAGATTGCTAAAAAGCTTTGGAGGAATGACTGTCTGCTCTGTGTCTAATGGTTTGAAGAATTGAATGTGGAATTCTTGTGCAGCAATATGAATCAATAAGTTTTCCTCACCTCTGTTATTTCAATTTCATATATGCTCAAGTTGCAGAATGAAGGATTGGTTTAGAATTTGCTTAGTTGCACTCTATGCTCAGTTTCTGTGGCTTCTTAATGTTTTCCTCTTGATTTAGGCATAAATATGAATTCTGTTATGGCTCATGTTTGATCTATTTCACATATGAATGACTGTTATCTACAAATTCTTAGTTGCTCCTAGATAGGGCTCATTTATCTTCTTTCTGCTAACCTGAATGAGAGATTCTTAATTGCCCCTCATTCCTTAGCCTTTAATCCATCTCTTTTACCTTGAATGAATGTTTCATATGCAGCTAGCTTGCTCCATATTCCTTCTTGTAACCAAGAAAACGCACGAGCAGTCCTACTCCTTGACTCCACGCCCAATGGTTCTAAAACTTTCATGCTATCCCTGCCTCTTTATTTGAAAGCATAATCCTTCCCACCAAAAAATCAAAACAAAACCCCTCGAACTCAATAACTAGACTAAAAACCTTATCAACAAAGCTAAATCAGAAAGAGAGAGCCCTCTCTGATTGCAGGTGGGCTAGAACCTGCAGTCCAAAGATTGCTTTGTGGTTACCTCGACCGTATCCTTTTGAGCTGACCAGAAAGACAACCTGAGTGATAACATAATGGCGACTCCGCTGGGGAACATCCTCAGTTAATTTCACATATCAAGTTGGAAAAACTCCATGGGAACAAAAATCAGTTGTTCAAGTGCTGCCTATTCCTTAAAACTACAGATGAAGTTTGAATGTCGGCCAGGAAGCCTTTGAAACTATTCTTGCTTTGCATTTACAGGAGTAAATAAATGCTGCTTCAGTCAATCTTCATGTTAGTTTTAAACTGCAGATAGCTGTTCCAAAAATTTGATCAGTTCCTTGCTAATTCTAAAAAACATTCACAGAAAATACCAAAACAAATTAGAATCTGGCTCCCAAAAAGAATTCTCGTTATACTAGGTCAAATCCAGACCCAAATCCCCCAGCTGCTTTTGAAAATCCGAACTTAATCCCAAAGATCCTTAGGAAGCACGAACAAAGTGAAGATTTTGCTGATAATAGTCCTGAAGCAGTTAACACAAGCAGTGTTCCAACCCCTATCAAAGTTTTATTTCGTTCAACCCCTGCTTCCCCTTGTTCATCATCTACTTCCCAAAGCACTCCTTCCACACCTCCATTCACTGCACATACTCCCATTACCACCATTGTTGTTACAGCTATTCCAGTTGTCCCTGTTGTTCCTGTTGTTCCACCTATCCCTGTGAATATGGCTAATAGATATGCACCCCTGCAATTACCTGCAAATCCTAGGGCTATGCCTCATGATTATCAAACTAAAATCACATATTTTGATGGAACTGGTACTTGCACAGCCCTTTAGCATACCAAGAAGATGCAAGACTATTTTGAGAACTACGAAATAGATGATGATAGTGTGAGAATGAAAATTTTTGTTCAAAGTTTAACAGGTGATGTAAGAACTTGGTTCAGATCACTTGCTCCAAATTCTATAACCTCTCTGGATGAGCTTTATCAATCCTTTACCAATAGATGGGAAAAAAAGAAAGACCCATTGCACATACTAGATGAATACGATACAATAAAAAGAGGCCCTCAAGAGTCTGTCCTAGATTATTGTGCAAGATTCAAAAATTTCTATAATGCAATACCACAGAACCTAAGACCTCCACCTGACCTTGCCTTGTATAAATTCCCTGATGGATTCGACCCAGATATGGCATACCAGTTAAAAGAAAGATCCCTTCAAACCCTTGCAGACATGCAAAATGTTGTTGTTAGCATAGAGGCTAACCTAATTGCCAAAAGAAACAGAGCTAGAATGGAGAGAAGAACCACCTTCAAAGAAGAACCCTCAGCCTTAGATCAGAAACTTGATGCTATTATCAGTGGCATGCAAAGGCTGGGAGACAGAGTAGAAAGTGTTGAGAGGAAATCATCATGGGAAGGACAACAGTCCAATACCATAAGGAACCCAAATTTTAGGAAAACGCAGAACACAAATGCTGGTAGGTCTAGCCCAGACCATGATATAAGACCCCCTTTTCATGAAAATTATGCGGAAGCATCTACATCTAGTGAGCCCACAGAGGACACTCACATGAACTTAGTGGATTCAAGGGCTGAGCAACAAATTTTCCTAACTCAACAAGACCAAGATGAGCATGACTTTAATCAATTTCAGACTAAGTCTGGTGAGTCTTTTGATTTTAAACAAGGCTATGATACTGCTGTGTATGAGGTCCACAAACAATATAAGCTGAGAACTAGGACCATTGATATTTCTGAACCTAGCAAACCAAAGGATGGCAAACAACCCAACAAGACTAAAGGCAAGGCCGTCATAACAGAACCAACTGATATACCTGTCCCAAACCCACATCAAGTGACTGTAGAGGACATAACAGAAATGCAGCCTTCTATTGATCAGCCTCTGCCACCTTCTTCCTCGAAAGAGAATTTGAACAGCATTCCAAAAAGCCCTCCTAAAACAGAAAAACCGCAAGCAATTACTTCCTTAACGTTGATAAACAAGTCCAAATTGCTAATACTCCAATGGAAAAAGGGAAACCTGCCTCTCACAATACTAAAACCCAATCTGAAAAATCATTTGACTTAGAGGCAGAAATAGGTAAATTGAAGATATCCATCCCCTTGTCTGAACTTGCTTAACATGATGTGTATAGGCAACAAATTCAAAGATCACTTCAAATGCCAGAAGTCAAGGATGATATCAATATTCTTGATGATCAGCCTGAGCTGCTATTCGGTCTAGAAGCTAATGGAAAATCAACATATGGATCTGTCTTACCCTTTTATATCAGTTTACATATACATGACAAAGTCCTGCACAATGTTATGTTTGACTCAGGTGCCTCACACAACCTTATGCCCAAAGCTGTAATGGAAAAACTGAACCTTGATGTTACAAGACCCTACAAAGATCTATTCTCCTTTGACTCAAGTCAAGTCAAGTGTTTAGGCCTCATCAAAGACCTGTGTGTCTCCTTAGTCCAATTTCCTAACAAGACAATCCTCATGGATGTGGTGGTTGCTGACATTCCACCAAAGTATGGCATGCTATTGTCAAGATCTTGGGGAGCAAAACTCCAAGGATCCCTCCAATTAGATCTCTCTTATGCCACTATATCTATCTCTGGGCAACCAAAGAGACTATATAGAGAAACACTGATGAAGTATGTGATAACTAGTGAGAGCAAGCCTGAAAATTTTCCCATTTACTCAATCCATTCTTATATGGATTCTTTTATTTTATTTAATGATGAAACAAGTCCTCCCATTGATGGCAAGCCGTTGGCTTTAGAACTGAACACACACATCAATGAAGAATCGATTTCCCATACTGATGAAACTGTGAAAACAGTTAATGCAACCAGCATGCTAGAAGAACCTCCCCAAACAGAAAATTCAAATCTGTCCACTGTAAGAATGACTGAAACTCTTGACACTAACCACAAGCAAGAAATCACATGGTATTTAGAGTTTGATGGCTTTGTCAACAAGTTAGGAGCAGGGGCAGGTGTCTGGATTCACAATACACATAACAATCATGCAGAAGGCCATGCCTACAGACTAAATTTCAAATACACCAATAACATGGCAGAGTATGAGGCTCTCCTCCTAGGCCTTAAACTGCTCAAAGCTCTAGGAGCTGCAAAATTGTCCATTTTAGGTGGCTCCTATTTAATCATACAACAGATGAAAGGTAACTTTGTTACCAATGAAAATATAATGAGGGCCTATAGGACTGCCGCCACTAGTATACTCAATGCATTCACTGAATCCAAGCTTACCAAGATTTCAAGAGAGCATAACATTCATGCACACAGCCTAGCCACTTTTGCTAGTACATGCAAGCTCCCCTTTGAGCCAAATCACCATTTTACTGCTGAGATAAAACATAGGCCTGCTGTCCCAAATAATGTTAAAGATTCGCAAGTGTTCGAAAATGATGCCGAGATTAACAATTTCCTCTCTCTTCAGCATGAGTTTTCAAAAATTAACATTGACATCGATGCTATGACGGATGAACAACAGGAAATGAATGAAAATCAGCAGGATGTAACTGCTATAACAGCCAAACAAATGTTAAACCCAATTGTCTTTGATAATACAAATATAGAAGAGCTTAAACAGATGCATTTGGAGGACATAGCAGAAATAGAGGCCGAGATCGTTGATCTGAAAGATAACTTTCTCCCTGCCGGCCTCACTCCATTGGAAGACATGTTTGATGCAAATGATGTTCCCAAAAAACCAAAAATGCAGCCCTTAAACACTGATATAGAAGAGCACAACATTGGAACAGCAGAGCAGCCCAAAATGATCAAATTATCCAAAAATCTGCCACCCGATCAAAAGCCTAAATATGTTGATTTGTTCAAAGAATTCCAAGATGTATTTGCTTGGAGTTATGAGGACTTGAAGTCCTATGACACCTCAGTAATCCAACACACCATTCCCTTAAAACCAAACCAAAAGCCCTTCAAACAGAAACTGAGGAGAATCAATCCTATGCTTCTCCCTTTGATTGAAAAGGAAGTGAAAAGAATGTTTGAAGCAGGTATCATAGCACCCATCAGATTTTCTGAATGGGTATCCAATCTTGTTCCCACAAGAAAAAAGACAGGTGAGATTAGGCTATGTGTAGACCTAAGAAATTTAAATCAAGTCTCCCTAAAAGACCACTACCCATTGCCCAAAATGGATCATATTCTGCAGAGAGTAGTGGGGTCATCTAGAATCTCTTTGCTAGATGGATTTTCAGGTTTCAATCAAATACTGGTTCACCCGGATGACCAAGACAAGACTGCCTTTACCACACCGTGGGGAACATTTAAGTATGTGAAGATGCCTTTCGGACTTAAAAATGCTGGTGCTACCTTTCAAAGGGCAATGGATATTGCATTTGCCAAGGAAATACATGATTTCCTAGTTGTCTACCTTGATGACTTAACCCCCTTCTCCAAATCTGATCAAGAGCACCTAAAACATTTGAGGCAAATATTCATGACATGTAGGAAATATGGCATTTCCTTGAACCCCAAGAAGTCCCTCTTCAGCCTTGAAGAAGGCAAGCTTCTTGGCCATATCATATCAAAAGATGGGATTAGAATTGATCCTGAAAGAATCCAAGCCATCCTCCAAATCCCATATCCAAGGAACATAAAAGAGTTGCAAGCATTCCTTGGGAAGATCAACTTCCTAAGGAGATTTATCCCAAATCTAGCTGAGCTGATAAGACTGTTAAGCAACATGTTAAAAAAGGATGCCAAGGTAAGATGGTCTCTTGAAACCAAACAAGCCTTTGAGGGCATAAAATCTACCTTAACCCAAGCCCCTGTCCTCACAAGTCCACAATTTGATAGGGACTTTATCATATTTTATTTTGCATCTGATCACACCATAGTTGTTGTCCTTTTGCAAAAGGATGATCAGGGAAATGAAAATCCAATTGCATTTTTCAGCCGAGCCTTAAGAGATGCTCCTTTGAACTACCAAATCATGGAAAAGCAGGCCTATGCCCTTGTTAAGGCCATCAAGGATTTCAGAGTTTACATTTTATATTCACATGTGATTGCCTATGTCCCAAATGCTCTTGTAAAAGACATATTAACCCAAGAGGGATTAGAGGGCAAAAGAGGCAAATGGATTGCAGACATCCTTGAATATGACATAGAAGTAAAACCAACCAAGCTCATATAGGGACAAGGTTTAGCCAAACTGATGTCCGAAACAAACTTCCAAGCCTTAGACATTAACCAATTGGACAATGAACAGGAGCTGGCGACTCTACAGATCAGTGAAACCTTATTGCAATCCCCATGGTATGTTGATATATGCTTTGTATTGTTAAACCTGTTTGCTCCCCCAGGATTGTCCAGAACCAAGAAAATATTTTTAAAGATGAAAGCTTCGAAGTTTTGTGTCATAGATGGTGCTTTATTTTGGAAAAATCATGAAGGTATATTGCTTAATTGTTTAACCATGAGTGAAACTAACAACGTCATGAAAGAATTCCATGCAGGTGACTGTGGAGGACATCTATATTGGAAGTCCACTGCTGATAAAATTTTAAGGGTTGGTTTCTATTGGCCCTCTCTTTTTGCAGATATAAAGAAATTTTCCATTTCATGTCACAAATGCCAAATCTTTGAGGGAAAAAGAAAGCTGTTGCCCCTGCCCCTTAAACCCATCTCAACTGAAAATCCTTTTCAACAATGGGGTCTTGACTTCATTGGAGAAATCCATCCCTCCTCCTCAGGCCAGCACAAGTGGATTCTAACGGCCACCGACTATTTCACTAAGTGGGTTGAAGCCATCCCATGCAGGCAAGCCAATGACACCATCATTATCCAATTCCTTGAGTGCAATATCCTTTCTAGATTTGGCTGCCCTGAGAAGATCATTACTGACAACGCCGCTGCTTTCAAATCCAAAAGGATGATCAACTTTTGCCATAAATTTCATATTACCTTGGGCCACTCTACGGCCTATTACCCTCAAGGTAATGGCTTGGCCGAATCCTCAAATAAAAGTCTAATTAATATTATCAAGAAGATCTTAGAAGAAAACAAGAAGAACTGGCATAAAAAGCTCACAAATTCCCTATGGGCAGACAGAGTTTCAACCAAGAAATCCATTGGGATGAGCCCTTATGAGCTAGTATATGGCATGAAGGCCAAATTTCCTTCATCATTGGGCATCCCTACTATCAAACTGTTACAGGAGATTCAGGCTGAACCAAATCACATTCAACGAAGAATCAATCATACCATTCATCTTCAGCAAACCAGAGAGCAAGTCTATGACAGAGCTTAAATTTTGCAAGAAAAGCTCAAAAAGATGTTTGATAAGAGAGCTAAGGATGAGGATTTCTACATTGGCAACAAAGTTCTAAGGTGGGATTCACGAAGAGAAGACAAGGGAAAACATGCAAAATTTGATTTTTTATGGAAAGGGCCATTTGTTATTTCTGCTATTTAGGTGAATAACACATATTTTCTCAAATCTCTAGAGGGAAGCACTGCTGAAGAAGGCCCTGTTAATGGCCGAATGTTAAAACATTACCATAATCCCTTTTAAAAGGATACAATGCAACTCTGTACATATTTCTTTGTACATTGATATTTGTATATATCAGCACTTTGTTTTTATATTTTGTATAAGTAGTCTGAGTGTTAGAGGAGCAATCTTTCAGTAACTGTTTCTAGACCAGAGCTAAAAGAAACACATCAGTTTTGATCTATATTTTTCAAAGGCACAATGCTCAAGCAATATTGTACATAACATTAAGCACGCAGAAGAAAGCAGGCGATGCTATACAGTTCACAGTAATTCAGTTGAGGAGAGAGCTGTTCATATTTCAAAGTTTCACACTCTTAACAGCCAGCACAAAGAAGTTTTTTTAGTCTACAGCAACAATAGAAGATCAAGGCAGTCTGACCTGCTATTCTTGGCTTTTCACAAGGAAAATCCATCCCCAAGTGGAGCCACTGTTAGCCTCCTGTTGCAACAGGTGTTCATCTTTCATGATTGACATTTTTTACATGCCAAATATGTCATACTTTGCATGCTGCAATGCTCCATATTTCCAGAAAGAGGTCAAAGAAGAGGCCATGAAAGTGTGCCAGTCTAAATGCCACTACTGTATTCCAATTTTGATGACTTAACCATTTTTTGAAGAATGTTCTGTTAAGGGAAGTCCAAACAGCTTAATCTTGGCTTCCCTAGGTTTCAATTTCTTGCTTTAGAAATAGAGAATGAATATCTGTCCAAATAGCTTAATCTTGGCAGATTTGCAGATAGTTAGAGAATCAAAGGAGCCCAACTGCTTAATCTAGGCCCTTGGCAGAAATAAGTGTAGATTAGATAGGAGGGCAATCAAAAGAAAAATTGTAAAGCAGGGTCTGCAGGTCTAAGTACACCCAAACCAAAAGAAGAAACAATGTTAGGTAAGTAGGTTGGGTAGGTAGTTTTGAGGTTGCAGAATGTTGATTTATGATCAATTTTTTGTTTCAAAGTGATATTTTACTACAGATCACAATTGTAACGCAGTTTGTCATTTGGAGCAGGTCAAGCGAGGCATGTCTAAACTCCCCCTTCTTCTAATTCCCTAAATCACTCACTAACTTCCCAGCAGAGGTCAAGATCTGCTTGAGCCTCTTAGTTTCATCATGTTTCATAAAACATTTGCCTAAGCAGAGATCTGCTTTACTTAGGAGTGCTGATATCTCTTCTACAAGTTCCACCCCCCTAATAGCCTAAAGATTCACATACTTAGCACTTTCTTCACACTTTCATATTAACTACTAATTCTTACTATGTAGCTCCCTATCTATTCCCCCTTCCCCTACTAAAAATATGTTAATAAATCTCCCTATGTACATATTCCCATCCCCTGGCATTTTAGCCCTATATATATCAGTTTGGGAAATGTCGAGTTCATCTGGGACTCAGCATTAGCCTACTGCGTCCTAACCCTGGGATTATCTTGACATCTGGTTAAGTTAAATAACCTTTTTCTCACCCCTTTACCCATAACGTTTCATCCCTTTTAACCCCTCGCGCTCACAGGTTCGGGCTTAGTTTAAAAAATATTTGATTAAATTATGATCCCGGCGCTCAAACCCTGAAAAACCCACAAAAAACCCACTAAACCAAAGTCTAACCTCCCCCCCCCCCCCCCCCCCCCCCCCCCCGCAGCATCATACAAATTCGAATATTTGCACGGGCCCCGTCCATTATCCCTCTGCCGCCTCATCTGTTCCGCCAGCCGTCCGATCACCCGCGCCACAGATCTACGGTGGGCGGGTCTTCTCATCTCCGAAGTCGCCAAGGGTTAACGCTCGAGAGATTGGCGGTTTTCCTGCCGTACTCCCACCACGCGTCGCCCTCCCGGCTATGGTGGAGCCCCCTCTGTCGAAACCACCTACGCAGAAAGGCGGTGCGCCCGAAACCGGATACTGCTCTCCCCCCTCCTGCGTCAATGTGACGTCACCCTGCCATGTCACCATCCCGCGTCGGCCTCCTGCCACCGTGTTCTTGCCACGTAGTTGCCACCGTACTACCACGTCACCTCCTCCGTTGTACCGCCACGTCACCCGACCGTACTACTGATGTCACCCTGCCACGTCACCGCCGTACTGGGACCCACTGCTGACATCACTGTCAAAAAGTGCGAAAGGCGCAAATCACAGCCTAGGAAGCCCGAAATCAGAATCTAAGGCAGTTTTTCATGCGCGATTAGTGCTAATCGCGCATGGCTACGGGAAATAGGCCGAAATGGAAAGCCTCTCACCGCTCTGCCTCCAGCAGGCCCAAAAGGCACAAAATGACCAGAATTTCTTCGCAAGGCATACAGAAAGGGGAAAACACAATTTTTAAAGCAACAGAGGGTTGAGCAACAGCCATAAAAGGTCGATAGGACAATCTAAAGCACTCAGAAGACATTAAAGAGGCCAAGTTCAGCACCAAAGTGTATCAGAGGAAAGATGAAGCGGCAAAGAGTATCAGTTTAGCAACATCATAGCAGGTGAAAATTAAAGCCTCCATCAAAGTCAGCAGAGCAGTTAAGGCCATTTAAAAACTTATCTGGTCAGGATTAGTGCACATTAAGGTCGGGATTAGTGCACATTAATGGCACCGAACAGCAGCAGAATCAAGTTAGAGGTGGAGATAAAAGACAAATCACAGTTATTACAGAAAGACTGCACCAAGCCACCCAGGACAGACATTAACTCAGTTTGATACAGCTGCCCTCAGCACAGCTCAAAGATATTTTCATGCATTTATTTCTGGATAAGATTAGGTTAAAGTAATCATTTTCTTTTAGACCTATTTAGGTCGGCTGTAATAGATTAATTTTGGATAATTTTCCCTATTTATACGACCCTCTGCATTGTAAAAAGGGTTGGTTGGTTGATAATCTCCATTAGAGACTCGCACTAGATATCTGAGATGTTTTACTTAATCAAAGATTGCTGAAAAGCTTTGGAGGAATGACTGTCTGCTCTGTGTCTAATGGTTTGAAGAATTGAATGTGGAATTCTTGTGCGGCAATATGAATCAATAAGTTTTCCTCACCTCTGTTATTTCAATTTCATATATGCTCAAGTTGCAGAACGAAGGATTGGTTTAGAATTTGCTTAGCTGCACTCTATGCTCAGTTTCTGTGGCTTCTTAATGTTTTCCTCTTGATTTAGGCATAAATATGAATTCTGTTATGGCTCATGTTTGATCTATTTCACATATGAATGACTGTTATCTAGGAATTCTTAGCTGCTCCTAGATAGGGCTCATTTATCTTCTTTCTGCTAACCTGAATGAGAGATTCTTAATTTCCCCTCATTCCTTAGCCTTTAATCCATCTCTTTTACCTTGAATGATTGTTTCATATGCAGCTAGCTTGCTCCATATTCCTTCTTGTGACCAAGAAAACGCACCAGCAGTCCTACTCCTTGACTCCATGCACAATGGTTCTAAAACTTTCATGCTATCCCTGCCTCTTTATTTTAAAGCATCATCCTTCCCACCAAAAAATCAAAACAAAACCCCTCGAACTCAATAACTAGCCTAAAAACCTTATCAACAAAGCTAAATCAGAAAGAGAGAGCCCTCTCTGATTGCAGGTGGGCTAGGACCTGCAGTCCAAAGATTGGTTTGTGGTTACCTCGGCCATATCCCTTTAAGCTGACCAGAAGGACAACCTGAGTGATAACAGAGAGGATGTTTCTCCATCAGTTACAAAAGTCTCAGCTAAAGATTTCAAAATATACACAAATTACATTAAAACAAGCTCTAAAATAGACTTCCCATCACTAGAGGACACACGAGGCACTATTGTACTCTCATGTTTTCAGACTTTTAAGTTGGACAATGGTACCACAGATTCCCCATCATCCTTAGCTACTAAAGAGATTCTAGCTACTATACCTCAGACACCAGAATCATCTACAAAGTAGACAAGGCTAGATATATTTCATAGATATAAAGAGATTAATTAGAGGAATGAATCCATTCATGATAATAAATCTTCTCAATTCAGGAAGCAATCTTCCTCCATCCAACACAAGCTCATTTCAGCATATGATACAGAAAAGGGAGGGATGCATATGGCCTTCTTGCAGGCCCATGCCCCTCAAGCAAAGTCAATAGCATATTCCAAACAAACTACTTTTGAATTTGAGGAAAAGGATGTCCATCCTTTAGATAAAATAGATATGCATAGACAGGCTGGAGAAATGGTATACTCTACTTTCACACAGACTGCTATCACTGCTTCCAAACTATAGCTTACTTTGAATAATGTGTAGTCTCATCTTAAATTGGAGAAAGTATCCTCACTTTCCAAATATACTATAATCAAATACTTGGAGGAAATGGTGATCAAAGCAGGCTTTGATCCAGAAAATTGACCCTAAAGAAGCAATTGAAGCTGCGAGTAATAGAAGACCTCGAGGACAAGGAACTTGGAGAGACAGAGCTGCAAAAGGAAGAGATTTTGAAGATTCTAGTGGAATAAAGTGCACAGATCAAAGCAATGGAAGCAGAAATGGAAAAGTTGATAAAGGAAAAGGAACAGAGTTCACAACTGGCAGCAGTTCCTCTTTATGTAGTTCCCATTGTATCTCTACTTCAAACAGGTGTACCTATAGCAACCACGATAGTAGGAACATCATTTTCTACTGTGCTTCCCACATCAGTTGTAGATGACTTAGTTAAGTTAGCTGAATCCATGGAAAATATGTCTATATAGGGAGAAGAGCTAAAGAATCTTAGGCGGGAGGTGAAGGTCTTATAGGAACAGAGTACAAGGTTTGAAAATTCCTTCCTGACAGAAACACAGAAGTCCCAAACGTTGTCCCAGAGATTGCAGAAGATGGAAAAAGATTGTGCCATGGGAAATACATTGGCACAGGTAAAAGAGAATATCTGGAAAAGGATCAATGAAGATATGGAAGACATTTGGCCTTCAATCCAAATTATTTTTGAGCAACAGGAGCTAATTGAACAGTCCAATGAAGCCATCGAGTAGGTCAGAAAGAAATTGGGAGATAAACCCAATGAAGCCACTGAGCTCATCAAATTTCTTAACTCCAAGAACAGTCAGGAATTGGAAGAGTTGGAAATTGAAGATAGAACTGAAATGATTTTGGAAGTTAGGAAAGTGTTGACTAAAAGAAATCTTATGAGATAGCTTGAAGAGAAGGGTCAAATTATGAACATTGGTATACAAAAATTCTTCACCAAACTAGAGACCCTCTACAAAAAAGGACTTCCAAACTTATTAGTTATTAATGACAAGCTCAGCATGTGGTTGGATTACAGTGAGAAAATTATGACCAAGGCAAGAGACAGTTCCAAGGTTACAGCTACAAGATTTAGAATGACAATAAAGGCGTTCTTGGAAGTATTAGCATACGATCTCAATATTCAGCATTCAATTCCAAATTTATTCATCATTAGGCTGACATTTTCCAAATATACTAAAGTCGATGAAGTGTACAGAAAGTTGATGAAGATGAATATCCCAAGTGAGAAACATTGGGATAAACTTTGTGAGTTACTAGAGTAAGAAGTAGTTTCAGGGGCACAACTTAGCATTACAGCACATGCCTAATTTGAGCGCAAGATAGCTAGCTATTCTACCAATTCAATGCCACCACTTCAAACTGTTCGAATTTCCCTAATATCATTGTAATAAGTTAGATTGATTTATTTTTATTATTTTTAGATACATCCTAGTCATTCTGATAGGATTTTTTTGTAAATTAGTTATAAATACTTCAATTTATGAAGCAATAGAGGTTGGTTTTTGTACAAAGAACACTATTGTATATTTCTGAAGCATTAGTAGATTACCAATAATACAGAAGCTCTTTCACAGGATTCTTGTGTCAAGTCGTTGGTGAAGTGCATATATCTGCCTTATGTGTTTATATTTCTCTGTTTATAGCACATATTTGTTTTCCAAATCTGAATTATTCAATAGATAAGTAAAGGGAAGAATTTGTTTAAATCTACACTCTACACCTGGCTATGAATAATTTCAATGTTTTCTTCTGATCTTTAAATACAGAATTTAGGTAACAATTCTCTATATTTAAAGCGATCCTTAAATTTGTTCTTCTTCTCCATTTTATAGACCTTAAAGAATCCATTTTGTTTGGCTACCCTGCCCTATGAGACCTATCTGTAGACACCGCAGTTGATTTTTATTTTATATAACAGACTCCATAGAAAAATGATAATCTAGTTATCAACCAACCATTCAAATACAAATCAAACCTTAGCCTAATATTCAATCTAACAAAGTTAAATCTTACAGAGAGAGCCCTCTCTGAAGCTGGCAGGGTTAGATCCCAGCTTCCAAAGTTCGTTTGTGGTTACCTTGGTGATTTTCTTCTACAACCTCAGAAAATTATTGAGTGCTAACACCATGCATAGTACACTGTGTACATATTATCTATAGGTGTGTTGAGTGTGTTTGCAGTGTGTTTTCAGAGTTTCCCATGGTTTCTACTGATTCTGTTTACTTTTGGATTGTAGATGTAAACCTCTCTCGAACCATATATTGGTTATGCTGATGGTGCTAGTCGTACTACTCGAAACTTATCCTCCGTAGTGTGGGCTATCTTTACTCCAAATAGAGAGCTAGGGAGCATGCAAGGGATTTTCATTGGTTGCTTGACTAACAACATTATGGAGTATAGCATAGTGGTTGAGCTACTATCTTATGTTATTTCACATGGTATTCATTGTATAGTCATCAGGCTTGACTCACAGCTTATAGTGTTACAACTCACCACTATATATTCAGTGAGAAATATTGCCATCCTTCGCATGGTTTTGAGAGTGCTCTTCTGCAAAGACATTTCGATTTCATACGATATGAACATATTTCTAGAAATATTAACACATTAGCATATGCCCTAGCTAATTTTTTTTAGATTGACATTGCAATGAATATAAATAAATTTCAATTCACATCACATCATATTGAAAGAATAATAGGAACTAGGAAACACTAAATATATCTATATATATATATATATATATATATATATATATATATATATATATATATATATATATATATATATATATATATATATATAGTAAGTTTGGTTTTACAAAATGTGTGTCTCGAGACACATATGGCTACATCACCCATTTGAAAACTAAATGCAAAACATCTAAGTAGACATATTATTGGTTCTCATAATAAAACGACAATACATGAGCTATCTTGCACATTAATCGACCAATACAACTAGGCACTCTGATTGTTTGTTGTTGAAGTCGCAATGGATGCTGATCAGAAATAGTCTCATCAATCCCATGTGTCAATCCCTCCATGTGTCACTCTGCCTCTTATAGGATCTAATCTACCTAAATATATCATAGCACATCATGTCCTATCGCAGTGACTTGTACTACTCCCACTGCCACCTCATATGGTTTTTTCTCTATACAACATAGATATGTGGCAACTACTAATCGAATAGGTCCAACATATGCATGAAAATGCTAAATAGTTTAGTCTCGAGAACATCAAAAAACAAAAAACCAAAAATCTTGAAAATTTCAAAAACTTAATTATCAAAGTATCTTACTTGAAGCATCCCATTTCTCACCCTCAAGCAACTCAAGCTTGGGATCATCACAGAAATCCATCCTTGCGTAAGGATAATCATCGATAATGATGAACTACATCCGTAGCCATCCAAATAAGACAGGTGAAAAGTTGATTGCAAATTGGCCTACATGTCATCTCATGTGGTCTATCCGCCTCCTCATCTATGGGGTCCATGGATCGATGGGATCAAGTACAATATGTTGAGGCTATAGCAATTGCATCCACTCTAGAGAAAAATAGAATAAGATCACACCATAATCAAAGTTTTTCAACTTCCCCTCCTTTTCTCTAGTAATTTGTTCCTTCAAACTGACCAAGACACCCTCACTCAAGTTGAACATTGTCGAATCTAGACATTCTATCCCATACTATATGTAAGATTTGAATGTTAATGTAGCGTTAAGTTTCCTTCCAATCTTGCAATAAGGAACAAGAGCATTCTCAAAGGTAATCGAGCCACATCCTTTATGCTAATATTCCCATCCCTAGTAGGAAGGGCTCAAGGTATGCAATAGGTAGTGATATAGTCTTTCACCGTCTCACTACCACTTCTTCCACCTAGAAGAGAGATGAGGACACCTCCCTTTGACAAGTTTGTTAGGAAGTAAATATCCTCTACCTTTATCTCGAGTAGATTCTCCCCAAACCTAATGTTTGTGCCTGAATATCCCATGAACGGACAAGTTACTTCAACAACTCTATCTGTTACATCATACCGGGAAGGCATAAAAATTTCAATAACCCATAGTTTTTGAGAACCTGGATGGTAGGAGATTCGTTTATTGTATTCAAGTCTTGTTCCTCATGTTCTCTTTCTCTCCAAATGAATGTCATTTTGTGCTAATGGGTACCGAAAATATCAACAAGGAATCCATTAGGCTATTTTCCATGCAAAAAACTTAACAAACTTTCAGGCAAAACTGAAAGAAAACTTAGAGAAATGCACCCCACACAACCCAGGAGTGTTTACCACATCATTTCAACTTTCCTTGCAGTGTTCCTTTGCCTAGATGTAATGTAGTTTTCGACACAGGAGGGTGTGTTGGTCCCATGGCATTTTTAATGAACTCTAGGGGCCTCAAAACATTGAAACTTTTGCATGAAAACACAAAAATGAATCGTGGAAAGATAAACAAAGGTTTCAATTCCTACTTAGAAGTGATGAAACTTGAAATGGTTCCCTAGATTGGTCACAATAAGCTACAGAATATCGAGGGAAAAATGGCTCCAAATGCTCACTCTTGAAGGTAAAATGTGAAATGGTAAAAATGAGAAGTCATTTTGAATATTTATGGTCATTTTCTCATTATTTTATTCATTTTTAGTATTTTGACCAAGATATTCTTCATTTTTACTTTGAAATAGGTATGTTTAATCCTTCTTTTGGTGTTTTGAGTAGGTTGGCAGTTGTTAGCAAGTTTTCATTATGTTTTGAATAGGTGACTTTGACCACAGAGTATATTTTTATCTCTTTTTTGAGCTCTATAAACCTATGAAAAATGAACCCCCATGGAGTCCTCTTTCAACTCTTTTCAGACTCCCAAAATATGAAAATATTTTCAGTCACTTGCCTTTTTGAACTCATAAAAGTAAATGTAAAGACTTCTACTCAATATAAGTTTAACCCTTTTCTGGACTGAGATAGACTAGCTACAAAAAAGGAATACCTTAGTTGAACATGGATAAGAGGTTCTCTTGGGTATTGTTTTCTGCCTTTTCAGGCCTAAGGGACTACCTATGAAAAGGGACATCTGGAATTTTCTTTTTTTCCTCTTTTTCAAACTCTCTAAACATGAAAAAATGTTTATTTTTACCTTCACTAGACTCGTTAAATCATCAAACAGTGATGGACTTTTTGAACATGGAAAGTCTGAACCACTCCTTATCAGGGTTCCTTAAATACACTCACATGGATTCATCCAAAGGATGAACTTAAAAATCAAGCACATGTCATCTTCCTCAAGTTTGTTAAAAAATAAAGAGGTACTGACTAGTATGGTCGGGCAAATTGGGAAAACAAGGGATTCCATTTTGGCTAATGGCAGTGAGTCTTTCTTTAATACAACACTCTTCCACTTCATCTCCTTAGCTGTCATGTTGGATAATTTGCTTGTATTTTGGTTATCATACCATTTTCAGAGCCTTCAATTCAGTTTTGGGTCAATGCTTCCAACTCCATTCACTGTCATCGGTGTGTTCAAGAGAAGTCATTCAATTGATCTCTACTACAATACTCCTAGTTTTGTTTGAGCATCATTCTAATAATTCTGTCTCAATCATGATACCTGTTTCATTTCATTGATGGGGCATACATCAAGGCCCTCCTACGATGGGTCGCTTCCTGTCGAAATCAGCACATCATTTAGGACGTTGACTTAGAAACACCGCTTGGTACCTTAGTGCTTGCATACATCAATGGCAATTTTCCTCACTCTCGGTGATAGTTTTACATCAATGGTAAGTTTCCTCACTCTCAGTGACAGGTTTACATCAATAGCCCTCAACCAAAATATTATGTGTTGTATTTTACATCAACTCATTCATTCACACCATACGGATTGCACTATAATACCTTAAGAGCCATTAACATCATCGTTCTCTCATGTCTGTTAACGACTTACATCATTAGTTGGTAATCAGATGGTGTCTACCATGTTTGACTGTAACTCATTTATTCACATGGTTAGACTCATACATTGGTTGGTCATGTGAATGATATAGAAGACCCTAGATCTAGTTTCATCCATCTGGGTTGCGCTTTCAAGAGTTATACAAAGATCACAATGTATGATGGCCATGAAAATATAGACAGTTATCCAATCATGGGTCCACTAGTTGCATCTGTGGACGCATCTTGTGATCATTGTACATTTTATGTTAGATTATGAGGAGAGTATGGGTATGCCTCCCTCAGCAAACATGTATGTCATGTTATAAATGTATTGTAACAAATGAAGCTTGCAGGTTGTACTTGATCCTACTTGTCACAAGGTAAAGCACTTCAATCATCAGTAATCATATTTGACTTTGCGCTTTAAGGAGAATTACATTATAGGCCATTTTTTCACATTCGATTAGAGAGCCTCCTAATGGGATCAATCGGCATCATATTCCCCCTTGTCAAAATCTTGCACAAAGACCTAAGTATGTCCCTTTCATCCCCCAGAATTTCAACCCTAAATTGCATCATCTAAGAAAATTTTAGGACCAACGCTCCTTATAAGCCTACTCGGGCCTGTTCACCTACAAGTTACTCCACTGTGGCCTACCTTGGTCACCAACAAGTTACTCCTCTTTGCACCTGCATTGGTTCTAGAAATCTAGGAGAATGATTGGGATTCTAAATGCTTCCCCTTCTAGGAGATTCTGGACGCTTCCCCTTCTAGGAGATTCCATAATTTGTTACAACTACTTACCTTGGATAAAACATAGGATCTTAGCTACCTCAAGATCTCATAGCGCATCCTGTCCTACTGTTGCAGCCTGTACTAGTCCCACTGCCTCCTCCTGTGGTTGTTTCTTTGTAAAACAAAGATATGTAGCACCTATTGGTCGAATAGGTCCAACTTTTGGATGAAAGCATAAAACAGTTTAGTCTCAAGAACATCAAAAAACACAAAAGAAAATCATAAAACGTTCAAAAACTTAATTATCAAAGTATCTTACCTGAAGCATCCCATTTCTCACCCTTAAAAAACTTGAGCTCGGGATAATCATGGAAATGCACCCTTGCATAAGGATAATCATCGATAATGATGAATTGCCTCCATAGCCATCCAAAGAAAACTAGTGAAAAGTTGATCGCTAATGGGCCTACATGTCGTCTCATGTGGTCTATCCACCTCCTCATCCATGGGGTCCTCGGATCGATGGGCTTAAGTACAATCTGTTAATGTTGCAGTAATGGCATGCACTCTAGAGAAAACGAGACTAAGATCGCACCATAACCGAAGTTTTTCAACATCCCTTCATTTTATTTAGTAATTTTTTCCTTCAAATTGACCAAGACACCCTCACTCCAGTTGAGTACTACATGTAAGATCTGCTTGCTACATGTAGCATTAAGTTGACTTTCGATCTTGCAATAATGAACAAGATCATTCTAAAAGGTAATTGGGTCACATTATTTATGCAAATATTCCCATCCCTAGTAGGAAGGGCTTGAGGTATGCAATAGGTAGCGATATAGTCTTTCATTGTCTCACAGCCACTTTTTCCACCTAGAAGAGAGATGGGGGCACCTCGCCTTGAAAATTTTGTTAGGAAGTAAATATCCTCTACCTGTATCTCGAATACATTCTCCCCAAAACTAAATTTTTGTGCCTGAATATCCCATGAATGGACAAGGTACTTCAACAACTCTATATGTTGCCTCATAGTGGGAAGCCATAAGAATTTCAATAACCCACAACTTTTGAGCACTTGGATGGTAGCAAGGTCGTTTGTTGCATTCAAGTCTTGTTCCTCATGTTGTTTTTATCTCCAAATGAATGCCCTTTTGTGCTGATGGGTACTTGAAACAACAACAAGGAATCCATTAGGATATTTTCCATGCAAAACAATTGACAAAATTTGAGGAAAAACTAAAAGAAAACTTAGATAAATGAGCCCAACACAACCTAGGAGTGTTTAGCAGAGCATTTCACCTTTTCTTGCAGTGTTCCTTTGCCTAGTTGCAACACCATTTTTGACAAAGGGTGGTGCATTGGTACCAGGGCATTTTTAATGAACCCTAGGGGCCTTAAAATCTTGAAATTTTTCCATGAAAACACAAAAATGAACTGTCGAAAAATAGAGAAAGCTTTCAGTTTCTACCTGGAAGCAATGACACTCGAAATGGCTCCCTGGATTTGCCACAATCAACTGCAGAAGATCGAAGGAAAAAGGGATCCAAATACTCATTGTTGAAGGTAAAATGTGAAATGGTAAAAATGAGAAGTCATTTCAAATATTTATAGTCATTTTCTCATTATTTTATTCATTTTTAGTATTTTGACCTAGATATTCTTCATTCTTACTTTGAAATAGGTATGTTTAATACTTCTTTTGGTGTTTTGTGCAGGTTGACAGCTATTAGCAAGTTTTCATTATGTTTTGGATAGGTGACTTTGACCACAGAGTATACTTTTATCTCTTTTTCAGGCTCTCTAACCCTATGAAAAAGGAACCCCCCTAGAGTCCTCTTTCAGCTCTTTTCATACTCCCAAAATATGAAAATATTGTTGAGCACTTGTCTTTTCAAACTCATAAAAGTAAATGAAAAGTCTTCTACTCAATATAAGTTTAACCCTTTTCTGGACTGACATAGGCTAGCTACAAAAAAGGAATACCTTAGCAAACATGGCTAAGAGGTTCTCTTGGGTATTTTTTTCTACATTTTTGGACCTAGGGAAATCCGAATTTTCTTTTTTGCCTCTTTTTCAAACTATCTATAAATGAAACAATGTTGATTTTTACCTTTAATAGACTTGTTAAAACATCAAACAGTGATGGACTTGTTGAACATGGAAAGGCCGAACAACTCCTTCTCATGGTTCGTTAAATATACTAAGAGGGATTCATCTGAAGGGTGAACCTAAAAATCAATCACATGTTATCTTCCTCAAGTTTGTTAAAAAATAAAGAGGTACTGACCAATATGGTTAGGGAAATTGTGAAAACAAGGGATTCCATTTTGGCTAATGGCAATGAGTTGCTCTTGAACACGACACTCTTCCACTTCATCTCCTTAGCTATCAAGTTGGATAATATGCTTGTATTTTGGTTATCATACCATTTTAAGAGCCTCCATTTCATTTTTGGATCAATGTTTCCAACTCCATTCATTGTCGTCGGTGTGTTCAAGAGAATATATTTAGTTCATCTCCGCTACAATACTCTTAAGCATTTATTTCATGTCTACCTTGATCTAGTTCTGTGTTAGCATCATTCTGATCATTCTATCTCAATCATGATACCTATTTCATGTTGTTGATGGGGGATACATCAAGGCCCTCTTATGATGGGTCGCTTCCTATTGACAGCAACCCATCATCTAGGAAGTTGACTTAGAAACACCCCTTGGTACCTTAGTTCTTGCATAAATCAATGGCAAGTTTCCTCACTCTTGGTGATAGGTTTACATCAATAGCCTTCGACCAAAAGGTTATGTGTTGTGTTTTAAATCAACTCATTCATTCACACCATACCGATTGCACTATAGTACCTTGAGAGCCATTAACATCATCGATGGTTTCTCTCATGTCTGTAAACGGGTTACATCATTGGTCGGTAATCAGATGGTGTCTACCATGTTTGACTCCAACTCATTGATTCACATGGTTAGACTCGTACATTGGTTGTTCATGTGAATGACATAGATGACCCTGGATCTAGTTTCATCCATCCAAGTTGTGATTTTAGGAGTTATACAAAGATCACAATGTATGATGGCCATGATCATATAGACAACCATCCAATCATAGGTCCCTCGGTTGCATATGTGGACACGTCCCTTGTTCATTGTACATGTTATGTTAGCTTATGATCTGGGTATGGGTATGCCTCCCTCAGTAAAAAAATATTTCATGTTGTAAATGTATTGTAACATATGAAGCTCATTGGTTGTCCTTGATCCTACTTGTCACAAGGTAAAGCACTTAATTCATCAGTCATCATATCCAACTTTGCGTTTTAGGGGGAATTATGTTATAGGGCATTTTTTCAAATCTGATCAGTGAGCCTCCTAATGGGATCAATTAGCATCATATTCCCCCTTGTCAAAATATTTCACAAAGCCCTAAGTATGTACCTTTCATCCCCCATAATTTCAACACTAAATTTCATAATCAAAGCCAATTTTAGGACCAATGCTCCATATAAGCCTACTGGGGTGTGTTCACCTATAGGTTTCTCCACTATGGCCTGCGTTGGTCACTAGCAAGTTACTCCCCTTTGCACCTGCATTGGTTCTAGAAATCCGAGAGAATGATTTAGGATTTCGGGGGCTTCCCCTTCTACGAGATTCTAGAAGTTGTTACAACTACTTACCTTGGATTAAAATTTCAAATCCTATCCTACCCTATTTTTGGTTTTTCACCACTTATCATTTGATCCTATCCCTCCATCAGAGGTGGATCTCTTACCCTAGATTGGTAATTGGATAAGAACTCCCAACTTACCCTACTTCTCTATATATTCTCAACCTTCTATGTGGTTGGGCATTGGCTTTTGGAGAGTGACTCTGCCCTTATTTTGTTGTAGTGCGTGGTCATCATCTCATGCATTTAGGGTGATTGGAGGTGCATATTGTGACAAGGAAACAGCAAGTCAAAAACTTGGAGGAGTTCTCTATAAGATCAATTGCTACTTATGGTTGTAATCTCATTCCATTTATAGTAATTCAAAGAATTCATTATTTTCCTATATGTGATGTTGTTATTTCACTTATTTCAATACCATGTTGATCTATTGAATGAAGTACTTAGGTGATACTGCATAGATCTCATAGTTTCTTGGCTTGTGTTATTTGACTGTGCAAGTTCTAATTTTGGCAATCAGAGTTGGAATTGGAGCTTCCAAGATAAATAAGGAGCGAAGTGTGTGAAGGATTCCAGATAGGCCTCACTCCATCATCTATTTATTTTAAGGAAAAGCATTGAGTTCCTTGTATCTCAGTTGGTTTAGGTTATCCACTGACCTAGGGGAGATACTTGTGTCTACAATTGTAAATCTTGTATAAAAATAAGGGTAGAATTAGAGTCTCCAAAATCCAACCCAGACTCTATAACAACTACTTCTTTTATAGGGGAAATGAGGAAGTTTTAGATCCACCATACTAGGTCTAAATCCACTTTGCAAGGAGATAATTTCCATGAGATAAGGGATAAAGCCTCATTAGTAGGAATTCAAGATCATATTTAATAGAAAATGAATGAATCAGCTCCCAAAGTTTCTAGAGAAGGAAGCTTCAAAATTCTATTTTATTTTTCCTCATTTCTAGTTCCCATCGCACTCGTAGTAAAGTAAACCTACACTGACCAGTGCAAGTTTCATTTATGCAGCATGCGCCATCGCAAATTTTCATGAACCTAAGTGCGATGGAGTCTTAAATTAGGGTTTTGAGCCAATGTAATCTAGAATTATTAAAACTTTTGGGAATAGTTTTTATTTTGGCCTTGTAGGGGATTGATGCAAAGTGTAGTGGATGAAGAGAGATATGGATTTGGGGCCTTTTGACTAAGTGCAACAAAATGGCCTGTAACATACAAAATAGGCATATCGAGTGCACAATATGATATTTTCCCATGACTCTAAATCAATGCAACAAAATGAAATGCAAAATTTTCATTTCAATCAAATCTATATTGTGAGAAGGAGAAAGACTTTTAATATTCCCAACTGTAAAATGTCCCAAATTCAATCAAATTCACACAAAAAAAAGATGATTTCAATGCAATAATTTAACATCTTCATTTTCAATGAAAGAATTAAAGCACACAAACAATGAAAAATATTCACTCTAAGAAATAGAAAAAATTTGAATCAATATCATTTTTTTCCAATTTGTAAAAAGAATTTTTTAAAGAAAAGGATGATTTCCTTTTGTCACTAAACAATCCTAAAAATAGACTTTGAAAACAATTTATCAAAATGAAACAAAGAAAGACACTCTAATATTTGAATATAAAATCCAAGCCTAAGATATTATAAACCTTTCAGTAACAAATAAAGACCAATTAGGTCAAAGAGGCAAATAATGAAAATTTCACACAAAAGCCAAAAGATGTGAAATGGCACCCAAGACAAGATATGATCTATAAAGTATGATTGTAAAGAAACAACAAGCAAACTTAAAAACCAAATAAAACACAGATCGAAGATCAGTTTGGAAAAAACCCTAAGGAAATCTGATTTTTTAGGTAGTGTCCCAGGCTGCATCGCAACACATTGTGACAATTAGGTTGTGTCATAGTTTTAAAACTTCCCATGAGTGATGGTGTCACTATAGTTCCTAATGTAAGGTGCAATAGGTCCAAAAGGTAAGAAAAATAAAAAATAATTCAAATATATAAATAGATATTAAGTCTAAGAGTCAGATAAGGGTCGTCCGTGACCTAGAAAGTAAAAATATAATAAAGACAAGGATTCAATAGTCAAAATGAATCTTGGATAAAATATCATAAATATCATTCCGTAATGGAGTTGCCAATTTTGTTTCAGGACAAACTGCTCTTGTGGATAAGAGAAATCTCCTTAGATATGGTACCTAGATCTAGGACAAAACAAATAGGACCATATATATTTTCCTAAGTCCAATACAATCAAGTCAATAATTAAAACGACAGCGAGATGAGCTCATACCTTTTATTGAAGGTTGTCCTCACTAGTTGTTTGGAATGTTTTAACTTCCATATTTGTCCTGAATTCTCCCGAAGGAAAAGACCTATAGACAACATAAACAAACAAACATAAAAGCACATATAAACAATAAATGATTAGATAAAACTTATATTTATGATCAAGGAAATATATATAAAAAATTTCCAAACAAATAGAAAAACAATGTGGGAAAGGAAGATATAATTGTATTAATAAGAAAGAAGAGGTTACAACCTCTTTTCCTTGATGTTGTAGGTCCCCTTCCAATTGTCTTCATCTCAACACCTTACCTTCAAAATCCTTAACACCATAGGTTGGATACTTTAGCGGAATTTCACCAAAGCTAAATCCTTTATGAGTTTAATCATAACTAGACCTCTCAATCATAGATGGTTATACTTTTAGGCTTGGAAGAGAATAAGAGGAGGATAAGTGAAGGAGGTTAATATCCAACAAATTAGGGATTTGAGCCAAATCCAAACCAATCAATAGAGATGCCATCCATGAGGCTTATCTTCTAGAAGCTTTTCATTCTTTTTTATTTTTTTACCTTCATTAAAGCAATGTCGCACCTCGTGAATGAGAAACACATGACAATGTTGTAATCTATCAGCTATGCAACCTACGAAAATTAGCATTTTCACAAGCCGTAAATGTGAAACATGCGACATCTATCTAAATTATGGTTTTTGAAGGGATTTGAACAATTTTTTTTTATCTTTCAGGGAGAGGATTTTATTCCATTGTCTTCAAGGCTTAATGACAATAATACTTTGGATAAGGAAGGATAGGGGTATGATATCAATTTCCATGAATGTGATGAAATAACGTGTAACAAAAATGCAGTGGTTGTAGGTTTCATGGAAATATAGTGATTTTGGTTTGTGTTCCAGAGGTTGTGATTGGTATAGTGGTAGTATTTATGGCAATGGAAATATTCATAGGTCATGATTGTATCTTGTGATAGTCTCTTAATACATAGATTCAGTGATATATGATGATAGTGGATCCAATTTGAAAATGAGATGAAATAGAGGTCCAAAATGAAGTTGAAGAGCATAGGTTGGATCCTAGAGAATATTGGAGCCTACTCATTTCTAAGGTTAGATCCTAGAGCAGGTTGGATCCTAGAGAAGATTGGAGCCTACTCATTTCTAAGGTTAGATCCTAGAGCAGGTTGGAGCCCACTCATCCTTGAGGTTGGGCACGGTTTGAGTCTATCTCATTTGGTAATGGACATTATCTTGTTTTATACCTACAACCCCCTTATTTTTGTTTACAAAAACTAGTAAAATTAACAACCACAATTAGCGAAAATTAAATAAAATTTACCTTCAATAGTCTAAGGGAAAATTTCACTTACACCCATGTTGATGGTGCTTGAAATCCGTCAACTAAGGGGATCTCTTTGATATGAAGTCCCAACTAGACCTCACATAGTTTGGTGTAGATTCCCATTTGGTATAAAGGCCCCGTTCTCATATACTTAGAGATCTGCCTTGGCTATAGATGTCATCACATGAGAGTGTTATACTGGTATCTTCAAACAACAAGGTAAGTGTGTCTAGTGAGTGCGTAATGTAACTATGTCAAGGTCCTCTTACTCCAAAAGGGGGACAAAAGTGAGCCTCTAAGTGAGAGGTAATAGTACCACACAAGAAGAGACACATGCAAACCAAGAATAGTTTGTCTAGTATCTAACGGAATAGTCCACAGAAAACGCAACAATCGTTAAAACCAAAGTACAAAGGAAGACCCATCCACCATCTAGTGAAGTAGTCCACAATGTGGGTGACGATTGTTATAACCAGTAAGCGAGGAAGATCCATCTAATATCCTACAGAGTAGTCCACAAGGATGAGATAGTAGTGACAACCAATACAGCACATTCCCAACAAGGTAAGTACTAAAACAACCAAAATAGTTCAAATATATTAGTACATGGGAAACAAACATGAATTACAATTGTCAAAAGAATAGTCTTACAAACGTCTACAAAAAATGCATGATGACATGTTGTCCTGAATAGACTTTTGAATTAAGAAAAATTTCCAAGACACATACATACATCATACATCATTAGCCCCAATAGTGTGACATTGGAGCCACCACTCGATCCTCAAAGAAATGACTGAAAACTCTCTATGATTCATGGGTGCAGACAAGGTGAAAATTCCTTGCTCATACAATGGGAGGGGTATATATATCCAAGGGTGATGCTTGACCCTTGTGACTCTTGGACTTCCCTCATAACCATTCAACTTCCTATGTCTCTTCAAATTCATTGTGTGTTCGTTGGACTTTCACTTTACATTACATTCGATTACAAAAGTTATGGCCCATAGTAGTGATGTGGCCTTGACAACTCATGACAGAACTTGACATGACACTACTAACATGGACTAGCTAGTTGTGGTGGCAATTTCAAGTTGTTGTTGTTGTTGAGTGATTGATATGTTCTTGGATGCGCTTTGATGTTACAAGGTTTTCAATGATCTTGGTATTATAAGATGGTTGCATGCATGTGTTCCCTTCAATTGTTCTTTGAGGAGCTTCTTTCATCCATCCAATTGCAAATAAGTCTTCTACAATGTTTTCTCCTTCTTCATCTCGTTCGTCGTCTCACCATTATCTATTAGTGTACCTGTTCCTTCAATTCACTAATTATAGGATGACATCAAATCCAAAACCTCCTAGTCTAAGATGATGCATTGTTTTCCATGGACTGAGCCCAAGACAGATGATAGGTTAGGGAAGAGGGCCCAGTAATTGCACATTGTTCAGTTCTAGGTGTCAGGGAGGGAGACTGGTCACTGAGACCGTGCAGAGCGCAACTCAGGCTTGACTGAGGAAATCTAGGGCACAGGCTTCACTATCAGGGAAAATTGCATAGTGGCCACTAGGACGCAGGATTGCGCATTTGAGGTCATGAGTGGCAGCTGCAAGTTGGGACCCTAAGGCACCTTGGTGCATTTTTCTGAGGGAAGACAAGATAGGGTAGCAAAGGGACCAGAGAGGACAGTTTTGCGTAGTTTCTGAGAGCAATGAGTCCCAGCTGAGGGAATACACTGGGAGGACACCTATGCATACTTTTGGGAGGAAAAGAAGTTCAGGTCTCTATGCACTATGGGGTTCTAGTACGTAGGGAGGAGGCTTGATGACTAATCTTGTGAAGTGCGCAATTTAGGTCGGCCTTTGAGGTAGTTTATGCGCAATTCTGGGAAGGAAGGCAAACTTCTTACCTCTAGGATTGTGTAGTGCAACTATCTTGGGGGCATCCTTAAGCACTGCATATTTCTAGATAGCGAAGAAGAATAATTGAGGGCTGAGACTGTGTAATGCAGCTTAGTCAGGGTCTAGTGAAGTGGAGTTGTTCGATTGGAAGGATTTAAAGGAAAATGGCTAAGTGTGGGAGGCAAGTGAACTGGTGAGGACTGAACATTGTGATTGCACACTTATAATACTTTGACAACATCACAACATAGACCACCAGGACAATAAGACAAATCATTTCCTTCTATGAGACTGTTTAGAGTTAAAAGCGACAAGTGCAACACTTTAGATAGACCTTTGAACGACCATGACAACACTTATACGATAGTGCTTACAACTTTGTGTATGAGTGTGATAGATGTCTACATGGCTAGCACAACTTGCATACAAAAAGACCAACCTTTAAGGTCACCACAATGGTTCGCAAACATGACATAACAACAAAACATGTCAAAGGATGACAATTCATCCAACAAGCAAAAGGGAGAAATACACGTAGAGGAAACACATGGAATGACTTTCAGTGCTTGAAGCCATGCATGCCATTGAAAAGAGAATGATATGACAATAATAATAAGTCCTTCAAGATACACTAAGAAGGGCATTTCAAAATGTGTGCTTTGTTTTCCATACCTACCCTCCAAAGGGTTATGCATCAGATGGAGTCTTCATGTGACCCCAATCTTCTATCATACCTCGGGTTCCTTGGTCTACTTATCTTTATTCTCAGCTCCTTGAGATTCATCTAGAATATCATCCTTCTCCATGGCCCCTGAGGGACACAATTGCAATGTTTCAGTGGGTAGTGACTGCTACGGGATGAGGCCTTGGGAGGACACATTTACATAGTTTCAGGATGCAAGGTGAACTGGGAAGTTGAAATGCCTGAAGAACAAAACTGCCCAGTTTCTAGAGACAGTGGGTTCTGACTAAGGGAAGGACACTAGAGGAAACAACTACATAGTTTTTGATGCTAAGGGAGGATGGGATTTTTTTGCATTTCGTAGTTCTAGTAGGCAAGGGAAAAGATTTAGGGTTACATATGCAAAGTGCGTAGTTCAGGAAATCTGAATGAGCCTAGGTTGCTACAAAAACTCTAGAGTTTGGCTAAGTGTGTGATCAATGGAACTGATGTGAATAGTGATATAACTTGACTATGTTCACATACTTGAACACTTAGTGATACAACATAGACCATCCAAAACATATAACACATACTTCACTTAATGCAACAACCTTTGCGGCAACTTACGACAAGTGCAACTCCAATGATAGACTTTGAGAGGATAAATATGACACTTGTGCAAGATTGTGTGATATGAGTGCAAAACGTGTCTATGTGGTGAGGAAAACCCATTATCACAAAGATTTCCCCTTGAAGGAAAACAAAATTCCCTTTGCATGACAAGCGATAATCCTCATTCCCAAAGATGACACATACTATATAAATATAAAAGTGTGAATGACTCTTAATATCGAATATAGTAACTTAAGATCATCAGCTTACTAGTATGTGACTAAGGAATGATCGATCATAGGATCAACAGTAGGCTCCGAAATTTGGGTGCAGGCCAAATTTTTGGAGGATGTTGCAGCCAATACAACACTTGGTGACACATTCGTTGAATACTAGCTTCTCTGTCTTGGTTTGTTTTAGTGCAAGGCCTTGGTCCTTCAGGGAGTATTGAATCCTTGTCTAGATCACCTTGGCTTCCCCACTTACCCCATGGGAAGGCATGGTCCCCTTTGTACCTTTTCAGTTTGAACACAACATAAGATTCAGCTAGATCACAGTGTTTTGAATTGGGAAGGGTAGTTTAGCTTGTGAGCTTAAGATTTTAAGAGTATATTTTTTCATCTGTGGTGCAAGGATAATTTTAGGGGCGAATGTTCGCCTTTTGGCGAAATTAAGGGGTTTTAAATTTTTAGTGGGCGAATATTTTGTATCATAGTACATTTTTACAAATCACCTCAAATAGCCCACCTTATTTTAAGGGAGAGGGTAAAAAAGTTAAATTTAGCCCTTGAAATTAGGACTTACAACCTTCCATTCGCCCATTTTCAAGAATAGGTTTTATTTAAGTGAATCCATTCGCGCATTTTCAAGAATAGGTTTTATTTAAGTGAATCCTATGGGCCAAATACGGTATTTATAAAAGAGGTATGGTAAATTAATAAAAATATAAATAAATGAGAGGTATGGTAAATAAATAAAACATTTTTTATATTTACTCCATAAGTCACCTTATATACATGTAAGGGTGTAAACAAATAAAAATATAAGTAAAGTGGAGGTATGGTAAATAAATAAAACGCCTTTTTATACTTACTCAAAAGGTATGGTAAATAAATAAAAATATAAATAAATTAGACGTATCGTAAATAAATAAAACCTCTTTTTATATTTAGTCCATAACCCTCGTTCTATTTACGAAGGCTCAAGAAAGAGGTTTTATTTAAGTGAATCCTATGGGCCAAATACCATATTTGTAAAAGAGGTATGGTAAATTAATAAAAAATATAAATAAATGAGAGGTATGGTAAACAAATAAAACATTTTTTTATATTTATTCCATAAGTCACCTTATGTTTACGAACACTCAAAAAATGGGTTATATTTAGGTGAAACCTATGGCCAAAATACTATGGGACAAATACCATGGACTAGATTGTTATTAATACCATGCAAAAAACCATTATTAACCCTAGAATTAATAAAAATAAAAATGGCACATGGTATTGACCCATGGTATTCAACTAGAACGTAGCCTATTTAAATGGGGGAATTAACCCAGCATGTAGCCTATGCTAAGATTCACTAGGACTTTACAAAGTTTTATTATTTAGTGAAAGACTCGCCAAGATCTTACAAGATTTTATAATTGAGTAAAATATTCTAATAAAAATAAAAATGGCACATGGTATTGACCCATGGTATTCACCAAAATGGCACATGGTATTGACCCATGGTATTCACCTGGAATGTAGCCTATTTAAATGGGGGAATTAAACTAGCATGTAGCCTATGCTAAGATTCACTAGGACTTTACAAAGTTTTATTATTTAGTGAAAGACTCGCCAAGATCTTACAAGATTTTATAATTGAGTAAAATATTCGCCATGCTTGGTGAGAGATTCACCAAAAAATTATATATACATATTATATTATTGATAAAATCGCCTTCCATTTTTCCTATATACCATGGAGATTCGCCCATTTATTATATTTATAAATTTAGGGGGGGTTCTTAAAATTTTCCCTGCTGTGGTGTTTCTCTGCTATCAGTAGGCCTGGACAGTACCCCAACAGAGTCAAATAGGAACATAAGCATTTATCCACTACCAATGAGCATGGACAATACCCCAGTGGAGTTATCTTCTTCACCTCTTTGCGCAGAAAGCCTTTCTCTTCTTTTCCCTTTGTTATTTTTAAAGAGAACTGTGCATCAACACTTTTATTTTTGGGGCAGAACAAGGATCTCGACTTATTGAGAGCGGGAGAGGTTGTTCCTTCAAATAAGAATATAAAGACCTCTGATTTAAGTTTTCTCACTTAGATTTTCCCCTTCTCCATTTCTATTAGTTGGATAAGCTTGAAAACACCAAAGAAGAAAAATGAGTATAGGCATGAGGTTTCCTAGCTTGGACAGAAGTTCATGGTTTCAAAAAAACTCTCCTTACAGATGGATCATATTTTATGTCAATACTTCATCCGCCAAAAGTTACAACCAACCACAAAGAAGATGGACATAGGACTAGCCAAGGGCTGCAGTGTCACAAGACTCTTTGAACTTTAGCCACATACTCATTCACAAGCCAGGACGCAGTAAGGCACAACACTTATTCGTGTAATGGAAATTAAAAGATAACTCAACAAGGAAGAAAACAAAGAAAAAAGAAAGAAGACACACAACCAGGAAACAAAATCAAAAGGAAAGAGATCAAATAACCAAAGAAAATAGGATGTAAATCCATAATAAGAAAACTAGGATGCACTACAATGCAAGGGAAAACTAAGATGCAACTAATCCTGCTCCTAACCTAACAGCTAGAAGGTCAGGGTCACGTAAAATGAAATTCCAGTGAAGCCACCGTGATTGTTCCCAACCTACATCAACAAAGATATGAACGATTAAGACAGATAAAAGGTGATGTGCAACATAAGATATAAAAACTTGAAAAACTTGCACAAGCGAAGCAAGTTCTTGCCTATGGCCAGCAAGATGTGTCACAACCACTACTTTTATCCAATCCACATGCTTACCTTTTCGATGAATACAATTTTTCAACAAACCTCAAAAACCTCTTGCACGTGTGTTCTCATCTGCACCAAGCTTCTTAGTAAGCACGAGGAAGGATTGAAACTTGACACCTGCAATAGAGCTTTCCAAGTAAGATTGTTCATCATTCAGTGATTGGATCATAAATTCATTATGTTCATCTTGAAAGCCTTATGATCTTTGAAATGATGAATTATGGATTCAAGAAGGAGGATGATAATGGGAATCTTGTAAGGAAAAATACAATTGATCATCCTTGTTGGTCATCCCAAGACAGTGAGGACCTGCCATAACCATTAGTGAAGGCTGAAGTGCCTCACCTGTTTGATATAAATCTGAATAGAAAGATGTTGAACAGTGAAGATCAAAGAGTGTGAAACAATTTTCATCAAATGTGTCGATGGGAAAATGATAAGTAGAATGACAGTCATCAAACATAGAGGATTGGTCAGATGAGTTGATTGACACGTGAGGTTCCCAGTTTAAAATGAACTAAGAAAAATCAATTTGAAAAATATTTCGAATGCTCTGAATAATGGAACCAAGTTCATTGCAAGTGAGATATGACATACCAACTTCTTGGAATTGGTGACCAATTGTACAAGCATCATAGTCATCACAAGAATTTAAAAAGGATGTTAGCATCGCAAATGCATGAAACCATTTGAGCATGGTGAATTGGGAAGAACTTAATTTGTATGACAACTGGTGCGTTCATCATCACACAGGGAGATTTCTGGTGTAATGAGAGGACAGATTTGTAGTACAATATTCGCAAGAAGACCAAGGAGCTAACCATTGAGGGAGAAATTCGATAAGTATGATTGTGGGCAAAGATAGTTTTTGAGATGATCAACTTCACAATTCCATGACCTCATGAGAGATGAACATTCCCAACCCAAGTTTGATGTGAGAGATGTGCATGACGATGAATGCACCATAATAGATTCGAGAATTCGGTCATAACTGAAATTTTGAAAAATTTGAGAGATCACACCTAGAATACCAAACATTTTTTACATGGGAATTCACATCGATTGCAACCATGTAGATAGAAGAATTGTGCAAGAGAAACTAGATATGGTTTAGTTCAAGGGTCTTACTAGATTCGCAAGATCCTGACATAACCATCAATGGGAGTTGAAATGCCGCGACTCGCGCGTAGGTCCCATAACTTTCAAGAATTGTAGAATCACATTTTGAATCTTGAACCAGATCATGCATGGTTTGAAGGTGGTTGTTGCTAATTTCAAAACTACTCTCTGGATGGCAGCCATCTTGGTCATAGGTTTCACCAAATTTTTCAGCTTCAACAGTAATTAGATGACTCAATTGAAGAGGCTCTTCTGATAGTACATTCAAATATAAATGAATTGGTTAGATCTCATGAGCAAGATGATTTTAAGAGTTGTCTTCATGCAAAAGGAGAGATGATGAGTGGTTGGGAAGAGTTCTCTACAATTTGACTATTTTCAACTTCATCATGGATAGCCTTACTACCTTGTGTCGATCAAGGACATATCTCATCGGATGAAGAAACAAAAGAGCATGCAGTATCTCTACCAAATGTAGATGTGCTGCAAATGGTAGGACACATGGGAAAGTGAGGTGAAGAGGAAGCTTTGATAGGACCATATTTTTTTACCCAAGTAGATTCCATATCTGAGTTTGAGTCTTCATGAGAAACCGAAATATCACATGATATTCTTGGGCATTCATCACGGCATATGGAAGCATGGGAGTGATTACTGCTCAATATTGGTGGTTGATAGAAAGAATTGATTGGACTGGATTTTATGTCGGTATTAGCAGATTGAGAATTGTTCAAGAATGGAAACTCATTGTTTTGGTGTGAACAATTTTTAGACAGAGAGGAAAAATTGATAGTGTCCTCACCTTCCTGCTCCTCTACCTGCGTAATGTGATTGCCTTGCACCTTCTCGCAATTTGAGCCAGCAACTTGAGAATCAAGAGGAAGTGAAAAACTAGCTAGTGAAGCAAATTGATCAAGAGATTCATGGTACAAGGAATCATGATGTGGAGAAGATAGAGGAGAACATAAATCTAAATAATTCTTGATATTAGAGTTGTGAACGATGACATCCTCTTACAGAATGGAGGAGTGAGTCTTCGCTGTAGGTTTCCTAGGCCATTCTGGAATTTCCTCCATTGAAGCAGGAGACAGATGAGAAGATGGGATGGGGACTTGATTCACATATGTATTAGCTTCATGATCACCGCAAGGGGGCACACACATCAAGACCAAAAAACAAGGCGGACAAGGAACAAACTAGGTGGTGGTTTGCTCCTCTATAATATGAGGTGCCTCATGATCCGTAAGGGTTAGGTAGGAAGGAAAATCAGGAGGTTCACTGTATTGGGAGACATGAACCAAGAATCTAAATACTTGTCTCAAGAAATTTGAGTTCAAAAGTTTTTCAATAATTTTGCAACAGATGTGAAGGAACCGATCGTCAAATTCCTCAACTAATTCATCGGGCTACATTCTTAAATGGGAGATTTTTTCACAAACATCCTGGTGGCTATACTTATCAAAATATTTAACCATTATCTCGGAAAGTTGGCTGAATGAACTGATAAAAGCAATGGGTAATGTATGACACCATTGTTTAACATGACCTCTGAATGTAAGGGTGAGTAATATAGCCCAGAGATCTTCAGACTTTATTTGGTGATGATGATAAAGAGCCATAACTTGAATAATATGTACATGAAAGCGGGATTCACCCTCACCATTGAAATTCAACTTAGACAGGTCACTAATAACAGGATGGTACAATTAAGATTTTTAGAAAAATATCTTGGGATTATGATTTCAGGAAGAGACATTTTAAATAAGAGATTCAAACCAGACTCTACGAGCACAGCCTGTCATCTAGCCCTCCCTCTAGTCCCCTTTTTTTATGGTAATGGAAATCCGTCAACCAAGGGGATCTCTCCAATATGAATTCCCAACTAGACGTCACACCGTTTGGTGTAAGAGTCCCATCTGGTATAAAGGCCTGGTTTCCATATATTCAGAGATCTTCCTTGGCTCTAACTATCAGCACATGACAGTGTTATGATGGTATCTTCAAACAGAAAGGTAAGTGTTCCTGGTGAGTGTATAACGTAATTGTGTCAAGGTTCTCTTATTATAAAAGAGGGAGAAAAGTGAGCCTCTAAGTGAGAGGTAATAGTACCACCCAGGAAGAGACACACATGAACCAGGAATGGTCTATCCAAAATCCAGTGGAATAGTCCACAAGGGATGCGACAGGTGTTAAAGCCAAAGTACAAGAGAAGACCTGTCCACAATCCAGCGTAGTAGTCCACAATAGGTGTGACGGTAGTTATAACCAGTAAGTGAGGAAGGTATTTCTAATATCCTGTGGAGTAGTCCACAAGGATGAGACAACAGTGATAACCAATACTGTTAGGTCCCTATACTACTAGTGTAACCCCTTATTTTTATTAGTACAACCCCATTATTATATTTTTGTGCCCATGTAGTCCCCATATTGTTATTATTGTGCTCCATAGAAGCCCACTACTATTATTATTGTGCCCTTACATTATTATTGTTATGTCAGCTCTAATTATATTATGACCCCTTAGACTCCTATATATAGAAAGGAGGACTTGTCATTTGTATCATCCAAGAATTGTTCATTTATGTAATGTAAAGGAGGTTTACCCCTTGAAGAGGCTTATTTTGAAGGCGTTGATCTCTCTTTTCTATATTTTTGTGAGCTGGTATAACATTTGCTATCAGAGCCTTGGATTCTAGGGTTTCACTGCTCCAAACAGGGCATTGTGGCATTTTCTCTATAACATTTTTCTACGATGTTTTAGAAGCTGAAAAAAAAATAATTTGAGAGGACATCTCGCTGAACCTTGGATCCAAATTTCAGATCTTGTCTCGCTACATTTTCGAATATATGATCTGAGGAGTTTAGGGTTTTTGCAAGCTCTAGAATTCCATCTCAAATAGGTCATCATTGAATTTTCGCTATAATTGTTTTTCTACAAAGTTTTAGACTATGAAATTAAAATCCATTTGAGGTGAAATTGTGGGTAAGATCGGACCCGAATTTCAGATCTTGTTTCGCTATATTTTTGGATATATTGTCCAAGAAATTTAGGGTTTCGGAAGGCTCTCGAATTACATCCCAAACAAGCGACCTAAGGAAAATCGTCATAACTGTCTCTTTGAGCATCATATTGAAATTTTGTAAGAAGCTACAGAAGGAGGACCGACTTTAGTTTTCTGTGTATATTTCTCAGAGCCGAATGTAGAACCAATAACACGTGGCGCCTCATGCAAGTTTTCTCTTCTAAAAAGATATATAATCAGGTCATCTTGGGAGATTGTGCATAAATCTTCATTGGAGAATCCAACTTTGATCATGATAGTAGCATTGGAAATAGGACACGGAGGGCTACCACAGATCGCAATTTTAGAACTGGGAGATCCAAAATTACAGAGTTACAGTCGTTTCAAGATCAAGCTCTTAAAATCAGGAAAAGGCGATATGAGGAAGTTTGATGGCAAGGATCCAGTAAATTGGATACTACATATGGAGAAATATTTTGATCTACAAGAGGTGCAATTGTTACAAAAGGTACGTATTGCATATTTATATTTAGATCTAAATCAATTTTTATGGTATGACTGGCTTTGTTCTCGTAAACCACTTGTCACATGGTCAATTTTCTTAGAGGAAATGATAGCACATTATGAGGATACAAAGAGAAACACCTTCTTTAGCCAATTGATAAATCTCAAACAAAAGGGTTCAATGTCAGAACACATTGAGGACTTTCAAAAATTGAATATAAAGGTAAATGATATTCCAGAGAAGCAAAGGATTGATGTCTTCATAGGGACTTTAAAGGATAACATTCAACATGAGGTTTGTCTTTGGGAACCTTATTCATTGGAGAAGGCATTTAGGTTGGCAAGAAAAATTGAAAGAGAAATTATGGAAACAAGGAATCCCACCACTCACGACTATAATTATGGAAGTGCTTTTTCTCCTAGCCTTCCACAACCTAGAAGGTTTATACCACAATAATTGGAAGAAAAAGGAGAAAAATGGCTTTGTTACAATTGTGATAGCAAATGCACTAAAGGTCATAAGTGTGCTGAGAAGAAATTATTTTACATAGATTATGAAGAGGAGGAAGAAAAAGGATCAAGAAACATCAAAAGAAGAGGATATACACCAGGAACCAACCTCAGAGAAAGAAGAGATGAATTTGACCATATCTTGTAAAGCATTGGCAAGAATTACCACTTCTGAAACTCTCAAGATAGAAGGACATATCAAGAAGAAAAAGGTTCAAGAAGTGAAATATCACATCAAGAAAGAAGAAATTAATCTGTCCATATCTTGTAATGCATTGGCCAGAATTACCACTCCTCAAACTATCAAAATAGAAGGACATATCAAGAATAAAAATGTTCAAGAAGTGAAGATCACATCGAGCATCAATAAATGAATCCGACCATATCTTGTAATGCATTGGAAGAAATTACCACTCCTCAAACTCTCAAGATAGAAGGAAATAGCAAGAAGAAGAAGAGTCAAGAAGTGAAATATCACATCGAGCATCAATAACAAGTTCTCCAACTTTTAAAGGATAACGCCAATTTAGTACAGAATCGAATGAAACAAGAAGCAGATCAACATTGCAATGAAAGAAGTTTTGATGTAGGTGATTGGGTATTTTTATGGGTACATCTCAAGCAAGCTATTTATGAGAAGGAAATGTTGGCAATACTACATGCACTTAAGAAATGGCGACCTTACCTAATGGGAAGACACGTCAAGGTAAAAATGGATCATGATAGTCTTAAATACTTTTTATAACAAAGATTATCTTTAGAAGAAGAGAAAAAATGGGTCACCAATATGTTGGGTTATGACTTTGAAATCATCTTTAAAAAGGGAAGCAAAATGTTGTTGCAGATGCACTCTCAAGAAAGGATGAGGATGTGGAAGCATTGTTTTGTGCTATTTCTATTATCCAACTAGATTAGATAAATGAAGCAAGGGATGAATGGAAGAAGGACGAAGAAGTGTGGCCACTCTTTGAAAAGTTGCAAAAGATCATAGTTCAAACAATATTGCGAGAACTTGATGAGGAAGGAAAAATCATATTGGAACCTGGAGAAGTCAAATAAACAAGAACCCGATAGCTATGAAATCGATCAATTTCAGAGTATCTCATCAAGTGGAAGAACTTACCCACTGAAGATTCCACATGGGAGGATAAGAATTTTATACAGAAGCATCAAGAACTACTCAAGCGTTGAGGACAACACTTTTTGAAGGAGAGGGACATGTTAGGTCCCTATACTACTAGTGTAACCCCTTATTGTTATTAGTACAACCCCCTTATTATACTGTTGTGCCCATGTAGTCCCCATATTGTTATTATCGTGCCCCATAGAAGAACACTATTGTTATTATTGTGCCCTTACATTATTTTCGTTATGTCGGCTCTGATTATATTATGACCCCTTAGACTCCTATATAGAGAAAGGAGGTCTTGTCATTTGTATATCCAAGAATTTTTCATTTTTGTAATGTAAAGGAGGTTGGCCCCTTGAAGAGGCTTATTTTGAAGGCGTTGATCTCTGTTTTCTATATTTTAGTGAGCTGGTTTCATAACAAATACAACACATTCCCAACAAGGTAAGTACTAAAACAACCGAAATAGTTCAACTATCTTAATACATGTGAAATGAACATGAATTACAGTTGTTGAAAGAATAGTATTACAAAAATATACAAAACCTTCATGAAAATGTGTTGGCCTAAATGGGATTCTGAATTAAGCAAAAGTTTCAAGACACATATGTTCATCATACTTCACTAGCCCCAATAGTGGGACATTGGAGCCACTCCTCACTCCTCAAAGAACTGACTGAAAACTCTTTGTGCTTCATGGGAGGAGCCAAGTTGAAAATCCCTTACTCATATAATGGGAGGGGTATATATAGCCAACGGTGATGCTTGACCCTTGTGACTCTTGGACTGCCCTCTTAACTGTTCAACTTCCTACGACTTTTCAACTGACATGACTCTTCATTATTCATTGTGTGTCCATTTGACTTTCACTCTACATTACATTTAGTTACAACAAATATGGCCCATAGTAGTGATGTGACCTCGACAACTTGTGACACAACTTGACATGACACTTTTGACATGGACTAGTTGGCTGTGGTGGTAATGTCAAGTTGATGTCGATGCTGAGTCATGGATGTGTTCTTGAATGCTCTTTCTCTTATCCTCTACATAGCTTTATGTTGTAGGGTCTCTAATGATCTTGGTCTTGTAATATGGTTTCATGCATGTGTTCCCTTTGCTTGTTCTTTGATGAACTTCTTTCATCCATCCAACTGCAAATATGTCTTCTAGCAAGTTTTCTCCTTCTCCATCTTGTTCGTCATCTCACCATCATCTATCAGTGTAATTATTCCTGCAACTCAGTCATGACGGGATGACATGAAATTCAAAACCTCCTAATATAAGATGATGTAGTGTTTTCCATGGACTGGGCCCAAAACAGATGACAGGCTCAAGAACAGGGCCTAGTAATTGCTCACTACATAGTTCCAAGTGACAGAGAGGGAGAATGGTCACTAAGACTGGGCAGAGTGCAACTCAGGCTTGACTGAGGAACTCCAGGGCATAGTCTTCAATATTATGGAAAACTACATAGTGGCCACTAGGAGGTAGGATTAAGTAGCTGAGGTCACTAGTGGTACCTGCAAGGTGGGATCCTTGGGCACCTCTACATAGTTTTCTGAGGGAAGACAAGACAGGGCAGCAAAGGGACTAGAGAGGAAAGTTATGTGTAGTTTCTAGTAGAAGTGAATAGTAGCTAAAGGAAGACACTAGGAGGACACCTCTATAGAGTTCTAAGAGGCAAAGAAAGTTCAAATCTTTAGGCATTTCAGGGTTCTAGCAAGCAAGGAGGAGGCATGATGACTAATCTTGCGAAGTGCGCAGTTCAGGTTGAGTTTTGAGGTAGTTTTTGCGTAATTCTTGGAAGGAAGGCATACTACTCACCTCTAAGATTGGGGCAGCCTCAAACACTATACAGTTTCAGGCAATAGAACAGCATCAATAAGGGCTGAGACTGCAAAATACAGCTCAGTCGGGGTTTGGTGAAGTGGATTTGTTTAGCCGGAAGTATTTTCAGGAAAATGGTTATGTGGGAGGCAAGTGAACTTGTGAGGACTCAACATTGTGATCACACACTTAGCATACTTCGACAAGATGACAACCTAGAACACTGGGAAAATAGACAAAGCATTGACCTTCGTGAGACTGTCTAGAGTTAAAACCGACAAGTGTGACACTTGGGATAGACCTTTGGATGGCCATGACGACACTTGTCCGACAGTTCTTACAACTTTTTATATGAGTACTATAGATGTTTACATGGCTAGGACAACTTATATACATAAATACCAACCTTCAAGGTCACTAGAATAGTTCACAAACATGACATAACAACCAAACATATCAAAGGATGACAATTGATCCAACAAGTAAAAGGGACCAAGACACATAGAGGAAACACATGGAATGACTTTCAGTGCTTGCAACCATGCATTTCATTGAAGACAGAGTGATATGATAATTATAAGAAGTCCTTCAAGCTACACTAAGAGGTCTATTTCAAAAGAAGTGCTTATTTTCCATACCTATCCTCCAAACGGTTATGCATCAGATGGAGTCTTCATGCAGTCATGATCTTCTATCATACCTTGGGTGCCTTGGTCTGCTTATCTTTCTCCTCAGCTCCTTGAGAGTCATCTAGCATGTCATAATTCTTCAAGGCCCCTAAGTGAAACAATTGTGTAATTTTAGTGGGCAGTGACTGTTGCGGGATGAGGCCTTGGGAGGACACATTTGTGTAGTTTCAGGATGCAAGGCAAACTAGGCAGCTGAAATTCCTGAAGGAAAAAACTGTGTAGTTTCTAGAAACAGTGGGTTTTGGATGAGGGAAGGACACTAGAGCAAACAATTATGTAGTTGTGAATGTTAAGGGAGGTTTGGCTTTCTGCGCATTGCGCATTTCTAGTAGGAAAAGGAAAATCTTGAGGGTTACATATGCGAAGTAAGTAGATCGGGAAAGTTGGATGACGCTAGGTTACTATGTGTTAGCCTCCTGTTGCAACAGGTTTCATATTTCATGATTGACAGTGGAAGTGCCAAAAATGTTCACCTTTTTCATGCTGCTAAAGTTCCATTTTTGAAGGTTTCTCAGTTGAAGGAAAGCCAAACAGTCTAAGCTTGGTTTCCCTAGGTTTAAATTTCTTGCTTTAGAATATAGAGAGTTTATCTGTCCAAATAGTTTAAGCTTGGTAGATTAGTAGCTAGGTAAAGGACGAAGGAGCCCAACAGCTTAATCTGGGCCCTTGGAAGAAATAAGGCTAGTTTTAGATAGGAAAGCAGTTTAAAAGAAAAAAGGCAATCAGGGTTTGCAAGTCTAAGTGCACCCTTCTGGAAGAAACAAAAAATGCTAGGTGTTGTAAATTGGGTAAGTAGCCTGGGGTTGCAGAAGCAAGAACATCTTCAATTTTTTGGGCATTGTCAAAGAAGGCTCATCTCATCAATGACAGAGGTATCAAAGCAGTGTTTTTCTGGTAGAATGTTGAAAAGCATGTCTAACTTCCCCTCACCTCCCTCTCAAAGTTCCTTACTAACATCCCCCTAAAGGACCTTGGGATCTGCCCAACAAGTTCTAGTCTTACTTCATTTTTATAAAACATTAAGTCAGGGTTTTGGCTTTCTTCATGAAAAGAAGCCACATTTCTTGTGTAAAAATCATGTTTTCATCTTTTACATAATCTCTATGTCTATCTTCACTTCATAGACTTACCATTGTTCTCTTTCCTTTTCCACTCCACCACTATCATAACTAACTCCTAATTCTACTATGTAGCTCCCTAATTTCTCCCCTATCCCTATTCACTACTAAAACTATATGAAATTCCCAAAAAAGATACTAAATAGCCCCTCCCCTTGGCACTATAGCCATATTTCCTAAGTCCGGGGAATGCTAAGCTCATTTGGGGCCTGGCATTAACCCTTCCGCGTCCTAACCCGGGGTTAATATGACATTTGGTTAAATTAACAACCACCGTTCCCTCCCCCACACATAAACTTTATACTAAGTTCTTCCGCGCATACATTCCCTTTGGAATTAATTTGATATTCGATCAAATTAATAGCCACCCGCGCCCATTTGCAAACCCACTAAACCCATATAACCCAAAGTTTAAACCCTCGTAGTGCTGAATAAAGATTTAACATTCGGGTGGGCCTAGTGCGTTAACATCCCGTCAAATCGTTGTCCCATCCACCGTCGGATCGGGCCCTCCCCATCTGACGGCTCTCGGCGATTTCGGAAGCGCCCCGCTGCTCGACCGTTAGCTTCCGATGGCGAGGCGGTTTCTCCACCATACAAAAGACACCTGTCAGCTTTCTATTACATCGGAAGGGCCCTAACGAATACCGCTCCCGTACAGAAAGCGGTCCGATGAAACCGCTTTCAGCCTTCTCTATGCGTGACCCATGTCACCTGTCCTGTTCTACGTGTCTGCCTCATCACCACGCCATGTCAACGGCCTAGTCAACTGCCACGTCACCCCCCGTGCCAAGCCCGCCAATAACATCATGCTGACGTCATAGTAAAAAAGAGCCAAAAATGCCAAATTTTCATAAAAACGTGCAAATCGACCATTTTATGTCATTTTCACTACTCAGTTGTGGGAGCTCTCTGCATGCTATTTTTACGTTGTTTTTCCACCCAAGTGTAAAATTCGATCAAACGAGCTACTGCCGCCTGCAAATTTGTCCCCATTGCACCTGCTCATCCACTATCGACGCCTTAAATCCAGGTCTTTTTTACAGCTCCTCAGCACCTTGGAGTTGGCACTTCATCTGCCACGGCCCCCCAGCAACCAGCCCAATAGACTGTCCCACCAGCAGCAACAGACAAAGGTAAAGAAGTGCAGCATTCAGAAGAGCATTCAGAAGAACAGGTACACAATTTGGGATAGCAAGAAAAAATGGCGGATCAACCGGTTTCTACTGATGGACAAAGCCAAGGGCAAGACTTGTCTACACAAACAAAGGTAACAGAAATTCCGGTGTTGCAGACACCTCTCAATGAAGAAAGATCAAAGAAAAGGGACAGACAGCAAGAAACACCTCCAGGCACATCCACAGAGCAGCAAGGAGAGAAGAGACAAAGGTTAAATCCTTTTTCAGAAGAAGAAATGCCAGAGGCGCCCACAGGGCAGCAGGTTCCTCCTAGCATGGAGACCTCGGCCAGCTCATTTCAGCAGGAGCATGAGAGACAGCGTGGCATGGAGGTAACATCCACAATACAACATGGTCAACAACCCTCTGACATCAAAAAAGCATTTACTGATATCAAGGCTAGGAATGAGCCAGTGAGAATCCAACTGTATAATCAGTTAATAAGGATGGCTCCCACCAATCAGCAAAGACTAATGGCGGCCTATGACATCCAAGAAGGCAAGATGACCCTTGGTCACTTCAGGCCTACAACTCAACAACCCCAATCAGTTGTTGATTACATTAGAACCAATCTGGAGGTGTTTGCCAAGGATATACATCCAATGGACCAGATTGAATTGCACAAGCAGACAGGGGAAATGTTATATTCTACTCTAGCAGATAAGACATTGTTAGCTCACAAATTGCAAAATTCTTTGCACAACACTGCTGCCCAACTTGAGTTGGAAAAGGCTTCTTCACAGGCCAAGGACAACAGAATCAAGTCCTTGGAGGAGATTATCATAGAAATGGGACATGATCCCTCTAATCCCAAGGGCGTGCAAGCTCTATTAAAAAAGAGGGATGAAGACATAGCTGCCCTTAGGAAACACATCAAGCTATCATCTACGCTGCATCCTCAGACTACAGAGGTAGCTCAACAGAAAGAAGAAAAGGATGTAGTGGCTTTACTCATGACCTTGCATAAAAGATTGGTAGAAACAGAGAGTGCCTTGGAGGCAGCATTACAGGGAAGACAGGGAGAGTTGGCCTCTCAGCCTATTCAAACAGCTCAGATTCTCACAGCCGCTCCTCCCACGGCCAGCACAACAGTCCCCCCTATTACCCCAGCAGCAGAAACAGGTACCTCAAGTTCAGCACCAACTACAGCAACTACCTCAACACCTACAGAGAAAGACACCAGCTTGAAAATGGACAATATGATGAAGGAAATAGAAGCTCTGGAATTGCAAATGACAGAGTTGAGACAAATCAAGGAAAAGCTGGCTACAATTGAGACAAAATATGACAAATCAAAGCAGGAGGTAGCTGAGAAGACAAGAGAGGTCAAAGCCTTAGAAAAAAGAATAAAGGAGCTAGAGAAAGAGCTCACTTTTGATAGAACTCTAGCTGATATAAAGAAAATTCTATGGGCCAAAATTGGCCAATCCATTACAGATCAATGGCAATCCATTGAAACCATTCACGAGCAAATGGAGTTGATAAATTTGGCTCAGTTCGAAAACCAAAAGGCCAGAGCATCTTTGAGAAATATGCCCGAGGAAGCAAATAGAATGATCCAATTCTTGAATACTCGCACCAAGGGGCAGCTGGCAGCTTTAGGAATCAGTAGCAGGACTGAAACTATCTTGCTAATAAAAAGGGTGTTAACCCTTAGGAACTTTGTGCAGGCATTGGACATAAAATGCCAAGAGATGCAAGCTGAGGTGGATGCGTTCAAGGCAAAGATCATGGCATTACATAGTAGAGGACTACCAATTTTATTAACCAGTGCCGGAAGACTGCTGTCACATGACCTTTATGCTAACAGAGTCAATAATTTTGCTGCCAACCAAATCACAGCCTCCTCCAGCACTTCAGAAGGAACAAGGCCTCCATCAGGACAGAGTGTTTTTGATAAATTAGAAAATCTATTTTACATTGCACATGAGATAAATCACCTGTTTGAATTCCAACCCACCTTCCATAGGTACACAGAAGCTGAGGAAACATTGATAAAGATACAAAGGCATCAGTTACCAACTGAGGACTGGTGGAGAGGAATAAAAGAGATATTGCTCAGGTGATTTTGTTTATTAATTATTTTTTATCAGGCTCCAGGTCAGCATATACAGATGGCAAGATACACCTGTCAAAGGTAAATCGGCATAGAGAAAAATTGAAATGATAATTACAGCTCATCAGATGCTAGAAAGCCGAGCACGCAGGATGAAGACCCAGACAGCAGCAGGCAACGTACCAACATCAGGGCAACACGTGCTAAATAAATGCACAGCAGGTAGCCCACTCACTCAGCCCACAAAGTCAAAGGTTTTCTGACAAAAATAGACAGCTAGCAAGCCAATATTAACTGCAGCTTTAATGTTTCATTTACTCCCTGGCAGGAGTTGGTGATGTAATTTATTGCCTGAAGAGTCATCACCTAGATATTTTGTGACTTCTTTTTTATATATACGACCTCCTGCATTGTTAAAGGGGTTGGTTTGCTAATGCATCCAGGAGAGACTCGCACTGTATTTCTGATATTTTTCTATAATCAAAGACTGCTTACAAGCTTGGAGAATGGACTGTTTAATGTGTTGTTGATGTTTCTGAAGAATTAAATGGGGAATTCTTGTGCTGCAATATGAAACAATAAGTGTTCCTTACCTCTGTTATTTCATTTTCATATATGCTCAGGTCACATAACAAAGGATTGGTTTAGAATTTGCTTTGTTGCACTCTATGCCCAGGTTCTGTGGCTTCTTAATGTTTTCCTCTTGATCTAGACATAAATATGAATTCTGTAATGGCTCATGTTTTATCTTTTTCACATATGAATGACTATCATCTAGGAATTCTTAGCTGCTCCCAGATAGAGTTTATTCATCTTCTTTCTGCTAACCTGTTTGAGAGATTCTTTGCTGCCTCTCATTCCTTAGCCCTTTTCATCCTTTTAAGCCCAAAAGTTGTTTCATGAGCAGCTACCTTGCTCCTCATTTTTCTTGTGACCAAGAAAATGCACCAGCAGTCTTACTCCATGACTCCATGCCCAATGGTTTGAAACTTACCACAATATGCATTGCCTCTCTACTTGAAGCATCATCTTTCCAACCAAAACACAAACAAAACCCCTGAACTCAATAGCTAGCCTAAAATCATCATCAACAAAGCTAAATCAGAAAGAGAGAGCCCTCTCTGACTGCAGGTGGGCTAGAACCTGCAGTCCAAAGTTGGTTTGTGGTTACCTCGGCCGTATCCTTTCTGGAGCTTAAGGACAACCTGAGTGATAACATAATGGCGACTCCACTGGGGACAATCCTCAGATAAGTTCATAAGTCAAGTTGGAAAGCTCCACTGGGGGAGAACCAAACCAAAAGTTTCTTTCTAGTTTCTGGAGAAGGTCATCTTTTCCTTCAGAAACACTTTTTCAAAGTTTATTTCTGATCTGTGATGGTGGACAGAGATCAGACACTCCAAAGTTGAACCATCCATCTGGCGACTCCACATCACCTTCACAATCAAGACTCCGCTGGAGGAGCGAACCTGAAAGAAAAATTTTCAAAGTTTTGAGTAGTTTTACAGCCAAATAATCCCATTTCACAGTGGTAATAGCCAAATAGGATGACCGGGTATGTGGAAGATGAAGTTAAACAAGCTGTAAATGAATTCAGAAAGTTGTTATCAAAATATGAACTTGATGAAAAAAAAATTGGACTGTTGTTGATTAAGATCAATGCAATACAACAGCCTCAAATCAAAATGTGTCTTCTTGATTTACTTGCTGAAGAACATGAAAATGAGATTGAACTTTTGCATTCCCAAATCCAGTCATATGATTTTCAAGATCCTAAAATATTTTTCCAAGAACTTCCTTCTCCAACTCATGGGGAAATTGTACTGCCTTCTGACTTACAGATTAAGGATGACTATGCTTTCAAGACAAAGGCTGAAGGATTGGTTGCAAAACTTGTTGCAGAGAATACAGTTGTTCCATCAAACCAAGAAAGCTCAGATAGAACCATCCCACATGATGCTTTTGTTGATCCTGTAGCAGATTACATGGAGGCCTTTCTAAACTCAAAATTTGTAACATGTTTTCTCTATGAGGACCAAGTATTCCAGCAGTGGCCTTTATATGTCACAATTTTGACCATGGGGGCACATGATCCAACAATGTTTCTCATTTCACCAACTGTCAGTCAAACAGTTAGTTTCTTTTTACAAGTGCTTAAATGGTTGCACTGGTTGTTTCATTTTACCTAACCAGCAAAGAAGTGTTGATTAGGGTAGGTAGGTAGGATTTCAGTTTCTGTTTGGATAGCAGCTCGTTGTAGTTGAAGCCCGAAGTGAAGGCCCTAAGCTCCTCAAGTATGCTGTCATGTTCATAAATAAAGCAGCCATTAAAGGGAAAGTGTTTAGAGTACTGCAACCACAGAAGATCAAGGCAGTCTGACCTGTTGTTCTTGGCTTTTCACAAGGAAAATCCATCCCCAAGTGGAGCCATTGTTAGCCTCCTGTTGCAACAGGTTTCATATTTCATGATTGACAGTGGAAGTGCCAAAAATGTTCACCTTTTTCATGCTGCTAAAGTTCCATTTTTGAAGGTTTCTCAGTTGAAGGAAAGCCAAACAGTCTAAGCTTGGTTTCCTAGGTTTAAATTTCTTGCTTTAGAATATAGAGAGTTTATCTGTCCAAAAAGTCTAAGCTTGGAAAATTAGTAGCTAGGTAAAGGACGAAGGAGCCCAACAGCTTAATCTGGGCCCTTGGAAGAAATAAGTCTAGTTTTAGATAGGAAAGCAGTTTAAAAGAAAAAAGGCAATCAAGGTTTGCAAGTCTAAGTGCACCCTTCCGGAAGAAACAAAAAATGCTAGGTGTTGTAAATTGGGTAGGTAGCCTAGGGTTGCAGAAGCAAGATCATCTTCAGTTTTTTGGGCATTGTCAAAGAAGGCTCATCTCATCAGTGGCAGAGGTATCAAAGCAGTGTTTTTCTGGCAGAATGTTGAAAAGCATGTCTAACTTCCCCTCACCTCCCTCTCAAAGTTCCTTACTAACATCCCCCTAAAGGACCTTGGGATCTGCCCAACAAGTTCTAGTCTTACTTCATTTTTATAAAACATTAAGTCAGGGTTTTGGCTTTCTTCATGAAAAGAAGCCACATTTCTTGTGTAAAAATCATGTTTTCATCTTTTACATAATCTCTATGTCTATCTTCACTTCATAGACTTACCATTGTTCTCTTTCCTTTTCCACTCCACCACTATCATAACTAACTCCTAATTCTACTATGTAGCTCCCTAATTTCTCCCCTATCCCTATTCACTACTAAAACTATATGAAATTCCCAAAAGAGATACTAAATAGCCCCTCCCCTTGGCACTATAGCCATATTTCCTAAGTTCGGGGAATGCTAAGCTCATTTGGGGCCTGGCATTAACCCTTCTGCGTCCTAACCCGGGATTAATATGACATTTGGTTAAATTAACAACCACCGTTCCCTCCCCCACACATAAACTTTATACTAAGTTCTTCCGCGCATACATTCCCTTTGGAATTAATTTGATATTCGATCAAATTAATACCCACCCGCGCCCATTTGCAAACCCACTAAACCCATATAACCCAAAGTTTAAACCCCCGTAGCGCTGAATAAAGATTTAACATTCAGGCGGGCCCAGTGCGTTAACATCCCGTCAAATCGTTGTCCCGTCCACCGTCGGATCGGGCCCTCCCCATCCGACGGCTCTCGGCGATTTCGGAAGCGCCCCGCTGCTCGACCGTTAGCTTCCGATGGCGAGGCGGTTTCTCCACCGTACAAAAGACACCTGTCAGCTTTCTATTGCATCGGAAGGGCTCTGACGAATACCGCTCCCGTACAGAAAGCGGTCCGATGAAACCGCTTTCAGCCTTCTGTACGCGCGACCCATGTCACCTATCCTGTTCTACGTGTCTGCCTCGTCACCACGCCATGTCATCGGCCCAGTCAACTGCCACGTCACCCTCCGTACCAAGCCCGCCAATAACGTCATGCTGACGTCATAGTAAAAAAGCGCCAAAAATGCCAAATTTTCATAAAAACGCGCAAATCGACCGTTTTATGTCATTTTCACTACTCAGTTGTGGGAGCTCTCTGCATGCTATTTTTACGTTGTTTTTCCACCCAAGTGTAAAATTCGATCAAACGAGCCACTGCCGCCTGCAAATTTGTCGCCATTGCACCTGCTCATCCACTGTCGACGCCTTAAATCCAGGTCTTTTTTACAGCTCCTCAGCACCTTGGAGTTGGCACTTCATCTGCCACGGCCCCCCAGCAACCAGCTCAATAGACTGTCCCACTAGCAGCAACAGACAAAGGTAAAGAAGTGCAGCATTCAAAAGAGCATTCAGAAGAACAGGTACACAATTTGGGATAGCAAGAAAAAATGGCAGATCAACCAGTTTCTACTGATGGACAAAGCCAAGCGAAAGACTTGTCTACACAAACAAAGGTAACAGAAATTCCGGTGTTGCAGACACCTCTCAATGAAGAAAGATCAAAGAAAAGGGACAGATAGCAAGAAACACCTCCAGGCACATCCACAGAGCAGCAAGGAGAGAAGAGACAAAGGTTAAATCCTTTTTCAGAAGAAGAAATGCCAGAGGCGCCCACAGGACAGCAGGTTCCTCCTAGCATGGAGACCTCGGCCAGCTCATTTCAGCAGGAGCATGAGAGACAGCGTGGCGTGGAGGTAACATCCACAATACAACATGGCCGACAGCCCTCTGATATCAAAAAAGCATTTACTGATATCAAGGCTAGGAATGAGCCAGTGAGAATCCAACTGTATAATCAGTTAATAAGGATGGCTCCCACCAATCAGCAAAGACTAATGGCGGCCTATGACATCCAAGAAGGCAAGATGACCCTTGGTCACTTCAAGCCTACAACGCAACAACCCCAATCAGCTATTGATTACATTAGAACCAATCTTGAGGTGTTTGCCAAGGATATACATCCAATGGACTAGATTGAATTGCACAAGCAGACAGGGGAAATGTTATATTCTACTCTAGCAGATAAGACATTGTTAGCTCACAAATTGCAAAATTCTTTGCACAACACTGCTGCCCAACTTGAGTTGGAAAAGGTTTCTTCACAGGCCAAGGACAACAGAATCAAGTCCTTGGAGGAGATTATCATAGAAATGGGACATGATCCCTCTAATCCCAAGGGCGTGCAAGCTCTATTAAAAAGAGGGATGAAGACATAGCTGCCCTTAGGAAACACATCAAGCTATCATCTACGCTGCATCCTCAGACTACAGAGGTAGCTCAACAGAAAGAATAAAAGGATGTAGTGGCTTTACTCATGACCTTGCATAAAAGATTGGTAGAAACAGAGAGTGCCTTGGAGGCAGCATTACAGTGAAGACAGGGAGAGTTGGCCTCTCAGCCTATTCAAACAGCTCAGATTCTCACAGCCGCTCCTCCCACGGCCAGCACAACAGTCCCCCCATTACCACAGCAGCAAAAATAGGTACCTCAAGTTCAGCACCAACTACAGCAACTACCTCAACACCTACAGAGAAAGACACCAGCTTGAAAATGGACAATATGTTGAAGGAAATAGAAGCTCTGGAATTGCAAATGACAGAGTTGAGACAAATCAAGGAAAAGTTGGCTACAATTGAGACAAAATATGACAAATCAAAGCAGGAGGTAGCTGAGAAGACAAGAGAGGTCAAAGCCTTAGAAAAAAGAATAAAGGAGCTAGAGAAAGAGCTCACTTTTGATAGAACTCTAGCTGATATAAAGAAAATTCTATGGGACAAAATCGGCCAATCCATTACAGATCAATGGCAATCCTTTGAAACCATTCATGAGCAAATGGATTTGATAAATTTGGCTCAGTTCGAAAACCAAAAGGCCAGAGCATCTTTGAGAAATATGCCTGAGGAAGCAAATAGAATGATCCAATTCTTGAATACTCGCACCAAGGGGCAGCTGGCAGCTTTAGGAATCAGTAGCAAGACTGAAACTATCTTGCTAATAAAAAGGGTGTTAACCCTTAGGAACTTTGTGCAGGCATTGGACAGAAAATGCCAAGAGATGCAAGCTGAGGTGGATGAGTTCAAGGCAAAGATCATGGCATTACATAGCAGAGGACTGCCAAGTTTGTTAACCAGTACTGGAAGACTGCTGTCACATGACCTTTATGCTAATAGAGTCAATAATTTTGCTGCCAACCAAATCACAACCTCCTCCAGCACTTCAGAAGGAATAGGGCCTCCATCAGGACAGAGTGTTTTTGATAAATTAGAAAATCTATTTTACATTGCACATGAGATAAATCACCTGTTCGAATTCCAACCCACCTTTCATAGGTACACAGAAGCTGAGGAAACATTGATAAAAATACAAAGGCATCAGTTACCAACTGAGGACTGGTGGAGAGGAATAAAAGAGATATTGCTCAGGTGATTTTGTTTATTAATTATTTTTTATCAGGCTCGAGGTCAGCATATACAGATGGCAAGATACACCTGTCAAAGGTAAATCGGCATAAAGCAAAATTGAAATGATAATTAGAGCTCATCGGATGCTAGAAAGCCAAGCATGCAGGATGAAGACCCAGACAGTAGCAGGCAACGTACCAACATCAGGGCAACACGCGCTAAATAAATGCACAATAGGCAGCCCACTCACTCAGCCCACAAAGTCAAAGGTTTTCTGACAAAAATAGACAGCTAGCAAGCCAATATTAACTGCAGCTTTAATGTTTCATTTACTCCCTGGCAGGAGTTGGTGATGTAATTTATTGCCTGAAGAGTCATCACCTAGATATTTTGTGACTTCTTTTTTATATATATGACCTCCTGCATTGTTAAAGGGGTTGGTCTGCTAATGCATCCAGGAGAGACTCGCACTGTATTTCTGATATTTTTCTATAATCAAAGACTGCTTACAAGCTTGGAGAATGGACTGTTTAATGTGTTGTTGATGTTTCTGAAGAATTAAATGGGAATTCTTGTGCTGCAATATGAAACAATAAGTGTTCCTTACCTCTGTTATTTCATTTTCATATATGCTCAAGTCACATAACAAAGGATTGGTTTAGAATTTGCTTTGTTGCACTCTATGCCCAGGTTCTGTGGCTTCTTAATGTTTTCCTCTTGATCTAGACATAAATATGAATTCTGTAATGGCTCATGTTTGATCTTTTTCACATATGAATGACCATCATCTAGGAATTCTTAGCTGCTCCCAGATAAAGTTTATTCATCTTCTTTCTGCTAACCTGTTTGAGAGATTCTTTGCTGCCTCTCATTCATTAGCCCTTTTCATCCTTTTAAGCCCAAAAGTTGTTTCATGAGCAACTACCTTGCTCCTCATTTTTCTTGTGACCAAGAAAACGCACCAGCAGTCTTATTCCATGACTCCATGCCCAATGGTTTGAAACTTACCACAATATGCATTGCCTCTCTACTTGAAACATCATCTTTCCAACCAAAACACAAACAAAACCCCTGAACTCAATAGCTAGCCTAAAATCATCATCAACAAAGCTAAATCAGAAAGAGAGAGCCCTCTCTGACTGCAGGTGGGCTAGATCCTGTAGTCCAAAGTTGGTTTGTGGTTACCTCAGCCGTACCCTTTCTGGAGCTTAAGGACAACCTGAGTGATAACACTATGGAAACAATGGAGTTTGGCTAAGTGTGGGATCAGTGGAATAGATGTGAACAATGATAGAAATTGACTACAATCACACACTTGAACACTTAGTGCTATAACATAGACCGTCCATAACATATAACACATACTTCATTTAATGCAACAACCTTTGCGATATCTTACGACAAGTGTGTCTCCGATGATAGACTTTGAGAGGATAAAGGTGACACTTGTGCAAGAGCGTGTGAGATGAGTGCAAGACATGCCTAGGCTATGAGGACAACCCATTGTCACAAATATCTCCCGTTGAAGCAAAACAAACTTCCCTTTGCATGACAAGTGATAATCTCCATTCGCAAAGATGACATACTATAAAAATATAAAAGCGTGAACAACTCTTAAGATCGAAGAGAGGAACTTAAGATCATCAACATACCAGTAAGTGACTAAGGAATGATCAATAATAGGATCCTTAGGAAGCTCTGAAATTTGGGAGAAGACCAAATTTTGGAAGGTGTTCCAGCCGCTACAACAACTCATTAATTTTATTTAATCAGTGATCCAATGACACCCAAAATAGAGTTCTTTTTTCTTTCCATTTACACACAAAATACATATTTTGTTTCTAAGCAACCAAAAAATCTAGTTTAAACATTGCACACACAAAGAGTTCTTACTCCAAAATAGAATAACATGTGTTCTCATTTCCCTATGCTCTTATAAGTGATGTCTGTAAATCAACATTGTATTATGTTTTGGTCCTGACTCCCCTCACGTAGTCAAAACTTTGGGTTATTTTCGAAAGTAAGTAGTTTTTGGTGTAGGAATAGTTATTTAACACACAATACTTATTTATTAATTGCTTCCAAATTCTTGCTTTTCATCAGAGATGTCACTCTTCACACAAATCACTCCTTAATTTAGATTTCCTTTAAAATTTCAAGTTTTAACCCCGTACAGAAATTAACTCCATACAAATTCTAAAACACAGAAAATAAACAATGCGAGAGCATAACACATATACACAGAGATTTTCCCCTGGATCCCAAAATCGAGATTACCAACTTGATTTTTCATTATGTTCCTTTCAATGTTATAATACATATTTATACATGTCGAAGCATCCAATACCATGGACCGAAAACCATCGCATCCAAAACCATGGACCGAAAACCATCACGTCCAAAAACATGTGCGATAATCATGCACAAAACCATAGGTGGGTCTGTCCAACCTAACATAGGTTCCAAAACCAAAATTTTCCAGGGCGCTGCCCTGGACCCCATAGAGTGGGATTACCTACACCCCTCAAACCCCCTATGACCCCCCCACTACACAATTGGTGCAACGAAGGGGGGGCTCTGACCCCCCTCTAACCCCCTAGTTAACTATGTGGGCTAGTCGTGGAAAGAATATAACACAACCCAACATTCTCCCACTTGTTGTTTTCTTTCCACAGGGGGCCACAAGAGAGCTTAGTCATTTATCTGGCCCTACAATGCCCATTATTTCTCTACATGAAGAGAACTTCTCAGAGCTCACAGTTTTTGTCAATGCATCTGTAGTATTCTTCAAAGTGTCCACCTTTACCAACAACACCTTTTTGTCTTCTATCATACCCCTCACAAAGTGATATTGAACACCAATGTGCTTTGTCCTTAAATGATATGCAGGGTTCTTTGCCAAAAAAATTGCACTTTGGCTGTCACAGTCTATCCTTATAGCTCCTTGTACTAACCCCATACTTGAACACAGTCTCTGTAACCAAACTCCTTCCTTGCTTGCATGAGTGGCTGCCATGTATTCTTCCTTTGTAGTTGATAGTGCCACTACAGATTGTTTCTTACTCATCCAACTGACTACACCTCCAAATTGGTTAAACACATACCCACTTGTAGGTCTTCTCTGATCTAGATCTCCAACCCAGTCTGCATCAACAAAGCCACGAATATCGAACACTTTGTCCAATCCTGGTCTTCCTTGGTAGCACAAACCATAATCACTAGTGCCACGCAAATACCTGAAAACCCACTTCACTGCTGTCCAATGATCCTTTCCTGGTTTTGACATAAACCTGCTCAATACTCCCACTGCATGTGCAATGTCTGGTCTAGTATAGACCATTGCATACTGCAGGCTATCGACTGCACTTGCATATGGAACACGGGACATGTCATCTTCCTCTTCTTGTGTCTTGGGACACTATTCAGTAGATAACTTTACACCTACATGAATAGGAACCTTCACCGGTTTACTATCCTCCATATTAAATCTCTGCAATATTGTCTCAACATACTTCCTCTGGTTTAACCAGAGTTTCTTATTTGCCCGATCTCTTTTAATTTCCATGCCCAAAATATAGTTTGTAGCACCAAGATCTTCATGTTGAATTTGGAGGACAATTGGGTCTTCAAATCCTGGATAATTTCTTTGTCATTTCCAACTAGCAACATATCATCCACATACAAGACCAAATAAATAACACAGTCACCAATTAATTTAAAATACACACAGTGATCTGCTTTGCTTCTGGTGAAGCCAAGTACCCATATAAATGTACCAAATTTCTGATACCACATCCATGGTGACTATTTTAACCCATACAGAGACTTCTTTAACTTACCTACCAGTTCTTTCTTACCCTACACTGCAAAGCCTTCAGGTTGCTTCATGTAGATTTCCTCTTCCAGATCCCTGTGAAGAAATGTTGTCTTCACATCCATCTATTCTACCTCAAAATCAAAAGCAACAGCAACAGATAAAAGTAATCTAATAGAATTTACCTTGGCGATAGGAGAAAAAATATCACCAAAATCAATTCCCGGCACTTGGGAATAACCTTTTGCTACCAATTGAGCTTTGTATTTCTCCACCTTTCCTTCTACATTTGTCTTCTTCTTAAACACCCATTCGCTGCCAATGTGTTTCCTTCCAGTTGGTAACTCCACTAGATCCCAAGCCTCATTTTTGTACTAAGATGCCATTTCATCAACCATGGCCTCTTTCTAGAGTTTTCCATCCTTTGAATCTACTACTTCCTTCATAGTTCTAGGATCATCATCAGTAATAGATAAAGCAAAATTTGAATAGAAAGCAGATGGACTATACCTTTCTGGCTACCTTCTTTCTCGAACTGATCTTCTCACACCCGAAGTTTGTGGCTCTTCATCTTTTGATTCCTCCTCTGCTATAGAGTTTGATTCTTCCTCCTTTAGCTCAAACTCTATCTTCTTAGGTTCCTTTGGTTGGAATTCATGTTTAATAACATCTTTCACCTCTCTGAACACCACATCTTGGTTGTACACAACCTTCCTTGTTACTGGGTTCCAAAGCTTATAACCCTTTAAACCATCCTTATACCCAATAAAGATGCACTTTTCAGATTTACTATCCAACTTGGTTCATTTCTCCTTTGGAACATGTACATATGCATCACATCCAAATACCCTCAAGTGTGAAAGAGAGGGTTTCTTACTAGTCCATACCTCTTGTGGAGCTTTATCCTCCAACATTGATGAAGGTGATCTATTGACCAGGTAACATGCTGTCTCCACTGCCTCTGCCCAGAATTCCTATCCCAACCCGGCACCACTGAGCATGCTTCTTTCCCTTTCCATCAACGTCTTGTTCATTCTTTCTACAACTCCATTTTGCTATGGCTTATATGGAGTAGTCTTCTACCATGCTATACCACACTTCTTACAAAATTCTTAAAATTCCTTACTGCAAAACTATCCACCATTATCTATCCTCAGCACCTTTATCTTCTTCTCTGTCTAGTTTTCCACTAGAGCCTTGAATTCTTTAGACCTGTCAAAGACTTCAGATTTCTCCTTAAGGAAATATATCCATGTATTCCTTGAGAAGTCATCTATAAATGATACATAGTACACAGACTTACCCAGTGATGGAACCTTCACAGGTCCAAACACATCACCATGCAGAAGCTCTAATATATGTTTCGCCCTCTTATCACCAGAGGGGAAACTCACCTGATTCTGCTTCCCATATACACAATTCTCACAGAAATCAAAATCCAGAGAGCTATTACTCATACCTTCTACCATACCTTTACCATGAAGTATTCAAAGGCCCTTCTCTCCAATATGTCCAAGCCTTTAATGCCACAGCATGGTCTCCTCTCCAAAGACCACTAGATTTTCTGCTCCACTTTCAGGAACCACAGAACTATTGCACCCATCAACAACCATGCTACCTTGCAGCTTGTACAAAGTTCCAATCCGAACTCCCCACATCAATACCAGTGCTCCCCGAACCATCTTGCAGGTATCCTTCTTGAACACTGTTTTTACACCTGCATCATCCAACTTGCTTACAGAAATCAGATTTCTAGCCAATGCAGGAATATGCAGGACATCTAGAAGTGTTCTAACCCTTCCACCTTGCAACTTCAACTTTAATTTTCTGCGTCCAACGATTCTAGCCTTCCTATCATCCCCTAAGAAGACATCACCACCATCGTATTTCTCATACTCGCAGAACCACTCTCTATGGGGACTGAAGTGAAAGGATGCACCTGAGTCAATCAACCATGCCTCATGATCTACATGTGTACTTGAAGAAGCCAAGTACACATCCCCACCTTCATCTGAGGTGGTTTTCGCCTCTGCAGAAGGAGCATCATCAGATCCCTTTCCTTTATCAAGATCTTTAGATTTACAGTCCCTTTTGTAGTGCCCTTCCTTTCCGCATTTCTAGCACACCACCTTTACAGGTTTTCCTAGAGATTTACATCTCCCTCTAGATTTAGATCTCCCACTCGATGACTTCTTTCTGTTACTGTTCTGGGACCGTCCTTGTACAGACAAGGCATCACCATTCTGGTTCTCCATATTTTTTCGTCTCATATCCTCCGTCAACAAGGATGAGACTATTTCATCAAACTGCAAGGCAATTTCATTGCTACCTATTGCAATAACCAGACTGTCCCACAAATCTGGTAGAGAACACAACAAACTGATGAAATCGTAGCTTCCCCTGATACATTCAACAATACTGAATCTGAGACACATAATCTTATTGTTCTCTTTGCCTTTTGATCCAACTTCTTCCATTCTTCATCGGACACTCCCGTTGGTTTAGTACCCAGATCTACCGCGATCCACTGATCTTTATCCACCAACAAATCCTCCATCTTGAGTTTCCACAACTCAAGACTCTGACCATTAAATTTTTCGATCTCTATCTTTCCACTGCTTACCATTTTCTTTCACCACCAGAATCGATCTCACAGATCTCCCACTAAACAAGGTCTACCACAGGCCCGAGCAAAACCCCTCAGCAACAAAGGCGTCCCCTTGAAGCCAAAACAGCTTTGATACCAAATGTAGGTTTTAACCCCATACAGAAACTACCTGCATACAAATTCTAAAACACAGAAAATAAACAATGCGAGAGCATAACACATAAAACACATATACACAAAGATTTTCCCCTAGATCCCAAAACTAGGACTACCAGCTTGATTTTTCATTATGTTCGTTTGAATTTTATAATACATATTTATACATTCCGAAGCATCCAATACCATGGACGGAAAACCATCGCATCCAAAACCATGGACCAAAAACCATCGCGTTCAAAAACATGTGTGAAAATCATGCACAAAACCATAGGTGGGTCAGTCCAACCTAACATTGGTTCCAAAACCAAAATTTTCCGAACCCCATAGGGTGGGGTTACCTGCACCCCTCAAACCCCCTGTCACCCCCCCACTACACAATCGCCGCAACGAAGGGGGGGCTCTAACCCCACTCTAACCCCCCAGTTCACTACGAGGGCTAGTCATGGAAAGAATATAAGACAACCCAACAAAAATCAACCCACGGTCTTAACTCACCACTATAAACCTCCAAAGGAGGGGCACAAAAGAATTGAGTAGTTCAAGTAGGACACTGGGGTGAGGCATCCAAAAAATACCCCTTTTTCATTAACATCCAAAACATAAGTCGTCTAAGTAGGGAGCTGAAAAATACTTCATAACTAGATGTAAAAGATTACCTATGAGAAGTGACATCATGTCACCAAGAGGCTAAACCTAAGATATGTTGGTTAGTGTGCTCACTTAGTGGCTACCCACCACTTTGGTTCTAATTCGATCACATACCGTTCAAGGGCCAACTGCTTCTCCCCTCTCTGGAGAAGGTCCCATAGTGACAAGTCTTAGGAACATTATCTTACCCTATAGGTGACCATTATGGAAAGAAATGGTACTTGGATCAGATTTTAGTGGCCACTGGTACACTCTCTGGTCTCCATTATTATAACTAGTTTCCACCAACTACGTGAGTACCATCCACATAGTGGACTTGAGACCCTCATCAGTGATGGCTTGTTGAAAGGTCACAATCATTATTATTGAGTAGATAGGAAGTGTAGGTGTCTAAGAACGATTTTAGTTTTCCCATTGCATAGATATGTGAATGCAAAGTACCTCACATTTATTTTTAGCATCTTTATTTCATTTTTCTTGCATAATTTTTCCATGTCATTTTAAAAACACATGTATTGGTTGTGAAAAGGAATTGCATCTACTTGACATCTCTCGGCATTCAATTTAATTGTCACCATTTCATACCTTGGCCCATTATGTCGATCCCAAAGAATTTAAAGACTTCATTCTATAAAAGGGGTATTTTCTCTTCCAAATGATATAAAAGGCAACCAAACAAACACCATCTTGAGTGTTTGCATTTGGATCTTATTTACTAGTAGCCTCATTGCTTTGATCCATTCAAGCCGTTGCTTTCCATCTCTACCTCAGCGTCGACACCTCCAAGAGCACCTCCACTCACCAATATGTCAGACAACAACAAAATCATCCTAGTCCCACCATTTTTCCATTTATGGAAGGTCTAAAACTTCCAAACTTGACTAAACTCATCAATGACCCTATTCTTCATGATGCAGCTTTGCATGCTATGTCATCCAAGATTCTTTCAGATATCCCAAAATTTGAGGGAAAACCTAGGGAAGAACCCGCTAATCATGCGATGTAATTTTTTATGTGATGTTCATCCAAAACTTTTGCATAATATTCTATTCACCTTCTCTTATTCCAACAAACCCAAACCAGTGACTCTACCAAATGGTACGTTGATTAACCTACCATGAAGCACACTACCTACAATTCATTAGCACTAGAGTTTCTTAACTACTACCGTTTTTCTATCTACCATGATCTTAGGATCAAAATTCTCTTGAATTTCTGTCAGACTATAGTTGTCCACTTTTCAAACCACATTCATGAATGGAAGCAATGTCTTAAACTATGTTAAACAAAACTTAATGACTCATTCCTCCTCGATTTATTTTTTAAATACCTGTAGAAAATCCTGCAGATTCGCAAGCTAATGCAATTTGCTAAAGCAAGAGACAAGAATCTACTTCTACTCTTTACAAGAGAATCCCATAAACATCGAGAACAAAATAATCAATAGAGGAAGAGAATCAAGGCACATAACACAATAAATATCCAGGGAAATCCACAACTCAAAACCCCACTATCTGTTTTGTATTAATCCGAAAGATCAAGATGAAATTAAAATGCTTGTTCTCTACAGAACAATCCCAACACTTAACAAATTCAATCTCCAACTCATAAGAAAGCTCAAGTCCAAATCTTAGCCTCTTCACAAGCTCTCCAAGTCTCCATTCCAATGTGTAATTCCTATGAAGGAAAGCTTCTATTTAAAGGGAAATAAAGCCTCTAAAAATAGTGCAATCCCTCAAGGATGAGTTCTTGATTGCATGCACTATCAGTGCAACTCTGAAAAATCTAAAACAAGTAGTACATTGTCCCTGCACTCTAGTCTTATTTGGGTCTTTCTCAGAATTGGCATGCATGAGTTTCTGATGAGTAAATATTCAGTTAACTAGAGTAGCACTGGTGGAGTTCATTAGTGTCACCATTGACTGTTAACTCACTATTAGTTCTCCCAATCAGTTTGAGAACTAATTTAACTGAACTGACTCATGAAAATAAGTCTTCTATTTTAAAACTCACAATTAACTCACACTAGACTCCTACAAAGTAGGGAGAACATATACATGACTTCAAAAAGACTTCCAACTTGAATCCCTTAATTTCATACCTTGGCCCATTATGTCGGTCCCAAAGAATTTATGGGATTCTCTTGTAGCATCCTCCTTCCTCTAGTTACCAGCTAGAGGAGTCTCCATGGGTTTACTTCTCTCCATGTGGAATCTCCTAAGTATCTCATTGGCATACTTTCCCTAAGATACAAACAACTCCCCATCTCTCTGACATACCTCCATGCTAAGAAATTAATGCATGAGCCCCATTTCCTTCACGTCAAACTCTCTTGCAAGATCCTCCTTGCAAGATTTGATGAGCTTCTCATCACCTGTCAATATAAGATCATCTACATAAAGTACAATGATCAATATCTTACCTTCCACCACTATGTGATACAGGTTCATGTTTGCTTCACTCTTCTTGAAGCCCAACCCAATGAAGTAGCTATCTATCCTAGTGTACCAAGCACGGGGTGCTTGCTTCAGCCCATACAATGCTCTCTTGAGTCAGCACACATGCTACTCATGGTCCAAGGTTTCAAAACCTTTGGTCTACTCTATGTACACCTCTTCCTCAATCATGCCATTGAGGAAGGTAGTCTTCACATCCATGTGATGGATCTTCCAGCCCATCTATGTCGATAGTGCCAAAATAGATCTGATTGATGATTACCTTGCAACAGGAGAAAAGGTCTCATCATAGTCAATTCCCTCTACCTATGAAAAGTCACGGGCCACAAATCTAGCCTTTTGCTTCTCCGCACTACCATTTGCAACTTGCTTTACCTTGTAAAGCCAATGGGAGCTCACAACTAACTTGTCCTTCGATATCGGGACCACATCCAAAACAATGTTTTGAACTATGGAGTCATACTCCTCCACCATCACATCAACCAAAACTGGTTGTTGCATTTCTTTTTGAAAGGAAGATGCCTTTATCACAACACATGCACCCATAAGTGTCATATATCTAATGTACCTCTCTGGTGAACTCCTCTGTCTACGCTGAGAAGAGGGTGCTCCCACATTCTCCCATCCATCATCCAACAATCTTTCAACCTCTCTAGTGCACTTTCTTTCCTCTCTGGAAGACTCTACCTAAGTGGATGTCTCCACTCCTTGAACCTCTACATGTGGCTGCTCCACATCAATTTGAGGCCCCTCAACCTTAAGAGCTAAAAGCTCCTCATTCGCATGTAGATCAAACTCCCTCTCAAGGGATACTCTCATGGCCTTCTCCTCATCGAATCTGATATTCCTGTGAACAACTACCATCCGAATGGTTAGCATGCACACCCGATTGTAGGGTGTATAAGTCTACCCCACAAAGATCCCCAACATTGGTGTTGGCTCAAGCTTCTTCCATGCACCTTTTGTCACATGGAAATAAATCGATGACCCAAAAATCCTGAAGTGACCAATATCTGGCCTCTTAGTGGAATAAGCCTCCTCTGGTGTCTTCATCTCAAGTATCTGATGTGGGCTACGGTTCTGAACATAAAATGTTGTGTTGAATTCCTTAGCCCACAAGTGTAGTGGTAGGCCCTGATCATGCAACATCACCCTTGTTGCCCGTACTATGCTCCTTTTCTTCCTCTCAGCAACCCCATTCTGTTGAGGGTAATGGGGTGCTGTCAACTCTCGTTTAACCCCTCTGCTTCATAGAAGTTCTTAAACTCATTGGAGACATACTCACCACCATTATTACTCCATAGAGCTTTAACCTTCTTGCCAAAATCTTTCTCTACCAATGCTTTGAACTCACAAAACTTGGTGAAATTTTGATCATTTTTATGCATAAAAACTACCCAGCATTTGCGAGAATAGTCATCAACAAATATAATACAATACCTGTGTTTCATCGTGGATGCTATCGATAATGGTCCACGCACATCTGAATGGACTCTCTCGATAATAGACTCTGCTCGATTGTCTCCATCTCCAAAGGAATACTTGGTGTATTTTCCCAAAGTACAACCCTTGCATGTATCAACCTACTCAAGCGTACCTTTGGGAGGACCGGTAGAGATTTTCTACAATATCTTCAAAGCCCCATGATGTAAGTGGCCCAATCGCCTGTGCCACAATCACCGACATCTCGACTCAACATCTTTTCCTTTTTTCAACTCAAAGAAGAACAATCCTCTACCTCTATCTTATAGAGATTCTAAACTTGAATCCCTATCTTCTTTATTTGACCCATGGCTATGTGTCGAAGGAACGGCTTTCCATTTGAAAAGATCACATCATAGCCTTTATCCTCAAGCTTGGAAATGGATACCAAGTTCTTTGTCAGTTTAGGTACATGCATAACATTATTCAAGGCAAGTGGAGCCACATGCTCCCTCTGAAAAGTAATAGTACCCACACCAGTAACACTATACTTACTGTCATCACCCATCTCGATATGCATCTTGAGATCTTTCTCCTCCAGTTCACTGAATAACTCTTTGTCACCGGTCATGTGGAAAGAAGCTCCACTATCTAAGTACCAGAAACTTCCCATCATTGAAGACACCATGCATCCAATGAGGGAAAAGTCCAATTCAAATTGGGAGGCCAAAGCCTCACCCGCCACTCCTCTTGAGGATTTCTCCTTGGACATCTTCAATGGACAATTTGAAGGAAAGTGACCCATCTTGTGACAATGAAAGCATTTAACTTTCTTCATTTCCTTCTTCTTACCTCCATGATAAGAATTTCATTTGGAATGGGAAATTTTACCTTTCCCCTTCCTCGCCTTAATGGCTAAGGCACAATTCTCTTCATCATCAGTCTTTGATGAATAGTCATCCCTGGTGTTCCTCTTGATCACATCCTACATCAAACCCGACCATAGTCATTCCCAATCTGGCAGCTTCTCCCAACCATTGACAGAGTCTTGATAACCATGCCAACTCTTTGGGAGTCCAAGAAAAGCAAGGCTCACCATATCCTCCTCATAAACCATGATTCCAACACTTCAAAGTTCATCCTCACATTGAGTGAACTTGGTCAAGTACTTTGGAATCGTCTTGCATTTCTCCATCTTGACTTTACGAAGTTTATCCTTCAGCGTCAACTTCCTTTAATCACTGCTATTCTAATACAGGTCCTTCATTGTTTTCCACATAGCATGTAGAGTTTCCTTGCCATGGAGACTCAAGAAAATGTGGTCTCAATCTCCCTCAAGGATTATCCACCTTGCCTTCACCACACACTTCTTCCATTTAGCCAAGTTCTGTGCATCCGTAGCTGCTGGCTTGGGGACTTCTTGATCAATGAATTACTTCAAGGCATTATCTTCTAGCACAGCCTCCATCTTGTCCCTCCAGGATATAAAATTCGACTTGCCTTCCAAGGCATACTCAAGCATCAACCCATGGAATGTCATCTTTCGATCTTGAAGTATGTATGCAAATTTGACTTTCACCTATAACCCATAAACTCAAAACTTCAAAATCTCCTCTAGAGAGCATATTTTAAATCAACGATATCTCCCTCATTCGAACTCCGATTCGGCCAATTGTTTTTTTGAATTTGGGTATATTTTCCCAAGGAATCCAGATATTCAATTTTTTTTCGAAAATTTTTCACATAAATTCTCAGATAGTCTCTGCAAACTCTTAGCCCAAAAAACAATCTTGCTTTGATACCATGTAGAAAATCCTGTAGATTCACAAGATAATGCAATTTGCTAAAGAAAGAGACAAGAATATACTTCTACTCTTTAAAGTGGAAGCCCATAAATATTGAGAAAACAATAATCAATAGAGGAAGAGAATCAAAGGCACATAACACAATAAATATCCAGGGAAAGCCATAGCTCAAAACTCCACTATCTGTTTTGTATTAATATGGAAAATCAAGATGAAATTACAATGCTTTTTCTCTCCAGAACAATCCCAACACTCAGCAAATTCAATCTCTAACTTATAAACAAGCTCAAGTCCAAATCTTAGTCTCTTCACAAGCTCTCCAAGTCTTTATTCCAATGTGTAATTCCAATTAAGGATAGCTTGTATTTAAAGGGAAATAAAGCCTCTAAAAATAGTGCAATCCCTCGAGGATCAATTCCTAATTTTATGCATTATCAATGAAACTCAAAAAAATATAAAACAAATAGTACATTGTCCCTGCACACTAGTCTCAATTGGGTCTTTCTCAGAATTGACATGCATGATTTTTTGATGAGTAAATATTCAGTTAACTAGAGTAGCATTGGTGGAGTTCATTAGTGTCACCACTGACTGTTAACTCACTATTAGTTCTCTCAATCAGTTTGAGAACTAATTTAATTAAACAGACTCATGAAACTAAGTCTTCTATTTTACAACTCACAATTAAATCACACTAGACTCCTACAATGTAGGGAGAACATATACATGATTTCCAAAAGACTTCCAACTTGAGTTTCCTAAGTTAAGTAAGTTTAATAAACTTAATTTAACTATTTTAAGTTGCTATGAGAATAGAATTCGAATTTAATTCACATTTTAATTCAAGGAAAAATTAAACTGGAATTTCTTGTTGCCATTTCTCAACAATACCTTCTCCCTTTGATCACTAAAGATGTTTCTTTGACCATGCTTTCTATTGAAGCTAAGGCCATTACCAAAGCCCAATAGTATGACATGATTTACTCTAAATCGAGATATTTATATATCATTCTTCCCGATTCACCTCGACATTATACCCTTGAATCAACCATACCCAGAGCATCTCATGCAATTGATGGTCTCAATGACTTAGTCGCCAAACCTACATCTCAGACCATTCCATAGGGACAAACTATCATAGCACACCAACCTTATTCTCAACCCCAAAAACTCCTTGTCACTTTCACCACAAACACACCTCATACTTTGTTAATCAAGGTTGTCATTGATGTCAATATGGCATTGGACGAGATGGAAAATGTTCTTGAGATGCCTAATGAACATCATGAAACCCTAGAATGTGATGATAATTTTGAAGACAATAGATACCTGCTTTACGATGATGATGTCATAACTCTTGCTTGATAAGGATGAAATCAATTAATATGTCAAGCCACTAATGAAGAAGTCTTAAGAAGTACCAAGTTCCAAGTGTCAATCATATGCCTTGATTGATGATCTAAACCTTAAGTTTCAATATACAAGACCTTGATGACATATGGATGACTATACTCAATGAACATGTATACCTGATGATATCATACTCTTGAAGAATGACCACACTTGATGGTAGTCTTGATGACATGATTGGAAGACTGGTTAATGAAGGTTGCACTATGACTTATCACTGCACAATTATATGATGACATTGTTGGATAGTTGGATATAGGATGATACACTAATGTTGGATACACTCATGATACACTCATGATAACCACAAGATGTCACTCATAATAATATTATTGAGCCAAACAATGATGAAGCAATGATGTCCCAAACAATACAAAAGGCCTTGTTGTCCTAATCACCTTCTGTACATAAAAAATTCAAGGACAGTTACAAAGAAAAATAATTTTCGGCATCTTGGAGATAGCCTATCAAGATGGGTCCTATACCATCTTGTAGAGTATATTTTTTCCTTTCTAATGATCCCTCACTTGCCCTCAAACACTCAGTCATACAAGTCAACCTCACTTCAAATAAACGTGTCCCTTCAATTATAAATGAAATCAATATATATTTACACCTAAACACTTCATTTGAGATCAAGAATTTCGATGAAGATTTCAAAGAGAAGGCAGATAAGAAGACAAAAATAGGAAGGAGACTGAAGAGGACAGAAAATCATTGTTTGTGAAATTTTTTTTAGGTATTCATTGCAAAATATAGGACAAAAACCTGTGCAGTTCAACCTTGTAGAAAAGCTTAGATTTCAGTTTTTTTTGAGCAAATATAGTCTCTGAAATTTCAACCTATTTTAGGCCTAAAATTTTGGCCCTGTGGTCACTATAATTTTGGACTAAGTGGTCTGCATTTTGGCCCTATCATAGACCTATAATTAGCCTTAAAATTCAGCCTTTTACAGACCTGTAACTCAGCCCTGTGACAAAGGTTCATACCTGCATTCAAACCCTTTTGCAATTCATCTCCTTTTGCAGTCATTCCTGTGGTTCATATCTAAAGCAGAATAGATCTCACATCTGCAACTAGCACTAAGACAAGACAAGCTAAAACAAACCTTGAACCACAAGAAAGGTTTCTTTGAAAATTGTGACAGTCCTTGACCTTCAAATTTATGGAAAAGTTCTGAGTTGGAGTAGAACATTGGAATAAATCTTGGGTTCCTTGATTTTACTCTTTTTGGACAGACTTAGATCTTTTGAAAACATATTATGAAAGCCTGAGGAGTATAGTGGCATATGTTTGTAGACTAGTGGAGAAGAATAGTGACACTATTTTGTAGGCTTTTCAAGGCTTTGTCACCTATTACATTCATTTGAAGAGGCTTAGTCCTAAAGTTGGATTAGGTATTGTTTGGAGCAAAGCATTGAGAAGTAATTGGATCAATCTTTGACAATGAAGCATTTGAGGAAGCATTTTCCAAAATAGATCTTGGAGGAAGTTTTTAGTATTGTGAAGCAACATACTAGACTTGAAGTGGGCAGATCTTGCGTGTGGGAGAAATATCTTAAAAGACTATTTTGGAGCCTTGAAGATCGTGGAAATCCTTGGAGAATTTTCTGGAGTAGGTTTGGTGCAGCATATTGAAAAAACTTTGAAGAAGTCTTGGGGCGCCTTATTGAAGACCTTGAAGCATCCTTGAGGAATGTTTGGAAGATAATTTGAAGCTTTGTGAAGACATACCTTGGAACTGAAATTTTTAAGGCACACTTGGAGACATGATGCTTCGCTAAAGAGATGTCATTGATGATGTGATGTGGAGACTAAGGGAAGGCATAGCTGACGATTGATAGGGCTCATTGAAAAAGACATTGGGAGTTGTGAAGTATAACCAAACATATCATGACGAAATTAAGATAAGGGTTGAATCCCAAGAGGTTGGAGCCTTGTAGAGATAAGGTTGGTTCCTTGGAATATAGGTTCAGAACCCTAGAGGATAAGAGTCCTCAACAAACCAGGTTGGAGCCTAAACCAAAAATAGGGTTGAAGCCCTAGAGGTTGGTGCCTTGAAATTGACAAGGTTGGTTCCTTGGGAAGTTCAAGTCGATGCTTGGCATATTACAGACTAGAGCCCAAGGGATTGAGGAGTCATTTAGAGCAACATTATGCTGACACGTTTTGAATAAGGAAGGAGGATTGAGAAATAGATATATATATATATATATATATATATATATATATATATATATATATATATATATATATATATATATATATATATATATATATATATATATATATATATATAGATATATATATATCTATATAATTCCCATCCCTCAGGAGAGATTAAGTTGCTCCCCTAATATCATTTTATACAATGAGGTGAAGTTACAATAGACTCTATGATCACTAGACTTATTTCTTGTCTTTCCATTGAGTTGTATTTGTAAAATGATATATTTTTCTATTCACTTCATATGAGTAATTGCGTGTTTTTATTGTTTTATGAATCATGGATCTAACCTGGCTTTTACAAGAACAATCGCCCTATTGCATTTTACCATCTAACAAGGGGTTATTTCATCTTTTTTGCACACACTCGAAAGAAATAATCACCAACAAATTCCATGACAACTCTTACATGAAAAATGTAGAGTAACTAGGAGATCTAATGTGTAGACATATGTATGGATCTATACAATAGACTTGAGGATAGGAAATTGTTGAGGATGTTTCTTAGGATAGTAATGAGTTTTAATGGGGGAGGTGTTGTAGCATTCAACAAACCCCCCATTTTTATATTTAGTTATCAATAAATATTGGGAACCCTTTACTTTTTATATTTTATTTAATTATAACTAAGTGTTTGATTTTAATAAAATTGGAGCATACTCAAATTCGTTAAGAAGTTTGAGAAACTTAAGTCTTTTCCTTATCGTAACTTCTCGTATCAGAGTGACACTTTTAAAACATGTTATGATAAATAAAATTTTCGACGAGTACTACCCCCAAAGTTAAATCTATATCAGAAGTCTTCATATCAGAGTTCTACTATATTGTAAATTTCTTTTAAATATTGTTACGATAAAGCGCCCCCCCCCCCCGATACCTAACTCCCTGATGCTTTCTTTATTAAAATAATCGTATAAAAGGCTTTGTCAATGTTTATAAAGCATTGTGCGCTTTTCCCATAAAGTAATAATATAAAAATCTCGTTGGCCCCACAAATATTGTTTATTATTGTTGGGTACTAAGTTGCTCCTAAAGAATCAGATTATTCCTTTTTCCATTAATTTATCGACCTATGATTCATCTTTTGGTTACAAGGTTATTGGCACAATCTATGTAGGGATAGTGCTTTAAATTACTGGGACATATGTAAGACATAAAGCAAAGGCTATGAAGGAATAATTTCAGAAAATACTAGGTCTTATCAATCGATAAACAAGAATAAATCGTTATGCAGAAATGATAGAATTGTTTAGACATTTCTTCGGAAAAAGATATTAAATTCCACCAAACCAACAATCCTCATTACAATGCAAAATTTCATAATAATGTATAACACTCTTCAAATGAAATTCACTCTTAATTACTAATTACTATAATCACTCGTAAATGATAGCAGTAAAGCATGGTAATGGAAATTCACTCAGTTACAAAGTAAATCTAAATATGCACACAACTGAATAAAAAAATTTTAGAACTCATGCAATGGAATAGTAAATATGAGCATTCACGCAACTAAATCATAAGTCTAAAGATTCACACATCTAAATAGTAAATCTAAGAATTCACACAGGGAATAGCAATTCATTCAAGTGAAAAGTAATAAAAGGTAATAATACAAGGAAGACAGTGATCGTTCTAGTGACTGGGCCCATGGTCTCCGGAAGTAATTGTCTTAGAGAAAATTCAATATACTAGATTAAAGATGAACCATATAAACTTTCATTGGTATCAAAACGAATTACAAAAAGGTCTGTAAAACTTTAAGGAAGTTCTATTGTTAAATCACCTTTTATAGTCAGTGAGAATAATCAAAATCATCCCTAGTTTACTGAAGTTTAATTGCATTTATATATTACAATGTCTTTCTAATGCTGGAATAGTAAATCTATCCTAAGAATCAGAATATTCTCAAGATTTCTTTTTTAAAATATAAAATCTCCAAGATAACAGAATGTATCCTCTCCTTGACTATCTCATGCACATAGGCGTGAATCCTTAATTAGTATGCCATGATTAGCCCAATGGTTCTTTCATAACTTGGTTCCTCTTCAGCGATTCAAGGGAACAACAATCCTCCATCAAATATATCATGCACATAAATTAACCCAAGTTGTGAATTTATGATATCTTAAGTATTGAAATTAACTCATTAACAAGGTATAATACTAAGATGTTATTGACTACTTTCTAGAGCTTCTATCTCTCAAATTATTATAAATTGAACTTAAAGAACTTGAAAAATTAATCATTAACTGAAGAAACAAAGGGAAGAAGCATACCAATTTCACGACCCAACATCATTCCCCGGCTTGCCTTTTTGCATGTCCTCATTCAAAGACATTATTAACATGTAGGAATTTTAAAGAGTAGGTTGGGTAGGGTTGTTAACCATAGTGCTGAAAACCATTTCTCTTTTGGATTTCCCTGAAGGCTCTAGTCTTATCTTCCTCGGAGAGTTCATATTCAAGTTTTTATTCATTTGGAGGGTACCATATGATGGGGCATTTATACCTGCATCTAATCCATTTAGGTCCTTCAACCAGCACCAAATGAGCATACTCTTGCATTCTACTTGTTGTTGCTTGAAAAAAAATTTAGTTAAACGGTTCCTTGTTTTTTACCTCATTGGTGGACATCTTCCACCTCTGTTTAGTAGCTCGGAGGGCTTCTACTTTGATTTCCTTAAAATATTCCAATACAACCTAGTGAGCATGATTATCAACAGGTGCAAGAACAGGGACAACACCATATTGTTCCATAAACTTTTTATGCTTGATGAGCATGCGCAAAGGGATTTTTGGTACACCCCTGATCCAGAGGTTAAGACCATTCTCCCTTATTTGGAATGTATCATGATCTTTTGACCATCTAATTTTATTCCTGGGAAAAGAGCTAAAGGCATGGAATTGCACATCATCAATAAAGGGGCTAGGGTTTTCATCCTTTTTATCCCCTAAGAAGAAATTATTCATGTACATTTCGCATAAAAATTATTTTACATGATCATCTTATTGTTGAAAATATTTAATAAAATCAGAGACATTATTAAATTTTGAGGGTTGTCTGGACCGAACATCTTTAACTAAGTAGTAGATATCGCTCAAGTAAGAACAGAGCATAATTCTTGGTTGAGACCTCCAGGACAAAGCATCAAAGTAAATGGAGCAAACCTTCTTAGTTTGTTCCAAGTATTTCTCAAGTTGGCCCTACACCATTTTTGTCTTTTTCTTTGCTACCCTGAGTTTAGCATAGATCTCATCCTCAGTGATGGACAATTCTTTAAACGTTTGTAATAAATCTTGGTGCTCCTTTCGAGGAACCACTTCTCCTTGGTATTGTCTCAGGGTCTGTTGTTGTTCCTCCAATCTTTTATTCAACATCTGGATGGTGGAATCCATAATCAATGGGGTGTAAGGAGGTATAGTTTATGGATCAGTGGTCCTATTAATGGAAACCCAAGATTCTATTTGATTGGATGCCTCGACTATCATCACATCGGAACCCAAATCAGTATGTGTTTCTATAGTGTCCATGAGGGTCTCCTCTGTCTGGGTTTCTGTAGTAACAATGAGGGTCACCTTTGTCTAAGTTTATGTCAAGGAAATAAAATTCCCTGTTTGGACTTCAGTCTTCCGAGTTTCTTTCCTTCTCTTGTAATTTATTTTTCTATTCCTTAGCCAACTTCTAAGCTTCTTCACTTTCTTTTGCAGTTTTTTATTGTCTTTCCACAACAACCTTATCTTATGGTTGGTTCTCCTTCTTGCACTTCCAACAAGTTTTTTAATTTGTACAATTGAAGTGGAAGGTACGGAAGCAATATTTTAAGGCTCGTCAATTGCAACTTTTTCAACTATAGAAATAATTACAGGGCTTATAGGGCCCTTATCAAACTAAATCATTTCAATAAGGTCATCACTCATCTTTGATGCTCTGAAGATGGCAGAACTGTTTCTTCAGAAGGGGAGACAGGTTCCATAATGGTTGTAATATATTCTCCTTACTGTTCTTGGGAAGAAGGGTTCCTAGGATCCTTTGAGGATTGCAACACAACAATAGCATTTGAATTTGAAGGGGAAACTGGAAAATCAAGCATTAGAGTTCATTTAGATGGAAATTCTTAGCAACATGGATCTTCATCGGGATTGAAAAAGGTTCCCATGTTTTCCAGTACTTGGGCTATTTCTTCCTCATGAATTTGAGGCGAATTGTCTTGATGTGTTCCCTGAACATCAGGAGACCTCTAGGATACATTTTCCTCTAGCAGTTGTTCACTAGAACCTATGGTATTTCTTATGTTAATCAATCTAGTCGACCTTCTACATTTGGCAAGTAGGGAGACGAGAAGAAATGCCATTCTCTTCTCAGCCCTAGTCAGCTTTTATGAGACTGAAGTTTGGGCTTGTTCCTGCATGACCCTCTCAACTTCTAATTGCTCAGATTCTGTAATGAGTGTTTCGTTTTGGGATGGAGGCTCATTATTTCCCAAAAAATCATTCCAAATCAACTAATCTTGGTTTATTTCCCTAATGACTATCAACTTTATGAGGAAATGATGACTAGCTACCGAATTCTAGTCTTTAGCTTTACCAACTCTAACAACAATCTCGTGCAGGAGAGAATTTAAAAAGAAGGGTAAATTTATAGTTACCTTCTACTTTAATACTACCAATAGCTTCAAATGTCATGGTCTCACTACATCGTATCGGTCGTCACAAGTAATGTATCTTTGTACTACCTCCTCTAACTCTTTCCATGGTTCCAAAAAGGAAGCAGGCTAATAAAATTTTCCTTTTCGAACCAACACTTCGCCAAGATCCATGAATAGAAACATTGTTCTTTGAAACCCTGTATGTTTATCTATCCACTTCTCACCTTCTGTGGGGAGGCTTGTACCTTCTGCCAAGATTGTTTCATTAACTGGTATCTGCCTACCTTTCACTGTTGTTACTCCATTGTTCAGGTTTTGTAGAAATTCCAAGGCGACTGAATTGTCAAATCCTTGTAACCGAGAGAAATACTCAATCCAGCCTACTTGTTCTAGAATTCTCCATGCTTGTTCAGAGATCCGTAGTTGAGTTGGTTCACTCTGGATCTATCGGCCACCCATACTTGTTATTTCTCAAAAAAATATTTTGAAGATGCGTATAGAGTTTTAGCCAGCAATTGTAGAAAAAATAGCAATATTCAACTATTATCTCAATATGACATATGCAAATGGAATTACTGCAATGATTAGGCATTCTTGTTAAATGTGCAGGTATAGTATCATGCATGTGATTTTTCACTCCCCCCAATAAAAATAAAGGGCGACTGCGACCTTTAGTGATATGGTAAATTGATGACATATTAATACATTAATTACCATAGTGGGAAATGGTCAAATTAGACGAGGTCACTCAGCGTAGTGATGATGCATATTAAATACCGAGATATGTTGATGCATGAATATTTATGTGGAGTTTGAAGCATGAAAAATATTTAAATCATGGGTAAAAGTGATGTGCACCATAGGATTACCCTTTAAAGAGAAAATAAGATAGATTTAGCAAAGTCCCTTTATAAAAATAAATATGCATTCCCGATATCTAAGGATAGAGAATTTTTCATATAGGCTTGAATTACCACCTTAGTGTTGTAACATATTTTCATAATAGTTTGGTGATTCCTCCTTTATTTATTAAAAAGGGAAGTCAAAATCACAAAGTATTGATATGGTGATTCCAATTATACTTCAATACCATAGGTAGAGCCTTTGCTGCCAGCAAGCGTCCATAGCCTCAACAAGTTTCCTTTTAACCCCTTGATATGCCAGTATCCCATTCCACTAAAAATTCATAACTTTAAAAGTTTCTCCAAAGACCATTGTTCTGGAATGGTAACAAGTCACTAACAATGCCATTCACCAAATCTTAACAAAGCGAACAAGTCGTCTCGTGATGAGACCTCTTATCCTTTGATTAAAATGTAAAAGGCCATTACCCTAGCTTGGTGACCATAATAGTAATGTCACTTTGTTAAGTCTTATGATCATGGTAGGCCTGCTCGTGATGAGACCTCCTATTCTTATGAGAAAAATATTTTCTTATTTTCTTATTTTTATAGGTTTCCTTCTTTTTTCATAATGAAAGATCAGTGAATGGGGTGGCTCATCAGCTCCTTAAGAGTTAGGGATGGCGTAAAAAGAATTGTAACAAATTACCATTTTAAGTTTTCACTTGCTTCCCACAAATTTATGTTTCAAGGAGATCACCAGTCTATATGGAGAAGAATAAAAACTACCTTGGTGGAAATCGAGGTAATGTATCATGAACATTTTATGTTTTTACAATATCAGGATTGCTAAAAAAATTGTTTTGATAGGGTTTTCCAAATCGAATAAAATATTCTTCATAAGGTAATGATTGGAACGACATAATATTTGTCACCATGATAAAAGAAAAAGAATGCTTCGAAATCATAAAAATAATTAAGAAGTTATAAGGAAACAATAGTTGTAAACAAAGGAACAACATTCATGTCCAAAGGCAACAGTAGCTACTATAAAAGGTAACAGTGGTTGTGACAAAAGGAAACAACAACTGTGATAAAAGGAGTAGCAGTTGTTATAAAAGGAAACAGCGGTGTCATAATAGCAAGTCATGCTACAAGGGAACAAAAACTATAATAAAGGGAACAATGGCTGTGAGCAAGGGAACAAGAGCAGTGACCAAAGGAACAACATCTGTGACCAAGGGAACCATAGCTGTGATGAAAGGAACTGCGACTGTCATCAATGGAATGGCAATTGTGACCAAAGGAACAACGGTGTGATAAATGGAATGGTAGTTGTGACCAAAGGAACATCAGTGTGATAAAGGGAATTATGACCATGATCAAGGGAATGCTAGTTGTGACCAAAGGAACAACAGTTGTGATCGAGGGAACAGTAGTTGTGACCAAAGGAATAGTAGTGTCGCAACATCAAGTTGTGCTACAAGGGAAAAACAGTCGTGATCAAGTGAATGGTAGTTGTGATAAAGGGAACTGTGACCGTGATCAAGGGAATGATACTTGTGACCAAAGGAACAATAGCTGTGATCGAGGGAACGTCAGCTATGACCAAAGTAACATCATCTCTAGTCGAGGGAATGACAGTTGTGACCAAAGGAACAGTAGTGTCATAACAACAAGTTGTGCTACAAGGGAACATCAGTAGTGATCAAGTGAAAAACATTTGTGATAAAGGAAACAACATTTGTGACCAATGGAAAAGCAATGTGTGCTAGCAGTGATGTAATGACAAGTTGTGTTGAAGAGAGCGGCAGTTGTGATGACAGGAACACCGACTGTCAGAGAAAAACAAGTTGCACTACAATCGGAAATCCATTTTCCCTTAGTTTAATATTGTTGAAGGAAAAACAATAAACAAATTTCACAAAAATTATATACATTATGTACAACATGCAAATACTTTTAAAAAATTCAAGGAGATGTAGGTGTTGGGTTGCTTCCCTAGTCAGCTACGATCTACAAATTAGAATCATTACTTATCTGATGGTAAAAAGACTCACTTGTGAGTAGCTGATGATATGGATGTAATCGATGTCCACTTGCAAGAAATGAGGCACTGGATCCATCGATAGTGGTTAAGGTTATTGTACCATTGTCATAAACTTTAGTGACTTCATAAGGTCCTAGCCATCTCATCTAAATTTTTCCCATAAAATATTCAAATCTGGAGTCGTACAGCAGGACCCAATCACCTTTCCAAAACGTATTCTTTTTAATGAGCTGATCATGCCACTTGGCCCTTTTTTGTTGAATAATTTTTGTGCATTGCAAATCCAATATACTTGCTTCGTCCAACTCATTAAGTTGTTGTAAGCATTGTTCCTGTGCTTATGTGAAGTCCATTCTGACTTCTTTTGCAATTTTGAGAGTCTTTATCTCAAACTCAATAGGAAAGATAGGTTCCTTACCAAAAACAAGGTTGTATGGTGAATGGCCGGTAGTGTTACGCCATATTGTTTAATAAGCCCATAAGGCTTCTGGAAGTTTAGTTTCCCAATTTTGATGATTCGCAGATACTGTTTTAGTTGGGATTGCCTCCAAGACTTTATTAGTACTTTCCACTTGTCCACTTTCCTGAGGGTGGTAAGGAGAAGTAATTTTGTGCTTAATATGATAATTTTGCAAGGTGGCCAAAATATTATGAGCAGTAAGTTGTGACCCCCCCATCTATTATTACTTCTCTTGACAATTTGTATCATACGAAAAGTTCAAATAAGAAGCTAATAATTGCTTCTTCTGTGGCTTTTGGAAGGGCTACTACTTCCAGCCACTTAGCCACATAATTTGTACAAACAATAATGTACGCCTTTTGATTCGATGGTGGATTAAAAGGATCCATGAAGTCTAATTCCCATCTTTCCAAGGGTTTTATTACCAGTTGCAGCTACAACGGAATTTTGCCAGCTTGAACAAGACGACCCATTCTTTTCCAGCTATCACAGCTCTGGACATACTTTTTGGCATCTTTAAATATTATGGGCCAATAATAGCCCATATGGAGTACCTTGTGTTTAGTTCTATGATTAGCAAAATGCCCACCCCAAGGTTCGTCATGACAGGCCTTTAGAATATTATAAATCTCGTCCTACATGATGCATTTGCGAATTTGAAAATCAAAGCCTGTGTGGAAGAGATATTCATCTATCCAGGATAATTGTGTGTTGCGTTGAATAATCAATTTTCACTCCCTGTGAGACAAATGTGTTTTAAGTTTCCCTACTACTAGGTAGTTCACCACATCATCTACCAGGGTGTCTTTACTATCATAGCGAATAGGTGTTCATCCAGGAATTGATCATCCACCAGTGACAGGTCAATTATTTTAGGTACTCTGGACAAGAAATCTGCAACAAGTTTTTCTTTTCCTGGGTAATGTTTGATAGTAATATCAAACTCCTGTAATATCATCAGCCATTAAGTAACTCGACCCTTAGTAATAGGTTTTTTAGCTAAATATCTAATAGAAGAATGATCAATGTACAGAAAAAATGGATATCTTGTTATGTAATGACGAAATTTATTAATAGCATATACAATAGCTAAAAATTATTTCTTTTTCATTGTATAATTTAATTCGGTCGGTGTAATATTTTTATTGATATAATTGAGAGCATAAGGTTTCTTTTGTTCTTCCTGCCCAAGGACAGCTCCTATTGATGTGTCTGATGCATCTAATGAAATATGGAAAGGAAAATTCCAATTTGGTCCTCTTAATATAAGGGTTGTTGAAACCAACTTTTTAAGATCTGCAAAAGTGACATCGCATTTGTCAGTCCACTCAAATTCAACATTACTTGTTAAAACATACAATGGTGCAGCTATTTTTGAAAAATGTGCTATAAATCTGCGATAATATCCAGCGTAGCCAAGGAAAATACGTACCTCAGTTGGTGTACAGAGTGTGGGTAACATAAGAATTACCTCAATCTTTACCAGATCTACTTGAATACCTGCAGCATAAATGTAATGTCCTAAAAATACACCTTCAGTCATCATCATATGGCATTTTTCATGGCTAAGGCATAATCTAGTAGCAATACATCGTTCAAGCACTTTTTCCAAATTCTTTAAGGCTTGATCAAATTCATCACCATACGGGGTAAATTCATCCATATACAACTCAAGTACTTCATTAATCAAATCAGAAAAAATACTCTAGATCGTCATCTAAAAAGTGGTTGGAGAATTACACAACCCAAATGGTAAAACTTTATATGCAAGTGTTCCCCGTTTGCAGGTAAATGTCATCTTTTCTTGATCTTCAGGAGCAATCTGGATTTGGTTATAACCATTGAAAACATCTAGGAAGGAAAATAATTTCTTACCATCGAGAGTATCAAGGACTTGGTCTACAAATGGAAGGGGGAAATGGTCTTTCTGGGTAGCCTTGTTGAGTTCTCTATAATCTACAAAAATTCTCCACTTGTCATTTTTCTTAGGGACGACAACTAATGGGGAGAACCACTGATTGTTCAAAATGGGATATATAAAATTGACATCCAATAGTTTTTGTAATTCTTGTTTTACTATATCTTCGAGATGTGGATTTAATCTTCTCTGGGGCTGCCGAATAGCATGGGAATCTTTCTCTATATAAATATGATGAGTACATAATTGCGGGTCAATTCCTTTCATACCTGAATATTCCCAGGAAAAAGCATGTTTATATCTACGAAGAATCTAGATTAGTTTTTCTTGTTGTTGGTCATTCAAATTGGAATTAATATTGAGGGTCTTACCAGATTCAATTTCAATTGGGATGCTATTATAGACAGCAGTCATGGGTATATGATTGTTATTTGGAATTTCTAACGGATCCTCCTGGCCTTCATTTTCGAGTATAGCGTTTACCATTTGACATGTTGGATTCCCTGCAGTAAATGGTTTGTTAATTAAACCATTAATTATATCATCTTCTGTCTGAATTTTAAATTCAAGGGCTTCATCTAATGTGAAAGGATAATGCATATTTTCCATCTGATATCTGTGCAGGCGTGGCTGTTCAATAGGCATGTTGGGTTTAGCAGGTGGATATAAGTTAAGGTTTTTTATGACATTTCCTTTGGTAATTTTCATTTTTCCTATCTGGCATCCTATATATGTGTTTTTTGTTGCCAACCATGGCCTTCCTAATATCATAGGGTGTCCATCCAGTCTATTCCTTGGGCTAATAACCAAAAAGTCTACTGGGTTTTCCCAAGAGTCCACATAGACAATAATGTCTTCCATAGTACCTTCTAGCCTAACTATTGATCTATTAGCTAACGCTAATAAGGTCGAAGTTGGTTTCAAAGTTGTCATACCCAAAATAACATAGGTTTTGTGAGTTAAAATATTTATAGTTTCTCCTAAGTCCACCAAGGTATTAGAAAGTTGTGACCCTAAATTTGGACAGATACTACTTGATTTTTGGGGTCATCATACTTGAAAGGTATCTGTTTTCCTAAAATGAGGTCGGATAATGTCCCTACAATGTGGACTATTGGTGGGTCTTTAGGTTTCCTCCCAAGCTTTTTACCACACAACCCTTGATTAGATTTATCACTTTTGAGGAAGATAACTCATGCATATCTTAATCATAGTTCATTACATTCAAGGGGATTTATTTCATAATCTGAACTTTCAACAAATTATAAATATTGAACAGGTCTATTGTTCAGATTAGGATTCAGCTGAGCAGGAAATTATGGGCGTATTGGGGGTTGGAGGTTCAAGGTTAATTGAAATGGGGCTTGCAACGATGACTGAGACTAGGGAAGAGTCCCGACAGGTGGATTAATTGGTCTTGTAGGGCGCTGCCATTTTTGAGGCCACATTGAGTTTTGTATAGATGAATTGGTCCATTTTGAAGGATAGGGGTTATTGGTTGAATTTTTCCATGAAGGAGTATAATATTGTTGATTTGGCCATACAAGCCCAGTAAATGGTTGATTTTCAAAGGAGGTGCGGCATAAGGCTGGGATTTCCAAGTGGAATTAAAATATGGTTGTCCCTGCCATGTAGACCTAGGAACTTGTTGTTGAACATACTGTCTAGAATAAAACAGAGATGGATCATGCATCATACCTGAAGGATGAGCCTACCATTGTCATTGTCCTATCATAAGATATGTTGGTTCTAGGTCTTCCTCGGCTTCTTTGAACACGGCCTTTAATCTTGGGAGTGATGGACATCGATTTTTCGAATGATCTTTAGTGCAGATATCACATGTTTCGATTGTATCTAGTGCACATTCCCTTTGGTTGTGTTTCTTTCGATGGAAAGGACAAAATATGGCCAAAGATCATTCTAACTTGGCTTGTTTCTACTTGGCCTGTAAGAAATATAGCTGTGTAGTTAATGTGCCCAAAATATCTGTTTTAAAATATTCTAAAAGATTACCAATTTATGCTTGAGTTACGCCTCCATCTGGGGTTTTTTTGGTTCTAGTAAGAGAATCTTTAATTCCAAATTTGGTTTGTGTACTTCCTCGTGAGTACCTAATACACAGTTTAGCAATATCATCATATTCCTCTTGGGAAATATCACCTTTCCCCATCAAATTAAGTGTTTCTATCCATTCATCTTTCATGCCTTTAATTAAAGTAGTCTTCAATCCTTCCTTTGGTAGAGTGGCATAAGGTGATCTTTGTAGGTTGTACTGAAATCTCCCAAGGTGTTCCTCTAAGGTTTCACCATCCTTTGTTGTCATTTTAAAGATTTCATCTTTTAAGTCCCTAGATCGGCAATAATCTTGATATTTGGTAAGAAAATAATTTTTTATTCCATCCTAGGAATCTATAGTACCCCCTCCTAATCCCATAAACCACCATAAATTTTCTCCCTTCAAAGTAGAAGGAAACAATTTCAACTTCTACGAATCAGTAGTGTAATCATACCCTCTACATCGAACATCGAACTCAAACAAGAATGCATCAGGATCTTTTGAAGTCATTTCATGAAAAGTTAGGATATTTTGTAATGGGATGGCTTTCATCTAAGCATTATCCAATCGATCAACTATAGGATATTCTATGGTCAAGGTCTGAGCTTGTGACACTTGGTTTTCCATTTGGTTGAAAATTTGCCAATAGTTTTCAGGGATTTCATGATTAGGAGGTATTATTAGAGAAGGGGATTTTGGTTGATGTTCAACCCTCGAGGGGGATTCACGGCACTACTTAGACCAGGATATGATTTTCTCTCAATAGGTATCACAAAGGGTCCATGTTCAAGAGTTTGTGGATCTATCTCAATAGATCATGGTTCTACTCCACTCATTTCTCCCTCCCCTTATTTCAAGTTACAAGAATTCCCCTCATATATATTAGAAGGGTTGAAGTGTTTGATAGGTGTATCTTGAAAGATTTGTTCAAATCCTTCAATTTTGTTTTGAATCTTAGCATGAGCTACAATTGATGACTCAGATACTTGAGGGGCAATGGTAGATCCCTTACCGGATATTGTTTGAGGACCTACTGATGCTTGAGATTCAAATATCTGAATGATTTCAACTATGAAGGTCGATATGTTGGAAATAATACTGAGAGGGGGGGTGAATCAATATTATCAGTTCAATAATTTTTCATTTTCCAAACAGATTTATATACGCTACTTCTATGAAGTGAACTAGCATGTACACACTACCGTGATTGGAGAAACCAGTGTCTACCTAGAGAACTTATGATTTATTCAATTTATCATGTGTTGATCTTTAATCAATGCATTAGTAACTTATTAAACAGTGCAGTAAAAATAGAATAAACCATCACACATAAGCAACACACATGAACATCAATATTTAAGGTGGAAACCCAATGCGGGGAAAAACCACCTACTGTTGTCGTCTCTGTATTCGTTTAATAATAAGAAAATTTGTTTTCAATATTGTACTGGTGCAGTCTCATACCAGTGCATAGGCACCCATCTGTAGAAGGCTACAACCTTCTCTTGTTTTCTAGCTTCTACTAGAAGGCAACTGTAACCCCCTAGCTCTTGTACTAGTTAATGTGTTTACTAGTATGTAGGCACCGGCCTATGGAAGGCTACAACCTTCTCTCTTCTTCCAGGGACCATGTTTCATAAATTTTCAAATTGGATGCTCCTGGCACACAAAAATGCACATGAAGGCCTCATTTCATCAAATTTTGATACTGGACCCATCAGAACTTTCAAACTGCATCAACCAATAATCAGTTAATCTGACCAATCAGATCATTGTCACCAGAACACTGTGTTGAACCTAGAAACCTGAATTATCATTCAGAACCTGTTGCAACCTCAAAAATCATGCATCAGAATGTATATGCTACTTTACTAAACCCAACCTGTGTGTATACGCTACTTCCTTTAATAAAACTTGCATATACCTTCAAAACTACTAAAACATAAAACTTCTTAATCAAGTCTGTACCAACCAGCAATATATTGAACATCTACTGTCAATTTATAGAGCTTTACACGGGCATTAGAAGAGATCACCCTTCTCACTTATACAATCAATCAATCATATACCAAACTCCTTATGCATTTGGTTTTACATTTAGATTGAAGAAGACTTCATTGACACACAACAGTAAAACAATAGAACTGATCAAATAAATCTGTCAGACCTAGAGAAAAGGCTTTTCTTTTGTATACGCTACTTGGAAGAGTAGAACCTGCGTGTACACACACTTTTACCGAGATGAACTAACGTATAGATCTACAAATATTAACTCATGACTTTGTCGTTATTCTGAACTTCAGACAAACCCAGATCATGACATTTAAAGAATAAAACAAGTGTACATAATCAGATCTAGGCCAACCAATATCAGATCATTCAATGATAAGTCATTTCAAGTCTCATGATCTTGATCCAACATTGTATTCAAGGTGCACAAAATATTTCAGATCAAATCACAAACATAACCCCTACAACATATACTTCAGATAGAAGTATTCCTTAGAAACCATTTCCCTTGCACACTCTAGCCTTATGATCTTCTCCTCCTTATATAGTTTTAGGCCTTTCTCAATACCTCAAACCAAAACCACTTAGGACTCATGGTATTCTTGGACAGGATCAAATAGTCGTTAATCTACTCAATATTATGGGCTAATACCATGGTATTGACCCTTGGTATTGTCTCCTCTTGGATTTCCTTGATTTTCCAACATATATGTGCTTTTCTTCTTGTGAAAGTGTGTGTATACGTATACGCTCTTTTTGTTCTATGAACTAGCGTGTATACATTTTTTTGACTAAGCGGACCTGTGTATACATCTTAAACTATTTTTCACCATCCTTTACCTTCAACTTCTTCATTCTGATTAGTAGACTTTAGTTCCATATTCATGTTCTTTTGTACCAATGCCTTGTTACATCTGTATGGACCTATTACACTATGGGTTGCCTTTCATCAAAACTGAACTAACCTATGAGTGAGTTGCCATCAAGGAAAACACTTGTATCATAATGCCAACAATCTCCCCCTTTGGACTTGATGGAAACCATGCTAGTGTTGATTACTACAAGTTGTTAGAGATAACGAACAACACCAAAATACTCTCCCCCTTTGACATCAAGGGCAAAGGGCAGACCAAGATATTCTCCCCCTTTGAAATCAAGGGCAAAGGGCTGACCAAAATGAAGACTTCCATGTATGAATAGCTGAATATGAACATGCTAAATTCTCTGATTAAACCCCCCCTTTGTACATGATGAGATGCACTAAGCCGTCCATGCTCCCCCTGAGCACACACAGAGTCTGCAAAAAAATATTTTCCAAAATAATAACATGACACTATAACTCAACTATTTGAGTATGACCTTCCTATCACCAATGACTCATACATACATCAATCTCCCAACCAAGTGGGGATACACCATATTTGACTCATCCACCAAACCAAGTGGGGATATACAAATTGTTTATACATGACAAAAATACAGCAATTATTACATCATCCATCCCATGCAAAGTGGGGATACAAATTACATCATATGTCCAATAGGACTCATTCAAATATAGACCATGACAGAAGAAGTCATATCACACCCATGACTTATGCAACAAATGATATAAGTATATGAAGCCATAGCTGAACTCAACAAACATGATGCCAACAATGCAGAATGTGTGTGAAGGCTAATGCTCCCCCTGAACCCATGCTACCTGTGCATTGTCAACTGTAATCATGAATACCAGACAAAGCACCCATTTCAGAGACTGACCCACTGTTTTTCTGTCAGAAAAACATATACGCTCCTTAAGCCATAGAAACCCGTGTGTATACGCAACTATACTTCATGAAACTTGTGTATAATAACCTTCCACTGAGAATTGAATTTAACAGCTAGATGATGCAATAACTACTCTAAGCTTTTGTCTGAGATATTCAAATGTTTCTCTGGAAAGCGGTTTAGTGAATATATCCGCAACCTTCTCTTTGGAGGGAATATACTCCAATTTAACCTTTTTCTCAAGCACTTATTCTCGTAGGAAATTAAATGGGTATGTGCTTGGTCTTAGAGTGCATGATAGGATTCTTTGAAATACTGATGGCACTTGTATTACCACATAGAATGGAAATGGGTGGAGTACATGTGATCTGAATGTCTTGCAATGTTTGCATCATCCAATGTAGTTGTGTGCAAAAATATGTAGCAGCCACATATTCTGCTTCAACTGTAGATAATGAAATTGAACTTTGTTTCTTGTTGAATCAAGACACTAACTAAGAACCCATATAGAATGCACCTCCACTAGTGCTCTTTCGATCACCAACATTTGCTGCCTAATCTGCATCTGTATATGCATGAAGAGTAAGGTCTGTATCTTTAGGATACCATAGTCTAAAGTCTTGAGTTCCTTGAAGATATTTGAAAATTCTTCTAATTGCCTACAGATGTGATTCCTTTGGATTTTCTTGGAACCTTCCAACAATTCCTAATGCATGCATGATATCAGGTTTGGTACCTGCTAGATAAAGAAAACTTCCAATCATAGATCTATAAGTTGGTTGGTTTACTGTTGGTGATTCATCATTAGAACTGAGACTGCATCCTGTTACCATTGGAGTACATACTAGTTTAGAATCTTCCATTCCATACTTCTTCAAGATCTACTTGAGATATTTGGTTTGTGAAAGGAAAATACCATCTTTTGTTTGTTGTACTTGTAGACCAAGAAATAAGTAAGTTCACCAAGTAAGGACAGTTCAAATTCTTGCTGCATTACTGAAGCAGAATTCTAACCCATGGATTCTTCATTGCTACCAAATATGATATCATCAACATAAACAACAATAATTAGTAGTTTATCATTTTCAGTCTTTGTGTATAAATTGCTATCTGCATAACCTTTTGTGAAACCTTGTTGTTGTAGATATTTTTCAAGGCAATAATACTAAGCCCTTGGAACCTATTTTTTACCATAGAGAGCCTTCTTGAGCTTGAATACAAGTTTTGAATCATTTCCAAGAATGAATCCTTATGGTTGTTCAATATAAACTTCTTCTTATAAATCTCCATTACGAAAGGCTGATTTAACATCCATTTGATATACTTTGAATTTTCGAAAACTAGAGAGAGAAAGAAGCATCCTTATGGCTTCAAGTCTGGAAATAGGGGAAAAAGTTTCTTCAAATTCTATACCTTCTTGTTGAGCATACCATTTACAGACAAGACTTGCCTTGTTTCTAATAACTTCTCCATTTTCATTCAACTTATTCTTAAATATCCATTTTTTTCCTATAACATTTTTATCATGAGGTCTAGGAACTAATTCCCAAGTATCATTCTTTTCAATTTGGTCTAGTTCTTCATCCATGGCCTTGACCCAACATTCATCTTTGCAGGACTCATTTACATTATGAGGTTCGGTGGAGGATAGTAATGTTAGATAACTTGAGGTCCCTGTAAGAGTTCTTCTTGTCTATGCACCAACCCCTTTTTCTCTTAGAATTTGGGATTCTGGATGATTCTTTTGCACATATCTGGATGGACTTTTTTCCCTGTCTGTTGTATCTTCTTCTAGTGCTTCATTGCTTTCTTCTTCTATATCATTTTGATTTGATGCGGGAAATCATTCCCCATCTTCCTCACTGTCATATTCCTCTGTTGATTTCATTTGTTCTAGATTTCTGCATGCTTCATCAATTACAACATCAATGCTTTCAATAATTTTCCTAAGTCTTTTATTATAACATTAGTATCCTTTACTTCTGGATGAATAACCAAGAAAAATTCCTTTGTCTTCTCTGGGTTTGAACTTACCAAGTTTTTCATCAGTCCTTTTGCTGAAGCATTTGCTTCCAAACACTCTAAATTCTTTTACAATAGGAGGCTTACCATACCAAATTTCATATGGAGTTTGATTTCTATTTACCCGAACATTCAGTTTGTTGAGAATAATCACGGCAGAAAATGCAGCTTCACCCTAGAAGGTTGCAGGAGTTCTAGATTCATCAACCATTGTTCGAGCCATTTGTTGAACTATTCTATTCATTCTTTCCACCATGCCATTTTATTGAGGAGTTCTTGCAATGGAGAATTTCCTCTTTATTCCATGTTGTTCACAAAAGTCAAAGAATTCATCTGATATGAATTCTCCCCCTCGATCAAATCTGAGACATTTGATTTTTCGATCTGATTCATTTTCAACTAAAGCTTTGAAGGCTTTAAAATTTTCAAATGCTTCATCTTTATGATTTAGTAGACCTATCCAATACATCCTAGAAAAATCTTCAATAAATAAAATAAAGTATTCTTCTCCATGAGGTGAACTTTTCCTTGTTGGTCCACATAAATCAGTATGGATGAGTTCAAGAGGCTTACTTGTTGATCCTTCTTTTTCATTGAAGTGAACTATGGTTTTCTTACCGACTTGACATGGTTTGCATATGGTATTTTCTAGGATGCTGATATCTGGAAGATCACAAACTACCTTGAGCCTGCATGCTTTTCTTATTTGAGAAAAGCTTAGATGTCCCAATCTTCTATGCCATAGCCAATTTTCATATGTTTTTCTTAGATAGCATTGTTGTTGTCCTCCTTTGAGTATGTATAAGTTGTTTGGAGTTCTTTTACCTTTGATCACGATCTTTCCTATATCAAGCTCACGAACCACACATCCGTTCGATTGAAACACAACTTCATTTCCTTGATCACACATTTAATTGACACTCAACAGGTTATGCTTTAAACCATCTACATACATGCCATTTCCAACTTTAACCTTTTCTTTCAAGAAGACAAAACCTTTACCTTAAATGACAGCTAGAGTGTCATTTCCAAATGGGAAATTCTTTTCCTTTTCTAAAGCATTATATGAATGAAGTTTCTCTTTATCACCTGTCACATGTTTGGAGCATCCATTATCAATGTACCACTAATTTTCTTTTCCTTCTGCATACAGAGCTATCCCACATCTTTCTGATTGAGATTCCTTCTTTCTCCATATCTTGGGATTTAATGTTTTTTGCTCCTTTTGAAGTGATGGCCGAAATTTTCTCCTGCATTCAAATTCTTCATGACCAAAGTTGTTACAAATCGAACATTCTACTTAATTTTCAAGAGGAGAAAAGTTATTATAGGAAATTTTCTTGACTACTATTACACTCCTTTGATTTCATGCGTCTCTAGTCATGATGGTTTTGTAACCAACACATTGAGCAGCCTTATGCCCAAAGTTATGACATTAAAAACATTGCCCATTAAAGAAGTTTATGTGATCATAGAATATTTTGGCAGTGTTAACCTGTTGGTTGAAGCTTCTACTAATATTCATCCTTGGAGTAAATTGAGTATGATTTACTTGATGAGTAATTTTAGGCCTTTGCTAAAGATTGACATATTGTTCACTGGTCTTTGCTGCATCAAGATAGCTTCTGGTGGAGGTTGACGACTTCTATGATTGAGATGATTCTTCAGTATGATTCTTCAGTATATCCAAGACCTCTCTTTATCAGAAGAGAAATTTGAACTTTGATGATTTCATTTAAAGTTTCAGATCCTTTAGCAAATCTAAGATTAAGAGATTTTGTCTTCTCAAGTTCTTTTCTTAGACCCACAATTTCACATTCTAGATTTTCATTGTGATTTTCTCTTTTAGTGAGTTGGTGTGTCAACGTATCTATGATCATATTATTTTCTTCTAAACATATTTTGAGTTTAGTGATTTCTTCAAGAAAGTCTTCCTCTTCTAAGGCATCCAAAAAATCATTATTGTCATAAGCCATGAGTAGTTTGTAATCTTGTTCAGTTTCATCTTCATCACTATTGGATAAACCATCACTATCTTCATGCGTATAGTAACTCCTTCTATTCACAACATGTTTTCTATTTCCTTTTGCATATTACTTTCCTTTTTCATATTTATCTTTATGAGGACATTTGGCAGCATAATGGCTGACTCTACCACAAGAAAAGCATTTGAAACGTAGCTTACCTCTGAATCTTTTGGAACCCCGTTGAAGCTTCTTGAAAAAATTTACCTCATATTCTTCTTCTAAAATGTGTCCTGATTCATTGTGCTCTTCCTTTTCTTTTCCCTTTGCTGGTTCTTTAAAAGCATCTTCTCTCATACTTGATGGACCTCCTTTTCTCATTTCAAAGGCAGTTAGGATTCCATGGAGTTGAGTCACAGTAATAGTTTGAAGGCCCTGTTTTTCTTCTATGGGAAACACTTTTGACTCAAATTTAGAAGACAAAGATCTCAATATTTTCTAAACTAAGGTAGCTTCATTTATCTCTTCACTTGGATTGTTCATTCAATTAACAATCTCATCTATACGTAAAAAGTAACTAGCAACACTCTCATCACTATGAATCTTAAGAGTTTCATACTGAATTTTGAGAGTTTGAAGCTTAGCACGTTTTACCTGAGAATCTCCTTCATAGCTCTGAATCATTTTGTCCCATATCTCTTTGGTTGTCTTGAGCTACATGACTTTGACAAATTATGATTCTGACATACTTCCCAATAACGTATTGATAGCTTTGGCATTGGTTTCGTATAACTTATTACCTACAGAGTCTATAGGAATTGATACTGGAAATCGATATCCTCCTTCCACAATTTCCCAAACATCAGCTCCAAGATATTGTAGATAGGCTTTGGTTCTTATCTTCCAATATACCAAGTTGCTCCCATTGAATATTGGTGGTCTAATAGATCCCATGCCTTCGTGATTATTCATCTTGAAAGATCTTCCTTCAAGCGATCAAGCTTATTCTGAAGGACCTGCTTCGATACCAATTGTTGGAAATAATACTAAGAGGGGGGTTAAATCAGTATTATCAGTTCGATAATTTTTCATTTCCCAAGAAGATTTATATACACTACTTCTATGAAGTGAACTAGCGTGTACATGCTATTGTGATTAGAGAAACAAGTGTATACCCACAGAACTTATGATTTAGTCAATTTATCATGTGTTGATCTTTAATCAATGCATCAATAACTTATTAAACAGTGCAGTAAAAACATAATAAACCATCACACATGAACACCAATATTTAAGGTGGAAATCCAATGCGGGTAAAAACCACCTACTGCTATCGTTGCTGTCTTCTTTTAATAATAAGAAAATCTATCTACAATCTTGTACTGGTGCAGTCTCATACGAGTACGCAGGCACCCACCCGCAGAAGGCTACAACCTTCTCTCATTTTCCATCTTGTACTGTAAGGGAGTTGAAACCCCCTAGCTCTTGTACTAGTTAATGTGTTTACTAGTACGTAGGTGTTGGCCTACAAAAGGCTACAACCTTCTCTCTTCTTCCAGGGACCATGTTTCATAAATTTTCAGATTGGATGCTCCTGACACACAACAATACATATGAAGGCCTCGTTTCATCAAATTTTCATATTGCGCCCATCAAAACTTTCAAACTGCATCAACCAATAATCAGTTAATATGAGCAGTCAGATCACTGTCACTAGAACACTGTGTTGAACCCAGAAACATGCATTATCATTCAAAACCTACTGCAACCTCAAAAATCATGCATCAGAATGTATACGCTACTTTACTGAAACCAACCTACGTGTATATGCTACTTCCTTTTATCAAACCTGTGTATACCTTTAAAACTATTGAAACATAAAACTTCTAAATCAAGTCTATACCAATCAGCAATATACTGAATGTTGGGTGCGGGATCCCCCAAGGGCAGTTTTGGGGCTAAGAGCCCAAATTTTGCTCCAATGTTGTAATTTCAATGTAAAGACTTTGCATTTTGTGGGCACGAAGTGCGTAGTTGTTATAGAGTCATAGGGTTGTTCGCCCTTATTTTGATAATGTAATGTCGGTTGTAGAAGATCTACCCATGGTCTGCGAACCATCGAATTGTATAAATAGAGCGAAGCTCTAAGTAGTCAAAGGCATCTAATCTAAGATCAAATAATGAAGATGTATGCAAGATATTCTGAAGTGTAAGTCAAAATTTTGGGTCATAGCGTAGGTAGAGGCTCTGCAGTTGCATGCGCATAGGCCTAGTAGTCAGTAACTGAATGTGCATAGGCCTAGTAGTTTGCAGCTGAGTGTGCAGACCCCTGCAGCCAAGTGCCCAGGGCGACTCGAGTTTGTAATCATCTGGAAGTATTAATAAAGACAAATTTCTATCATTTATACGTCTTTATTTCCTATTTATGCATCTGTTATATTAGGTATGAATTTCACTTCCAATGCTCATATGATGCGCAAATGTGTATAATTGTATTGGTTAAGTGAATGCAAGAACATTTCTTTATGCGAAGATAATTAAGATCTGTCAATAAGATAAGTAAGATAATTAGCCTAGTTTGGGAATTAGTGCAATTCATTGCCCTAGCAACACAAAAGGACTTCAGCCCCTGGTTAGGGTTGTACGAAGGCTGATTGTAACAGATCGCGAGGTACTGAAGGATAGACCAAAGCGCAAAGGCAAGTATAGTTGGAAAAAACTGACATCACAACCATCTCAATGGTGTGGAAACTTGGTTCCAGCATCCCCCCATACTGCTTCGGGTGAGACTTCAGTCTGTGCTCCGCAAGCTGATGCCGAAAGGGTCGGTAGTGTAGGGATTTGTTTGGCTAACTAATGTTGAACCTAGATTAGGCCCACTCAAGCCAACAAATGGTTATGTTTCTAGGACCAGAATTTGCATAGAGATGTGTGATGTCAAATCATTGGAATCCAACTAAGAAAGAAATTGAACGATGGTTGGATAGAAGAATTCATGAGTTCGTGGCACAGGAAAACAAAAACCCGTGAATGTCAAAAGAACAGTGGTTAGAAAACTACCTATATATGGAGATCCATGAAATCTTTTTGCCGTCCTTCCCTACTGATCTATATGAGTGGATTGTGAAGCTAGCAGATAGCCAAGGAAGGTGGAAACTTGATGGTCCTATTGTGTGGACCCCAGAGCTAGTGTGAAGGTTGGAAGCATCGGAGGATAAGATCGCACACGCCATCGATCATTGGCTTGATCATATTATAGGAGGATTTGTTACTGAGTTCACGGTTGACACCTCAGTTAGCTACAGTGAGGCAGAGCGACACTTTCTCAAAGGACCGCGAGGTAAGTACGTAAAGTCTTTGAATACTTGGATTAAAATGTTGTTGTGCGAAAAGAAGGTTATGCAGTTACCTTGATGTTCAGGGCTACATGAAGAAAAAAGGTTTACAGGAATGAAGGAAATAAGGGTCCATAAAATAGCCCCTTGATTTCACCTTCGCGAGGGGACGAGGAAGAGCTCACGAAGGTCTCTTCGCGAAGTGTTATTCACCTGATAAGACAAAGAATTCTACGAATCCCACCAGCACCCACACCACCACCGGCTTCACCTCCATCACCTCCATCTTCACTTGTACCACCTCCACCACCACTGGGATTCAGTATGGTGAGCATAGTGAAGTTGCCTTTGTTCAAAGGCTTGGGAAATGAGGACCTAGACCAATTCTAGTTCGTCGTAAAGGTTGTATGGGAAGCTCAAGGTGTCACAGATGACCATATAAAGAAAGCAACACTAGTTAGCACCCTGTAGGATCATGCACTAACCTGATATATTAAGTACTCCAATGATAACCTGAATGCGAGAGTAGCAGACATCGAAGTAGCACTAAATAGGGAATTTAGCAAGCCTAAATCTGAAGCATAGTCGATTATTGGATTCAAAGAAATCACGATGCTACCAGGTGAGACACCCTGGGAACTAGATCAGAGGCTGAAATCCACGATTCGCGAAGCAAATATGAATCTGACGGATGGAAAACATCGTGAGTGGTTTGTAGCTTCACTACTACCACACCTAAGGAGTGCACCATCATAGTAGAAGATAACAACTCAGGCAAAGGCCCTAGAGATTTCCATGAGACTATATGAGGCCCTGATGCAAGATCCTAATCTGGGAGTTTAGCAGATTCACATGCAGCTGAAGAATTTGTGCCTTGAGATAAAAAGCTTGGAGCAGGATAGGATGGTTCGAAAAAAAGTGTGCGAAGAAGTATGGTGCGTGTAATGCAAGAGTCGAGGTCATGACAAAGACCACTACCTGGTCTTCACAAATTACCTTGTAGGAGGAGGACTGATGCCTCTAAGGCTTGAAGCTCAAGCAGGACCTAGTGAAGTGCCTACTTTGCGGTGCATTATCTGTCAAGTAGTCAAAAAGCATGCCAAGGATAAATAGCACTTGTTACAGAAGTATACGCAAACTCTGCAACAGTTTTTCTATAACTTTTGTAGGTCGGTGGGACAGGACGAGCATACTTGTAGGAGCTATGAATTTATGATGGATAGAATTCCCGCCTACAGAGTTTAGGCCAAAACGCGGCCCCTTGACTAGAATGCAGGAATGGCAAGGATAAGATTTCAGGGATGCGGAAGAGGTCGAGGCAGAGGAGGACATGGTAGAGGACGTGGAAAATTGATTTGTTACAATTGCGGAGGGCCATGACACTATGCCCGTGATTGCACTAATCCAATGTGCCCGTCCTACAAGTATTGCACTCTGTTTGATCATGAGACAGAAGATTGTCCTACAGTGATAGATAGGATCCGTGACAAAGGAGCGCTACCCCCTCCCTCAACTCAGAACCTATAGATGATGAGGTCTAAGCCGCGCGAGGAAGATCCAAACCTAAATATTGTGCTCCGAAGTGGAATCACGATGGGAGATGACAAGGGGAAACAGTCGAAAGACAATACCTAGGTTCGCAAAGCCCCAGTGAAAGAATCTTAGTTTGATTTGGAGCGTGCTCAGGAAACCTTCATGGAAGCTAAGAAGAACTTCACTAAGGCCTCCACTTCAAGAAGCAAAGATCAGCCCGAGCTGAAAATGGATCCCTCCATGCTCACAACTTTCTTGGAAACTTGTATGAAGTTACTGTGTGACAATAAGGTTGTGAAAGGGTTATAGAAACTTATCAATAGATGTGTTGGGACCACGTCAGGAGAACCGCGTGTCATTCAAAAGATCGAAAAACATAAAACAAGGATGAGGCATGAAATGAGACTCATTGTGCAGATTGGAGAATAAGAGATGGATCAAGTCATTATAAATTTGGGATCAGATGTGAATGTTCTACTGAAGCAGAGATGGGAGCAAATGAGAAGACCCACGCTACAATGGTCTCCTATTCAGTTGAGAATGGCAAACCAACAAAAAATCATACCTATGGGGCGATTGTTGGGAATAACTATGGATATTGAGGAAGTGAACGTGCTAGTGGATTTTGAAGTGATAGAGATTGTTGACCACAGAAATCCATACCCCGTGCTCCTGGGAATTGACTGGGCCACTGATATGAATGGGGTAATTAATCTGAAGAAGCAGAAGATGATTTTTGAGAAGAAGTCACTGCGTGTAATAATACCCCTGGATCCTGCTGAGGGATCTCGCTATACGGAAACATTCTGCAACTATGAGGGTGATGATGATCTGGACTGCATCTACAAGATAACAACGCGAGAGCAAGACTTTGTGAATCCCACTGCGGATGGACGAATTACATGGGAGCACAAGAGTTCCTGCACTTTGGATTTTGATGAAGAAGTAGAACGATGGCAGAATCGGTTACACAAAGTAACTATGTTGAATTGTAACATGATGACCCGGTCTACGCTGTGTGTTGACAAAAGTAAGAGATCTACCTACATATGATGGTCTAAATGAGGTAGATACCTTCTTGGATGCATTCGAAAGGGAGGTGCCATAAAAGCAACGCTTCTAGGCCTTGGACTGGGTATTGTGCGCTACGCCCACAAGATGGTGGGGTACACACAAAGGAAGCTTTGATGATTGGTGCGAATGTAGGAGAATGATGCAAGTATAATTTGGGAAGCCTAAGGTGTGACTGACAGACAATTATGATGGGCAGAATGATCCGCACGTGCATCTGGCCAAGTGGACGCAGGCCTATGGAGAAAATCCATAATCTGAGTGGGTGCACCTATTCTGTCATACCATAGATGTTATACCAATGAACTGGTATATAGAAATAAAGGTCCACCACAGGACAGGTGAATGGGATATCCTGCACCAAGGGTTCATGATAACCTTCAGTTTTGAGGATGGGTGGGACAGTATTGATGAAGTGCTACAAGTGGTAAAAGTAGCCATCTTTAGGATACTACAGGAGCCGGTAGACTTGATTAAGCCTAAATGGGCTACTCAACTGAGTCACGCGCTGGAATGTTATAATGTAACTTCTAAAGAGAAGGATGAGGATCCGCAGAATATTAACATCCCAAAAACAGAAGGCCACTATGAGGTTCAAGGACCATAGATTGAGAACCCTAATATAACCGCATCGATGAAAACTAAGTAGGTAAACATTGGTACGAAGGCAGAACCCAAATTCGCAAAGATCGGAGACTACTGGGATGAAGCGATGGTGGATAAGGTCATTGAATTACTTCATGAATATCAGAACATATTCCCGACCAAGTTTACGGAGCTAAAAGGAATAATTGGAGATATAGGAGTGATGAATATCACATTAAAGCTTGACGTGAAGCCAGTTAAGTAGAGGCCTTACTGCTTAAATCTTAAATACAAGGAGAAGGTCCATGTAGAACTAGACAAAATTCTCACAGCAGGCATCATTGAACTTGTGGAAGAATCCGATTGGGTAAGCCAATGGTGGTGCAAGAGAAGAAGCAGAAGGATGACATAAGGATATGCATGGATCTCAGAAAATTGAATGACACTTGTGTGCATGATCCATTCCCAACTCGATTCACGGATGAAGTGTTGGACAATGTAGGAGGTCAAGATGCATATTCTTTCATTGATGGGTTCTCGAGGTACCATCAGATCAAATCGCGCCAGAGGATAGGAGCAAGACAACCTTCACGACTGAGTGGGGTTGCTTTCAATACACTTTCATGCCATTTGGATTGAAGAATTCCCCTGCTATCTTTTCGTGCGTGATTGTTGGGGCATTCAAGGAGTATATTCATAAGTTATTGGAGGTCTATTTTGATGACTGCACTGTATTTGGACTGGTTAAGTGCCATGTAGCAAGCTTGCGCTTGATGCTGGATACGTGTCGAAGATACCAAATTGCGTTCAAACTCAAGAAGTGTCTATTCCTCGTTCCTTTTGGGAACCTATTGGGGAATGTGGTTTGCAGACAAGGGCTAATGGTAGACCCTGCGAAGATCGTGGTGATTCTAAACTTGGAAGTGCCAAGAAGTGTGAAATGGTTGTGCGCTACTCTGGGACATATGGGATATTATAGAAAGTTTATCAAAGGCTATGCCCAGATCAGTGCGCCGATGGAAAAACTGTTGAATAAGGATGTCACGTTCTGTTGGAACAATGATTGTAAGAAAAGCCTGGATATAATGAAAGAAAAAATGGTTACTGTGTTGATTCTAGTCTTCCCGAACTGGAAGAAAGAGTTCCATGTACATGTTGATGCGTCGTGTATAGTGCTGGGGGCAGTAATGACACAGGATGGCAGAGAAGGCTTGGATAACCCTATCGTGTTTGCAAGCCATAGATTATCCAAAGCAGAGAAAAATTATTCCACCATTGAGTGCGAGGGGCTGACTATGGTGTATGCGCTCGAGAAGTACTGACACTACTTGCTAGGAGGCCACTTTAAAATGTATACAAATCACTCCGTGCTAAATTATATGGTCAATAAGCCTGTGTTGGGTGGGCACATTTTCACATGGCTCTTATTATTCCAAGAATACGATTTTGAAGTTGTTGTGAAGCCTGGACAATTGAATGTGGGACCAGATCACCTGTCACGCATTGAGACAAGGGAGGAACCTACTAGTTTGGAGGAAGGATTACCTGACGCGCAACTCTTTGTTGTGCTCATAGTGAATGGAAATTTCAAAGATATAATACACTTTGTAACAACTGGAACTACGCCGGAAGGATACTCTGTCCAGCAGAAGAAGGAATTAATAGTGCGCGTGGCAGATTTCTCTGTCATTGCTAGGCATCTATACAAGATGGGGAATGATGAAATACTGTGAAGGTATGTACCTGAATTTGAATGAAGCAGCATCCTCGTGAATGCTCATGGGGGTGCCACGGGAGGACATTATGTAGGAAGAGCAACCGCGCAAAAGATTCTACGCATCGGGTTGTGGTGGCCAACCCTTCATCAGGATTCAAAAGCATATTGCAAGGCATGTGATGTATGTCAGTGGATAGGAAGGCCATCGCGGAGGGATGAAATGCCTTTGAATCCACAAATTACGTTGCAACCTTTCGAAAAGTGGGCAATAGATTTTGTAGGACCTATTAAACCTCAAGGAAAGACAAGCGCGACGTATATTATCACTGGAACAGAGTATCTAACTCATTGGGCAGAAGCCCAGCTGGTGAAAGATTGCATGGGCATGACTACCGTGAAGTTTTTATTTCAACACGTACTGACGTGATTTGGATGTCCAAAGATCTTGATAAGCGATCGTGGTACACACTTCCTGAACGAGACGATCAGCGCGCTAACAGAGGAATTTCAGGTGTATCACCAGAAGTGCACACCTTATCACCCACAGGCTAACGGGACAGTGGAGGCATTCAACAAAGTGCTTGAAAACACGCTGACCAAGGTATGCAATGTGGAGCGAAGTGATTGGGACCTATGCATACTTGCAATGTTATGGGCTTATCAGACAACATGTAAGAAACTGATAGGACAAACACCTTTTAGGCTTGTCTATGGAGTGGAAGTCGTAATGCCTATGGAATACATCATGCCTAGTCTGCGCATAGCAGTGCTGACAGGTATGACAGATTGCGGAGCCCTGGAGGAGAGGCTCGCGCAGTTGGATGCCCTTGAAGAAGAACATTTTTTGGCTGGATTTCACCAGCAGGTCCAAAAGCAACATGAAAAGGCATGGCACGACCGACATATCAAGCTACGCACATTAAAGGTAAACAATCTGGTGTTGTTGTATGATAGTAAGTTTGATAAATTCCCCGGAAAACTTCAGGATGCACTGGTTAGGGCCATATATTATTAAGGAGATTACCGATGAAGATGTGGTACAGTTGGTCAAGTTAAATGGAGAACCCTTCCTAGGAAAGGTGAATGGCAGTTGCTTGAAGCCATACACTGGCGATCCAGCGATGTGACTATATGAAAGTGGCACAGTCTTAGCACTCCAGGCAGTTGAAAGGAGGCGTGGGACTATAAATTACACTACCTAGGAGCTGCGCAATGTCAAGACTGCGCACAGTAGTGAAGTGTCACAGGGTCCACGACAGTGCGAACATAGTTTTGTTGGCGCGCAGGTCTACCAGAAAGTGACCGTTAAAGTCACTATTCACAATTTGATGGTTGGTTTGAGGCCAAAAGGAGCGAGCGGCAGGCATTTAAGGCAGAATTTATGGGTTAGATTCTTGGAAATCTGCGCCAATCTAGCATTGATGAACCGAATGTGGGGGGAACGGTCGAATTCAAATTCAAAAGGCACTATAAATTACAAATCGTTGTCCAGCAAACAACATTTGGAAATTTGAGAACTACATTGTTGCGCACTCAAGTATTCATGAACCAAGACTTATTCGAGACTTTGAAAACGAATTCATTGTTTGAGCAACTACCTAAGACACTGAAGGAATTGTGGAGTAGTGCTATGTCATAACCCGAAGAAGCCATGGACACAGGAGTAGTGACAACCGAGGCAGCCGTGCAGGAAATTGCGGAAGTGGAAGCCCCAGAGAGCGTCGAAATAATCTTTGAGGTCCTTAAATCACCGCGCACTGAGACCTAAGAAGGATAAGCAGGCCATGCTCCCAGTGCGCATCTCACACAGAAATCTACTGAGGACCAAGCTCACATTGCAGGAAAAGGGGAAGGCCATTAATTTAGAGGCCGATGAGGAGGAAGAGTTTGAAGAAATCTTGGTGGAGGAGGAGGATGTAGAGATGGAAGTCGAAACCCAGGGTGCAGACCCTATCACCAGGCTGTCGGAATATGTTCCTCCATGAAAGGGTAAAGCCAAGGTTCCAAAGGATATAGATGAGAGCAAGAGCTCTCTACAAACCCCACTGCTCCTAGATGATATTATTTTTGAAGGAGTGCACTTGGGATGGGTTCCCGTGTTGAAATTTGAAGATTGGGATGAAGTTCCTATATTTAGAGACTGCGAAACTAATGCTCTAGAGCATCGACCCGACTTCTGGAACAATCCAATTAGAGCCGCAGTAATGGCTCATAAGTGTGGAGAAAGCAGGGTTGCTAAACTTGCTCTAGGTGACGCATTACCACCGTGGCCTAGTGACTATTTTCGTCATCAGGTAGCTGCTCTGCTTGGTGCATGATGGGTGCTTGTGGATATAGGAGCCCATCCCCATCACAGACCATCTGATTCACTAGATTACACAGCTACCTTGCTCAGGAGAGGATCTAGTAAACATTTCAGAGGGAAAAGGTCGCGAGTTGGCTCTCATGGAGGCAATGAAAAAGAAGTTTAAGTTGGAGAAGAAAAAACGAGGGTATGCCATCTCCAACATCAACAACCCTGCTGTCAAGGTTGCAACATAGATATTGGCAGGAAAGGTATTGCGGAAGTGCCGCACGAATGAGGTGCCCACGCCAGTGGTTGCACTAGTGACGCAATGCATAGAAGGAGTCTAGTTCAACTGGGAAAACTACCTATGCGGTGAGTTCCTTGCGAACTACCGCGAGGCATAGGAGTAGGGAAAAACATTTCATTACGCATTTATCCTATTGTCGATAATACTAGTGGCATGGGAGTTGCTCGAAGATAGCCATTTCCCTTCGGTCACGCAGGACCTTCCAAAGGCAACGAAGTACACTTCGTTGTGGGCGACCAGGGACGCACAGTGGATCAGAGAGAGAAAGATATTTTGCGTGCTCATGGAGATGAATATCAGGATGGGGATCAATCGCAAGCCGTGTTTATCGCCTACAGTCTACAACAGTTTGGAGAGCTTTGCAGAGTTCAAAGAAAATTTCCACCATGTCTTCATCAGGGCACGGAAGGACCCTATGAAGACGTGGCATGATTTATCATATTTGGCAACTGACAATGTGATATTCGTAGTCCTTAAGTCTTGGCCACCAAAGTGGCGTGCTCCAGCTGGCTCCGCAGTGGAAACAGAGAATTCCGCCACGTAGCACAAGAAGAAAGAGACAAAACTTCAGATGGCGTAGTTGGCAGAAAATCACAAGAAAGAAGAAGCAACAGCTAAGGCCCAAGTAGCACGGAACGTTGCAACGTTGGCAAAATAGCAGCAGAACACAGGGAAAGCCAGTCAGTGCACTATCAAACATGCAAGAAACCAAACAGAGCTGAGAGGTCTTCATGCTAGGATCTCTGCACCTACAAAGTGACTCGAGGGCGAGTCACAATGTTTATGTTGGGGTCCTGTTGAGCACAGGATCCCCCAAGGGTCGTTTTGGGGCTTAGAGCCCAAATTTTGGTCCAATGTTGTAATTCCAATGTAAAGACTCTGCATTTTGTGGGTGTGGAGCACGTAGTTGTTAAAGATTCATAGGGTTGTCTGCCCTTATTTTGATAATGTAATGTCAGCTATAAAAGATCTACACATGGTCCGCGGACCATGGAATTGTATAAATAGAGTGGAGCTCTAAGTAGTCAAAGGCATCTAATCTAATATTGAACAATGAAGATGTATGTGAGATAGTTCTGAAGTGTAAGTCTAAGTTTTGGGTCATAGCATGTTAGGGTCCCACCCTAACCCCCTTATTTATGTCATGGGATCACGTCATAGTCAAGAGTCAATAAAGCCCATATTAATAATTGTAAGTGGTTAACCCACAATTAATGACGGGACCACAGTTAGTTGCAAATGGGCGGAAGTATTAGTTAGATGGTAAATGGGCGGTAGTATTGGATAGATAGTATTAATAAAATCCACGATATTGGCTCGTGGTATTGCATGTATGAGTCATATATAAAGTATAGAGACTCCCTGCGAGGAGTATTGTGTCGTGTTTTGTAATCGAGCTCTGCTCTATTGGAGGTTGCCCCCTCGAAGAGGCCTGTGAACATTTCTCTCTGGATAATAAAATCATTGCTATTCTGTGCTCTGGGTATATTTTCTTCGCATATTTTGTGTTCTCGGTATCTTTTTCTTCGCATATTCTCTGTTTGGGTATCGCTTTGCAGGTTAAGAGCATAACAAGTGGTATCAGAGCACTTTCCAGGGCTCGGTGGGATCTCCAAATTTAGCAAAAAAATTTTTAGGCTAGAGACATGTTCCGGCGTCTTTAAACCACGGGATCTGTCGTTAAGCGCATAAACCTGCGGATTTGGGGAGGCATGCACGCAGGAAATACAAGAGGTGGTCACGTCTGTTGGACTCCCTTGTAACCCCTGTGGGTACCCCTTCGAGTAGTAGCGCATTAGACAGAACCGCGCACGGACTATCGGCCGTCTTGTTGCTACAGTACACCGAGAACAGCACTCGGAGAGATTACTCGCCCGTACAATAGGGTAGTCGGGTTGTACGGCTAAGGGTACGGTCGATCCTCCTTAGTTAGAGCCCTGAAACATTGGGCCGAGTACTACTGTCAGACCCTTATGTATATTGCGATCTGTAGCACCTGACACTCCCCAAGACCATAGTTCCCTTTCTATCGGGGGATCACACATCATCTATTCCAGATCAGCAGCAGCAATTGTTCCACCATTCAGATCTCTCAGATCCACCAGATCGGATATTCCAGATCAGCAGCAGCAGTTGTTCCACCATTCAGATCCACCAGATCGGATATTCCAGATCAGCAGCCGCAGTTGTTCCACCATTCAGATATCTCAGATCCACCAGATCGGAATAGTTGCGACGGGTTCCTGTACCTGAATATGATTTTCGCAGGACTTTTGGCGGCATTGACAGTTTGAGGATTTGGCGACTGCAGTATTGATCAGGAAGGAGTAAAACTCCGTTAGGAGTTTTCAAAAAAAAAAAAAAAAAAAACGAGTCTGAGATCTTCCAGGGCGCTTATTGGTGACCTAGCCCATCAGAATCAGGACGACGAGCTGAGCAAGGTGGTACCACTCAATTCTTAGTAAAAAAAATTTTTCGGCGGTCCCAAATTTCGTCAGACGGGTGTATGGTAGAAACTCGCGCTCAAGCAATGGCCACTGAAAGGATAGAAAAAATAGAAGAAGAAGTGCACTCCCTCCACTCTACGATGGCAAGGATCGAAAATCATCTTAAAGGATTAGAATGCCTAATACAGGACAAGGGCAAGGAGCCAGCCCACGAGGAGGCGTATAAGGGTCATGAATACCATGAGGGGGAGTCTAGCCACTCTCCTCACGTCTGGCACACCCATCCACCACCCAATCAGAGACCTCCCAAGTTGGATATGCATAAATTTGACGGTTCTCACACATCCGCATGGCTAGCACAAATGGAGCAGTATTTTCAATTGAATCATATCATAGATGAGGGGACTAAGCTTATGGTGGGCACCATGTACTTGGACAGTGAACGATGGCAATGGAAGGAATGGTATCAGCGTTGCAATGGAGAATTTAAGAATTGGGGCCAATTTACCAAAGCTCTTCGAAATCGCTTTGAACAGGAAGACTCTTTTTTGGGGCGTCTCACTAAGCTCCGACAGACGGGTACAGTGGATGAATATATTACCGCTTTTGAAGCCTTAGCCTTCCGCACTAAGGGTCTCACAGATGAATTCTACATGGAATGCTTTATCAGCGGTCTTAAAGAAGCCATCAAAGCTCAGGTTCTACTCCACCACCACCCCACATGGAACGAAGCTTGCCAGGTAGCCCGTAAGGTGGAACGGGCATTAGCAGCTCAGTCCAGCCGCCCCAACTTTCCCGCTAAAGGTCGTCCCTCACAGGCTCCCAATATGACCCAAACACTTAAGATTCAAAAGGTGTCACCTGCAGAAATGGCCGAAAGAAGGAAGCAAGGACTATGTTACTACTGTGATGAAAAATATTCCCCGGGTCATAAATGCAAAGAGCACAAGTTTTTTCAAATAGATGCCACTGACTACAGCTCCACCGAGGAAGATCCACCACTTGAGGAACCAGAGGCGACCGAAGAAGCTAACCAACAGGAGATGGTATCTGATGAACCACTGATCTCGCTACATGCATTGGCAGGAATTTCCTCACCTCAAACTCTCAAAATCAGGGGTTTTCTTAAACATCGGCCAGTAATAGTTTTGATTGATAGTGGAAGTACCCATAATTTCATCCACCAAAAGATCGCTGAAGTAGCACATTGTTATGTCCGAGCAGTTTCTAACTTCCAAGTCCAGATTGCAGATGGAGGCACAATGAAATGTGAAGGTCGCTGTGAAAATGTCAAAATTCAAATGGGGGATTATCAATTAAAAACCCACATGTTTGCAATACACATGGGGGGTTGCGACATTGTCCTAGGTGCGGAATGGCTCCGCACTCTTGGACCAATCACAATGGATTTCCAGGAGTTATATATGAGTTTTAAGCAGAACGACTACACACATACCCTCCGTGGGCTACAAGCGGGAGACCCTTCGATCATAAGCTCACATCGTATGGAAAAATTGTTAAAAAAGGGCCATCATGGAGTAGTAGCTCAATTTAATGCCATCCAGGTAGTAGATACCATGTCTTCGCCAATTCATCCTGAGATGCAACAGATTTTGAATAAACATCGGACGGTCTTTGACAAACCTCATGAGCTTCCACCCTCGCGAGGGGAACATGATCATAGCATCACATTGGTCCCAGGGGCCCAACCCCCAAATGTGCGGCCATACAGACATCCGTTCACCCAAAAGAATGAAATAGAAAAAATCATCAAGGAATTATTGGAAGCAGGTGTCATTCGTCCTAGTATTAGTCCTTACTCATCGCCAGTCGTCATGGTCCTCAAGAAAGATGGGGAGTGGCGGATGTGTCCAGACTTCAGGGCCCTCAATAAGTTAACAGTCAAAGATAAATTTCCCATCCCAGTGGTTGACGATTTGCTGGACGAACTCAATGGGGCTCAATTCTTCACTAAATTGGATCTTCGCTCAGGCTACCACCAAATTCGCATGAAGGAAGTTGACATTCCCAAGACAGCTTTCAGAACTCATGAAGGCCATTATGAGTTCTTGGTCATGCCATTTGGCCTCTGTAATGCCCCCTCTACTTTTCAGAGCCTTATGAATCACCTCCTCAGACCATATCTCAGAAAATTTGTCCTGGTCTTCTTCGATGACATCCTCATCTATAGTGGCACTTGGGCGGCACATCTTAAGCATGTAGATATCCTCTTGCAACTGCTCAGCAAGCATAAACTATTTGTCAAAATGTCTAAGTGTGCGTTTGGCATGGAAGAAGTTGAGTATTTAGGCCACATTATGGGCCGTGAAGGTGTCAAGGTTGATCCCAAAAAGATCCAGGCCATGCAAGAATGGCCTCAACCTAAGACCTTGAAAAGCTTGAGAGGATTTTTGGGTCTCACAGGCTATTATTGTAAATTTGTCCGCAACTATGGCCGCATAGCGAAGCCCCTGACGCAACTTCTCAAGAAAAATTCCTTCTTCTGGAATGAAGAAGCACAACAGGCATTTACCGCTCTCAAAACCGCCATGTGTTCCACTCCAGTCTTAGCACTACCAGACTTCACCAAAACATTTGTCATTGAATCTGATGCTTCGGGAACAGGTATTGGAGCAGTGTTAATGCAGGAAGGGCGACCATTGGCCTTCACCAGCCAACAACTAAGTGGGAAGAACTTGGGCCAATCTACCTATGAGAAGGAAATGATGGCCATCTTACATGCAGTTGAGACCTGGCGACCTTACTTCTTGGGGCGACATTTCCAAATCCGCACAGATCATCACAGTCTTAAATATTTTTTGGAGCAACGCCTATCTTCCCCCCAACAAAATAAATGGTTAGCCAAAATGCTGGGTTATGATTATGAGATCATTTACAAGAAAGGGAAAGACAACAGGGTAGCAGATGCATTGTCATGCCAATTTGAGGAGGAAAGTACTCTGCTCGCAATATCCCTCCCCATTCCAGACTGGATTGAAGAGGCTCGTGGGGAATGGTTTTCACATCCTGAGCTCTCCCAACTCATTTCTCAATTACAGGCAGATCCTAATTCCAGCAAGGGCTACTCGTGGCAGAATGATATTCTTCGCTACAAGGACAGAGTCGTCATATCACCAACATCCACCCTCAAAAGTCGCATTTTGGCAGAATTGCACTCCTCTCCCATTGCAGGACATTCGGGCTTTCAGAAGACATACGCTTGCACCAGAAGATCATTTTTTTGGACCGGCATGAAACAGGACATCCTTACTTTTGTAGCAGAATGTGACGTTTGTCAACGCCACAAGGGGGAAACCGTCAACACACCAGGCACATTACAACCATTGCCCATTCCGGCGTCAATTTGGATGGAGGTCTCCATGGATTTCATTACAGGTCTTCCAAAGTCTGGGAACAAATCAGTCATCATGGTGGTTGTGGACCGACTATCGAAGTATGCTCATTTCTGTGCTCTACCCCAACCATTCACACCTACTTTGGTTTCTCAAACTTTCATGGATCAAATCTTCAAATTGCATGGCATGCCCACTTCGATTGTGTCCGACCGCGACCCAATCTTCACCAGTAATTTTTGGCAGGAGCTCTTCAGAATACAAGGCACTCAACTCAAACTCAGTACTTCATATCATCCGCAAACAGATGGTCAAACCGAAGCCGTCAACAAGTGCCTAGAAACCTACCTTAGGTGTTTCACTTCAGAAAAACAACACCTTTGGGCACAGTGGTTACCTCTGGCGGAATGGTGGTATAACACCAACTATCATGCCACCACCAAAATGACTCCCTATGAAGCAGTCTATGGACAACTTCCACCGTCCCCTACTTCTTATCTCACGGGGTGCTCCAAAGTACAAGCAGTGGATCAACTCTTACAACACCGTGCAACCATGCTGGCCCACTTGCGCGAGAATCTTCACCAAGCTCAGAACCGTATGAAGCAACAGGATGACCAACATCGCTCAGAGCGCCAATTTCAAGAAGGGGATCAGGTCTTTTTGAAGCTGCAACCATATAAGCAAACATCACTCAAAGACAAGGGCTGTCAAAAGCTCTCTCCAAAATTCTACGGACCATATCAAGTACTTCAGCGCATTGGAGAAGTGGCTTATAAGCTGGCTTTGCCACCTACAGCAAAAATCCACCCAGTTTTCCATGTATCGTGCCTCAAGAAAGTGATTGGGAACAATTGCCGAGTTCAAACCAGTCTACCTGAATTGGATGAAGAAGGATCAATCTGGCTTCAACCTGAACAGGTTCTAGACACACGAGACAAGCACCTGCGTGGCCGCGTGATTAAGGAGGTCCTAGTCAAATGGAAAGACACCTTGCCGGAAGATGCAACTTGGGAACCAGCTGCTATTCTTCTGCAGTTTCCGCAGCTTCAGCCTTGAGGACAAGGCTATTCTTAAGGGGGAGGGCATGTTAGGGTCCCACCCTAACCCCCTTATTTATGTCATGGGATCACGTCATAGTCAAGAGTCAATAAAGCCCATATTAATAATTGTAAGTGGTTAACCCGCAATTAATGACGGGACCACAGTTAGTTGCAAATGGGCGGAAGTATTAGTTAGATGGTAAATGGGCGGTAGTATTGGATAGATAGTATTAATAAAATCCACGATATTGGCTCGTGGTATTGCATGTATGAGTCATATATAAAGTATAGAGACTCCCTGCGAGGAGTATTGTGTCGTGTTTTGTAATCGAGCTCTGCTCTATTGGAGGTTGCCCCCTCGAAGAGGCCTATGAACATTTCTCTCTGGATAATAAAATCATTGCTATTCTGTGCTCTGGGTATATTTTCTTCGCATATTTTGTGTTCTCGGTATCTTTTTCTTCGCATATTCTCTGTTTGGATATCGCTTTGCAGGTTAAGAGCATAACATAGCATAGGTAGAGGCTCTACAGCTGAGTGCGTAGAGGCCTAGTAGTCCACAGCTGAGTGCGCGGACCCCTGTAGCTGAGTGCGTAGGGAGAGTCGATTCTATAATCATCTGGAAGTATTAATAAAGAGAAGTTTCTGTCATTTCTACGTCTTTATTTCCTGTTTATGCATCTGTTATATTAGGTATGAATTTCACTTCTAATGCTCATATGATGTGCGAATTTGTATAACTAGAATGGTTATGTGAATGCAAGTAAGAACATTTGTTTACGCGAAGATAATTAAGATATGTCAATAAGATAAGTAAGATACTTAGCCTAGTTTGGGAAATAGTGCAGTTCGCTGCCCTAGTAGTGCGAAAGGAATTCAGCTCCTGGCTAGGGCTGCGCAAAGGCCGATTGTAACAGATCCCGAAGGTACTGAAGGATAGACCAAAGTGCGAAGCCACCTGCGCAAAGGTAGGTATAGTTGGAATAAACCGACATCACAACCATCTCAAGGGTGCAGAAACTTGGTTCCAGCATTCCCCCATACTGCTTTAGGTGAAACTTCAGTCTGCGCTCTGTGCACTAATGCCGAAAGGGCCAGTAGTGTAGGGATTTGTTTGGCTAACTAACGCTGAACCTGGGTCAGGCCCCCTCAAGCCAACACTGAACATCTAACGTCAATTTACAAAACTTTATATAGGCAGTAGTAGAGATCACCCTTCTCACTTATACAATCAATCAATCAGATACCAAACTCCTTATGCATTCAGTTTTACATTTAGATCTAAGAATACTTCATTGACAAACAGTAGTAAAACAATAGAACTAAAAAGATAGATCAGTCAAATCTGGAGAAAAGGCTTTTCATTTGTATACTCTACTTGGAAGAGTAGAACCTACGTGTACACGTGCTTTTACCGAGATGAACCAGTGTATAGATCTGCAAATATTAACTCATGACTTTGTCGTTATGCCGGACATCAGACAAACCCAGATCATGACATTTAAAGAATAAAACGGGTGTACATAATCAAATCTATCCCAACCAATATCAGATCATTCAATGATAAGTCATTTCAGGTCTCATGATCCTGATCCAACATTCAAGGTGCACAAAATATTTGAGATCAAATCAAAAACATAGACCCTGCAACATATACTTCAGATAGAAGTATTCCTTAGAAACTCTTTCACTTGCACACTCTGACCTTATGATCTTCTCCTCCTTATATAGTTTTAGGCCTTTCTCAATACCTCGGACAAAAACCACTTAGGACCCGTGGTATTCTTGGACGGGATCAAATAGTCATTACTTTGCTCAATATTGTGGGCTAATACCATGGTATTGATCCCTGGTATTGTCTCCTCTTGGATTTCCTTGATTTTCCAACATATATGTGTTTTTCTTCTTGTAAAATTGTGTGTATAAATATACACTCTTTTTATTCTGTGAACCAGCGTGTATACATTGTTTTGACTAAGTGGACCTGCGTATACATCTTAAACTATTTTTCACCATCCTTTACCTTCAACTTATTCATTCTGATTAGTAGACTTTAGTTCCATCTTCGTGTTCTTCTATAGAAATGCCCTGTTACATCTATATGGACATGTTACATTGTGGGTTGTCTTTCATCAAACTTGAACTGACCTATCAGTGAGTTGCCATTAAGGACAACACTTGTATCATAATGTTTAAATGGTTTCTATTGTGATTAGGTGGTATTATTAGAGAAGGAGGATTTTGGTTGATGTTCAACCCTCGAGGGGGATTCATGGCACTACTTAGATCAGGATATGATTTTATCTCAATAGGGATCGCAAGGGGTCCAAGTTTGGGAGTTTGTGGGTCTGTCTCAACAAATCATGGTTCTACTCCACTCATTTCTCCCTCCCTTTATTTCAATTTACAAGAATTCCCCTCATATATATTAGAAGGATTGAAGTGTTTGATAGGTGTATCTTGAAAGCTTTGTTCAAATCCTTCAGTTTTGTTTTGAATCTCAGAATGAGCTACAATTGATGACTCTGCTACTTGAGGGGCAATGGTAGATCCCTTCCCAAATATTGTTCAGGGACCTACTGACACTTGAGATTCAGATCTCTGAATGATTTCATCTATGAAGGTCGATCTTCCAAGGCTAGCCTAACCTTGGGTTTTTGTGGCATTTGATAGAGATTTTTGTTCTATATCTACATGGTTTCTATTCTTCTTCCTAGTCATACACACCTACATAATTTAAATGTATCAACCAAAGGTTGGCGTTGGCACAAGATCTTTACTTAGTGCATCTCTAGGTTCTTACATTCCGTCTTCAATACCTGACCCTTAAAAGATACAATCTATCGCTCTTTTGGCAACCTTGTTGGGCCACTAATTTGTCATTGTTATTATCACTTTTTCACGTCTATTTCATCCATTTCTATCATTCTTTATCACATAATTTATCATAAATTATCATATAATTCCATTTTATAATTATTTATGCTCTCATGGATAAATATTATTTCTTCTCCTTTATTTTTAATAAATTGATGATTATTATGCATGATTTTACCAATGATGGTTTATTAATGAATTTGTTATAACATCACTCACGATTTTAGCCTCCAAGATCTCTTCCAAATTGAAAATATGATTTCGAGCTCATAATCAAATATTCCAACTCGGAAATTCACTAGAATAAGAAGTGTTTTGCGTTGGACATTTTGGACAAATGAAGGAGAATCTATAAAATCTGAAATAGGAGTTTTGTCGAGAATGGACCGAATTAGTTTTGTGATTAGTAGTTTTCCAAAATTCGGTCTGTATTAAGAGAAATGAAAGGTTCTTCAAAGATGATTTTCTCAGATTTGTTGTTGCAACCATTTTCCAAATTCTTCCAATTGCAATATCAAATTTGACTTGTTCCTGCTAAATGTTGATGGAAAGATCTTTCAGATATGATCTTGCTAATCAATTTGTTCTATACAATCCAAATTTGTAATGGAAATCATTTTGTAATCAACTTTGTTGTAACTTCCCTTTGCTCTCTGTGTATTTGAATGAAAACAGAGATCAAAGAGGAGGGGAGGATAATGAGGGGGATAATTAGGAGATAATGAGGAGATAGGAGATGGATGATTATGAGATAGGATGTAGGAGAATAGATAAGAGATGAGAGATGGGAGATGAACAATTATTGAATTTGAGGAAAAGCTAAGAGCTTCATTATGTTGTAATTATTTCTCTCATATATTCAATAAAGGAATCTATCCAATGAGTTCTAAATCTGTTACTTGTAATCTGATCTGAATTATATCTCAAGGCAGAACTGAGTCTTGGGCAGTTAGGCCCACTACCTTGGACGAGGTGTTGCCTTGAACATGTAAATTAATGTAGTTATGTGTTTTTTTATTTTAATTTCAATTGTCATTCCTTAAAGTAGATTTCCTTTCTTTTAACTAATTTGTTGTTTGTTGCATTTTCTGGATTTGTTATTTCATCCAATTTCTAGATTTCATTTGATTTACTACTCTAGATTAGCATTTGAATTATGTTGAGTGCAATAGATTAAATTTCCAATTAAGCAATGTGTGGTTTAATTTAGCAATGATTCAAGTTGTGTGATTAACATAATTGTTTTTCCTGTCATTTATTTTCTTCTTTTTAAATTAGTATTGTTATTAAAGTCTTACATTTTATTTCTTGTTGAATGAGGTTGATAGTATAGAACACAATCATATAGAACCAATATTAGCTTTTGGTATTGTTATGCATATATTTTTCCAATTGCCTTGAAATAAAAATACGCTCCTCGTGTTGATAATTAATGTTCAAGTGATTAGTTGTTTTTATTAAGCAATTAATTTTACCCAACATTTTGGCGCAGTTGTTGGGAACACAGTCAAATTTCACTACCACACTAATATCTGGTTGTAGATGCATACCTGACTTGGTGAGAATTGGATATTAAAGATGGAAGGTAAGAACCTACGTGCGCATCCTGGGGAACTAGTGATGGGTTTACCCTCACTAGTCAGGCTTAGGTCATATAGCATGCACTGATAGAAGTAGGAATTTTAGAGGTAGAATTTTGAAAAAAAATCTCATAATTCCACTCAAGTGGTGATGTAAGCACCACCCATTCCACTAACCAATTGATAGGAACATTTGAAGCAGGAGCCTCAAAGAAACACATGAAGAACATCTTCTATTATAGTAAGAAATGGCTCACATTGCAACTTTTGAAATCCCTATCAAAGATCTACGAGTGACACAAATGCACATAATTCCCCCATCTACTCTACAAAATTTTCATGGTTTGGCAAATGAAGATCCATACACATTCTTATTTGAGTTTGAAGTACTTTGTAGAGGATATGATTATTGTACTAATGATCAAAGGTTGAAAGTGTTTCCTCTTACTCTAAAAGGAGCAGCTCTCCGATGGTTCATGAGCCTTGGTGGGAACTGCATCCAAACATGGGAGGACATGAAGAACGTATTCTTGAAGAAGTACCAAGACTATTGCAAGGCCAGTGAAGATATTTTTAGTATGATACAAGGGAAAGATGAAATCTTGGAGGACTATGTAGAGCAATTTAAATACAACTTCCAAAAATCAAAGCATAAGCATTTAAAAAAAGAGATCTTAAAAACACTCCTTCTTAAGGGAATCAAAGGTGAATTTTTAGAACTCTTAAATTTGATAGGAAAAGGTGATTTTTTTAGCTATCATATGACGATATTTATGATTCATGCATATGGTATTCAAGAGGAATCTCCAAGGCTGGTAAGAATTCTAGAGAAGTTTCTTCTTTCTTTTCCAAATCTACTACAAGAATAGGAGACATAAGAGTTGAAATCAATGTTTTATTCGAAAATTTTAAATATGATTTTATTAGCTCTCTAAATTCACAATTGCATGTTTTGCAGGTTGAGAAAAATTAGGTAGAATTTGATGAAGTGTTTTGCCCTCATTACCAAAAGGAGCATCCCATAGATAGTCACTCTTCCTTATCTAGGATGGAAGTAGCATATCAAAGAGATGGGGAAGCTGCAACAAGGTCAAAACCATGGAAACCATGGCCTACATGTATGGTTCAAAACACTTCCTCTCCATTTTCTTACTTGCATAATCCATTATGGAATACTCCTGTGTTAGGGAAACCATGTCAATCTCAATATAACCCTCACCAATCTTGTCTACAAGTTTGGCATGGTTCATCTTATGATTACATGGATACTCTCCCACATCTTGTAGCACAAACACATCATCCATATTCTTTTCCAGCTTTTCAACAACATCTTGCTTGTCTATCAAAACCATCCACACAACCCAATCAACTACATCATCAAAATCCTCCATGCCCTACACAATTTCTTGCTCAACTCATTCCACACCCTCACCATAATAAACCAGTACAACATGCTTATAGTGTTGAACTGCAAAATTCACCTACCCTTCCCACCCATTCTATCTCACATGCACCATTTCAGAAAACTTATATTGAGATTGAGAATGTTTCAAATCCAAAAATTGTAGAAGTTATGGAAGAAAATGAGGTTTCTTCTAGTTTGCATCAACAAGCTATTTTAAAAACTCAAGAAATTCATGATATGACGGCTATGGGAAATCAAGAAAGTAAAGGATATATTGAAGATTGGTTTCACTCCATCATTTTTTTGCAGCATAACTCCATACTTCAACAATTTTTTGACACCATCTTTTCAAGGGAAGTTGGCTTCTCATACCCTACTATTTATTAACATGCATTTTTCAAATGTGGGTATATACATACTTGAGGCCTTATTTTGAAAATGGCTCCACTGGAAGTACTCTTATATGTAAGAATATTCATTTTTCAAAGCAGAGTAGGTTAGTATAGAAAATAAAATAAATAAGGACATAAATAAATACATTACTTTTTATGTAAAAATAGTTGTTTTTGTTGGAACACGTTGTGGAAATCAACATCGGTGATAAATATTTTAATTTATTTGTGTATGTAGATGTATTATATTGAAAATAACATTTCTACAAACACTCATATTCATTTTTATCACCAATTTAGAAAAATTGCTTGAAAATCATATGTTTGGGCTTGCGAGCTTGATCAAAGTTTTGAAAACACAGTCGGGACAATCATGTTTTGAGGGACCAGAAGGGAATAATTTTAAAACCTGTTTCTATCCTATGTAGCCCTTGATATCTATTTTCCAAACCAATTTGAATCACTCTGTTTGTATTTGAAACAAAGAAGTTATAACCAAAACATTGACAGGGTGTCTAGTAGGCAGCTCAAGAACAGAGTTGGGACAGTCAGTTTTTGGAGGCCTAAATGACTATATTTTTAAAACCTATTTCTATGGTATATTCCCCTATGAATATAGTTTACAAATAAATTTGAATCACTCAATTTTGATATCGTATGAGAGAGTTATGACCAAAATACTGACTGTCTATCGTAAATCTGCACTTTTAAAACTCTGTTTTTCCAGTTGTTCACTTGCGTATTTGACCCATCAATTCTTCTTGTCTTCAAAACCTGTTTCTATTGGAGATATATACATGAATATACTTTAATCTCCAATTTGAATCATTCGAATCCGTCATCAAATGAAAAAATAATGCTTAAAATATCCACTGTTGGTCTAAGCTAGGAAATTGAAAATGATTCTGTTATGCAGGTCGTTCTAAGTAAATTTGACAGATCATATCATGAAATTTTTAAAACCTATTTCTATTGGTGATATACCTTTAAAGTAGCTCTCATTTGGCTTTGGAATCACTCAAATCAGACAAAAATAAAAGGAGTTATGATTAAAACACTGCTAGTTAGTACGGTCGTCCACTACTTTCCCGCAGGCGACAAATAAATTTTTCTTTGTTTATCTTTCCATGGATTTGTTTTACAGAGTAACTACTTGTTATTCTTTTCCTATGTCTTGGATTATGAGGGCCCGATCACCTCTCTTATTCCATGGTTTCATGTTTTATTGCAGGTAGACACTCATTTTTTGTAGGTTCCAGGAGAATAAAAGAAGTCAATTTATGAATGAGTGATTCTTGAAAGAAATATTAATGAAACAATGGTATTTCATCAAATTCATTACCTAACGAATTCATAATAGAAGAAATGGAGAATTGATTTCCATTTGAAGATTCATGTCACTGTTGTCAAAACATTTTTTCAAGAGATCATTTTTTTTCCATTGACAGATTGATATTCCTTTAGGAAATAACATCATAGCAGTTGTAACTTAATTTATTTATTCATTTATTATTTTTAAATAAAGTGTTGTTTCTTTTCTTATTTCTCTTATCTTCTTTTTTTTTTAGGTGTTGCTTCCTTCAAAGTTGTAGTTTATGTTCCGTTGGTGAATGAACAGCTGATGTTCGGTAGAACGAACAACTCCGATTTGTTTTTGGGTGTGTTTAACAGTTGTTGTTCAATCAATTGATCAGCTCCAATTTATTTTTTTTGTATTTTATTGTTCAATCCATTGAACAATTGTTGTTCAATCCATTGAACAACACTGTTTTTTCGTATTTTGTTGTTCAATTGATTGAAAAATTGTTGTTTAATCCATTGAACAACACTGATTTCTTTTTTCTTCGTATTTTACTGTTCAATCGATTGAACGATTGTTGTTCAATCCATTGAACATCAATGATTTCCTTTTTCGTATTTTGTTGTTCAATCGATTGAACAACACCAATTTATTTTTGCATGTTTTGCTATTCAATCGATTGAACGATTGTTGTTCAATCAATTGAACGACACCAACTTATTTTTGTGTGCACGTTTCTATCTAATCGATTGAACGATTGATGTTCAATCAATTGAACAACACTTATTTTTGTGTATGTATTGATGTTCAATCTATTGAACGATTTTTGTCCAATCAATTGAATAGCACTTGTTTTTGTGTGTTGTTGTTCAATCAATTGAACGATTGTTGTTCAATCAATTGAACAACACTTATTTGTTTCTATGGTTTTTTTTTTGTTCAATCGTTTGAACGATTATTGTTCAAACATTTGAACAACACTCTTTGCATGTTTGTTGTTCAATCAATTGAACAACTATTTTGTTGTTTTGTTGTTCAGTTGTTTGAACGAATGTTGTTCAATCAATCGAACCACACCTTTTGCATGTTTGTTGTTCAATCGTTTGAACAATTACTGTTCAATCAATTGAACAACACTTTTGCGTTTTTTCGATTTTGTTGTTCAATCGATTGAACAATTGCTATTCAATCAATTAAACAACACTTTTTGTGATTTTGTTGTTCAATCAATTAAACAATTCTTGTTCAATCAATTGAACAACACTTTTTGGGTGTATGTTGTTCAATCAATTGAACAGCCCTGATTTTTCTTTTTGTGTGTTTGTTGTTTAAATTGGTAGAATGAATAACTGTGATTTCTCTTTGTTGTTTCATCGTCGGTCATTCTTTTTGCCATTTTTCTTTCTCTTTTATGTTTCAAATAAAAATCATTTGTTTGGATTTGGAATTTGTACCTGAGATAAATTAAAAACAGTAATATTAATATCGTTATGACTTGTAAAACCTTTTATGGCTATCTTTATTCTGAAACTGACATGGTTCATCTATATAATGACTGGCTGAATATCTTCTCTTTGGACATATCATACAATGATTTATTACCTTAATACCATGTTAGTTTAGCTTTCACACTTTCAATTGATAAATCCATTTGATATGATGATATGGGGGTAAAAATATAATTCTCATTGGCATTTTTTTGCTTCTTACGACATCCCTGACTCTTAAGGAGTAAATGAGTCTCCCTCTTTTTACAATAAAAGCATCAAACTATGAAAATATGAAAATATAGAAATATGAAAATGCAACAAACATTGTCTTAAGGAGGATAGGGGATCTCATTACGAGCCAACCTACCATGATCATAAGGATGTAACAAGTGACATTCCATTATGGCCACCACACCAAGGTAATGGCCTTCTAGATAGGAAAAACTATCAGAATGACAGGAGGTCTCATCACAAGCCAGCTTGATCACTTTTTTATATCCTGGTGAATGGCGCTATGATTATCTGGTTACCATGTCAGCATAGTGGTCTTTTATAGCAATAAAAAAAGAAAACCATGTATATACTAAATGGAGGATTCTGGCTCATTTTTGGGTTTAAAAACAACCCTGTCAAGGCTATGAACATCTGCTAGCAGCAGTGGCTCTACTTGTGGTATTGAAGTACTTTGCTACACTACCAAATAATCTCTATCCTATTACCCCCTATGGAATCATTTCTAAAGGAGAATTTACCATTTGAAGAGCATTTCTAATTCAATTAGCCAACATGCATGGTAATCTATATCTTTCTATGCATTATATCATTATTGTCCAATCACTCGATACCAACAATCATTAACATTTATCGTCGGTCATGTGTTCGTCGCCTTTCCACCTAAGGTAAATATATATTTACATAATGATCTAATCTTTGTTTTATTCTTTTTACGGGCATTTCAAATCTTTTGACCTGTACTACTCTGATTGCTTTTGTCATATTTTACGCCGCTTTGATTGATTGTTCGGCTGCATTTATGAATCCTCAATGTCCTTTCCCTTTTTCCTATGCTTTATGGTCATGGACGCCCTTTTCTAATTGGAGGGGGGAAGGTATGCATTATGGGATAGCATGCGTAATAATTACCGAACTCCGCCATAACTTGCTGATTTGAAAAAATATTATTATTGCATTTATACAAAAAAAAAATCTGATTGAAATCTTTTCGTGCAGCGTATATGTTTCTATTCAAAACTAAAACTGTGGATTCAAGAAAATTGCATGCGAAGTAGTGAATTATTTACAGGAGAACAGAAAGTATGAGGGGCAACTCTATTCGCAACAAGCCCACACTATTGCAACTAACAAAAGATTTGTGGATCAGATTCGTGCATCAAAATGATCTGATTTTTGGATCAGAGAAGCCTTAATATAGTAGAAAACTACTTGCAAAATTTCAGCAAAATCTCGTTTGTAGTTTTTGAGAAAATGGTTAATGAAGTTTGTCGTTACTTATATCATATTTTGCTACAACTTCATATAAATATAGTTCAAAGTCAATGTGAAAATTGTTATGCCTTCATCAACATTGCTAAAATTGAATATCCATTATTTGAAGAAGAAGTCATTTGTTCCATCAATTTCATGAGTTGGGATGAACATTTTTACATTATAGCTTGGTTAATACAGAGGCTTTGGGTTGCATGAGGGCATGCAACATATTCAGTTTGGGGGTATGTTGGGCCACTAATTTTTCATTATTATTATCACTTTTTAACGTCTATTTCATCCATTTCTACCATTCTTTATGACATCATTTATCATAAATTATCATATAATTCCATTTTATAATTATTTATGCTCTCATGGATAAATATTATTTCTTCTCCTTTACTTTTAATAAATTGATGATTTTTATGCGTGATTTTATCAATGATGGTTTATTAATGAATTTGTTATAACATCACTCATGATTTTAGCCTCCAAGATCTTTTGCAGATTGCAAATATGATTTCCAACTCATAATCAAATATTCCAACTCAGAAATTCGTCGGAATAAGAAGTGACAATTTTGCATTAGACGTTTCGGACAAATGAAGGAGAATCTAGAAAATCCGAAACATGGGTTTTGTCCATAACTAACTGAATTAGTTTTTTTATTACCAGTTTTCCAAAATTTGGTCTTTATTAAGAGAAATGGAATGTTATTCAAAGACGATTTTCTAAGATTTGTTGTTGCGACCGTTTTCCAAATTCTTCCAATTGCAACACCAAACTTGACTTGTTCCTACTGAATGTTGATGGAAATATCTTTCAGATATGATCTTGCTGATCAATTTGTTCTGTACAATCCAAATTTGTAATGGAAATCATTTTGTAATCAACTTTGTTGTAACTTCCCTTTGCTCTCTGTGTATTTGAATGAAAACAGAGATCAAAGAGGAAGGGAGGATAATGAGGGGGATAATTGGGAGATAATGAGGAGATAGGAGATGGACAATTATGAGATAGGATGTAGGAGAATAGATAAGAGATGAGAGATGGGAGATGAACAATTATTGAATTTGAGGAAAAGTTAAGAGCTTCATTATGCTGTAATTATTTCTCTCATATATTTTAATAAAGGAATCTATCCATCGAGTTCTAAATCTGTTACTTGTAATCTGATCTGAATTATATCTCAAGGCAGAACTGAGTCTTGGGCAGCTGGGCCCACTACCTTGGACGAGGTGTTACCTTGAACATGTAAATTAATGTAGTTATGTGTTTGTTTATTTGAATTCCAATTGTCATTCCTTAAAATAAATTTCCTTTCTTTTAACTACTTTGTTGTTTGTTGCATTTTCCAGATTTTTTATTTCATCCAATTTCTAGATTTCATTTGATTTAGTGCTCTAGATTAGCATTTGAATTATGTCGAGTGCAATAGATTAAATTTCCAATTAAGCAATGTGTGGTTTAATTTAGAAATGATTCAAGTTGTGTGATTAGAATAATTTTTTTTCCTGACATTTACTTTCTGCTTTTTAAATTAGTATTGTTATTAAAGTCTTACATTTTATTTCTCGTTGAATGAGGTTGATAGTATAGAACACAATCATATACAACCAGTGTTAGCTGTTGGTAGTGTTATGCATATATTTTGTTGATTGCTTTGAAATAAAAAGATGCTCCTCGGATTGATAATTAATGTTCAAGTGATTAGTTGTTCTTATTAAGCAACTAATTTTACCCAAAAAAATCTCCCTGGAAATGGCACCAAAATGTTGGGTACTAAGTTGCTACTAAAGAATGAAATTAATCCTATGTCCATTAATTTATCAACCTAGGGTTCGTCTTTTTGTTACAAGGTTGTCAACACAGTCTATGCAAGGATAGTGCTTTAAATTAGTAGGGCATATGTAAGACTAATATAAAGCAAAGGTTATGAAGGAATACTTTCAAAAAATACTAGGTCTTATCAAGCTATAAATAGGAATAAATCACTGTGCAAAAATCATAAAACTGTTTAGCTATTTCTTCGGAAAAAGATATTAAATTCCACCAAACCAATAATCCGCGTTACAATGCAAAATTTCAGAATAATCTATAACACTCTTCAAAGGAAATTCACTCTTAATTACTAATTACTATAATCACTCGTAAATGCTAACAATAAAGTGTGGTAATGGAAATTCACTTAGTTACAAAGTAAATCTGAAGATCCACACATTTGAATAATAAAATCTGAGAACTCATCCAACAGAATAGTAAATCTAAGCATCCACACAACTGAATCGTAAGTCTGAAGATTCACACAGCTGAATAGTAAATCTAAGAATTCACCCAGGGAACAACAATTCATTCAAGTGAAAAGTAATAAAAGGTAATAATACAAGGAAGACAATGATCGTTCCAGTGACTGGGCCCACGGTCTCCAGAAGTAACTAGCTTAAAGAAAATTCAATGTACTAGATGAGAGTTGATCCATTTGAACTTTCATTGATATCAAGACGAAATACAAAATGGTCTGTAAAACTTTAAGGAAGTATTTTTGTTCAATCACCTTTTACAGTCAATGAGAATAATCAGAATCATCCCTGGCTTACTGAAGTTTAATTGCATTGATATATTACAATGTATTTCTAATGTTGGAATAGTAAATCTATCCTGAGAATCAGAAGATTCTCACGATTTCTTATTTACATTATAAAATCTCTGAGATAACAGATTGTATCCTTTCCTCGATTGTCCCATACACATAGGTGTGAATCCTTAATCAGCATGCCATGATTAGCCCAATAGTTCTTCCATAACTTGGTTCCTATTCAGCAATTCGAGGGAACAATAATCATCCATCAAATGTCTCTTGTACATAAATTAACCCAATTTTTGAATTTATGATATCTTAAGTATTCAAATTAACTCATTAAGAAGGTAGACTACTAAGATGTTATTAACTACTGTCTAGAGCTTCTATCTTTCAAATTATTATAAACTAAACTAAAGAACTTGAAAAACAAATCATTAACTGAAGAAACAAAGGAAAGAAGCATATCAATTCGACAACCCAACAATTATATCGGACGTTATATCATCTTGCACCTCCAATATCTTATATCCCCGATATCTTCTTCCTCTGATATTTCTATCAGAAATTTTCTATCTATTTCCCATCAGAATTATTTCATTGAAACCCCTGATATCAAACCCTGACATAATTCTCTCGATATGACTTGCGCCTTTGTCATCAGGTTTTTCATCTAATATCCTTCATGACCATTATTATGTCAAAACCTTTTCACATCAGAAGTTTAGTTTATCGTGACTCTTTAACATAATTCCTCTGATATATTTCTCTGATATAATTCCCCTAATAAGATGACATGATAATCCCACGTGATTCCTCACTTGTGCACTTAATGTTTGGTAATTTGGATTTATGGTTCTTGAAATTATAAATGCCTTCATTCATTTCGCCTCGATATTGTGAAGATTTGCTTAAAAGGAAAATAACGCTATGGTAAATTGCATTATTTGTGCTAATTCCCTGCCAAAGAGAAATAATTTGACTCATCTCTATGTTTTCTATGCATGAAATCTTTGATTCCCATAATAACAAAGGGATGTCGAAGGCAAGAAATGGCAAGAAGAAAACTGCAACACAACAACAATCCACTGCTCCTTCAACTAAAAATATTGAAGAAAAGAATGTTATGTCAGGACTGTTTTCCGATACAGTTTTTACTAAAGATTCTGGGAATTCTTCATGGGAAGCAATGTAAAAATTATTTGAATATGAAGGGTCAAAGGTTACTCATAAAACAGCGGTCGCTAATGATTCTACCCTAGTTTCAAATACAACTTTCAGTGATGTAGAAAATTCTTTTCTACACAAAATTGCATCCAAACCAAGATTTATTCCCTATACCGATACAGTTCAGTGGGTCATGGATAATCTAAGTATTGTTGATCGACATATTATTAAAAACAAGCACACATTTATTGGGTATTTTTCCAATGAGAATTTGCGAAGAATGTATCATCTTCCTCAACCACAATGCAAATATGACAAGGAATACATTGAGGCATTTCTTAAAGAGCATAAAAATGCATCGGAGCCAATAATAGGTTGGAGAAAGGATTCAAACAAACAAAAAATAGAAGAGATTGGTAAGTATGTTGTAGACTCTCTCATTGGTCCTTATTCTCAAATTGCTGCTATGATGTGTAGGCTTCATGCACTCCCTAATGTACAAAAATTACCTGACCAATGGGTAACTCTAATAAACAAAGCTTTAGAAGGGTTTATATTTGATTGGGCGATTATACTTTCCAACAATTTAGCTACCCATATTTTAGCCTTTAGGAGTAAATGCAAAGTTTCTGGAAATATATTCTCTCCTTTCTATATGAGTTCCTATGTCATGGATGCTTTATGTTTTTCTATGGACTTTTCATCTATGGGATGGAAGTGGACTCTTCAAGACCAAACTCCCATTCATATTTATCATGATACTTTATGGGACTCCAAATATCATCAGCATTTCTATAAAATATGCCACAAGGTCATATTACCAACCTTTCAGGTTATCTTTGATAAAAATGCAGCTCGTATGTCTCCAGAAGCTGAATTTGGTCTTCTCTGAGTAGGGAATTGGATTGGTGAAGAATCATTTACATATATCAGGGTATATGGAAGTCTAGAAAATACTCATGTTTTACCAATGTTCATCCAGATAAACTTTTGACTAGGAATATAGCCTATAAAACTGTGGGTAATGATATTTCCAAAGTATTGAAGGAATCCAACAAAAATATATGGCCTTATTTCCCAACTCAATTTCGTATATTTTCTTTAGATAATTATAAGCATGCACAAACTGAAGTAAAGGTTATTCAAGATCTTGGTTTTCCTACCATACCTAACAAAAAATATGATCCCCATCAAGTGGTTAAAAACATCACAGCTACGTCAAGTATTAGATAGTTTGTTCATGACCCGGATAAATTTGATGATTTATTTGAAAGGGCTTATTCTTATTCAATGGTAGCACAAAAAGTAGAACAACAATTGACCCATCAAGAAATGAATCAGTTTACACAATACGAGGCCTCCAGGCTAGCGAAACTTCCTATGGATTTATTGCTGGTTCCTCAATAGAAGAATGTTCATGATAATGTTGAAATTATTGGATCTACACAATCGATTGACTTCTCAACCAAAAGTAGCAGTTTCATCTTATACTTCTCAGGTAGAAGGATTTGTGCTTGATTCTAGGTTAGAAGAAATTTGGGAAGAATATAATCAAGCTCTATATTCCAAGACTGATGAGCCTTAGACTACTAAGACTCATCAACAAATGAAGGTTCGGGACATTCCAAACAATCTTGAACAAACTCTGATAATAATGAAGGTTCCTGAGAATTCTTTGGATGATAAAGATGTAGAAATTATACCAACATTTTCTTCTTCTGAAGTTGTTTTAAGGATTGAGGAGATTCCTCCACTAGACATTTTCTACAGCCCTCGGCACAAAGATATAGTAAAGAGGGAGAGAAAGAAGAGAAAGCTCGACCAGTACCAGGCATTAGTTCCTGGTAATGCATCTTTTGAAGTGTTATGGAAAGGCTCCACAGCAACTCCTATAGAGGAATTGGGTAGGCTTACTCAATTTACAAGTGCTTATGCCTCAGCCACAGAGGTTCAGCAACTACTTAAGGAGAAAGAGGAAAAAATTTCACTATTAGAACAAAGTATTGAAACAGAAAAGAAGAAGATAAAAAAGCACTGGTAGGCACAATTGACAGAGCTTCATCATAGATTTGACTCTCTCAAAGTCCAATATGATGTTGATACACAAGCCAAAGATACACATATTCAAGAGCAACAGAGAAAGATTGAACATCTGAGTGTCAATCTAGAGTTGACTGAAATCAAGAAAGAGGCTAAAGAGTCAAACACTCGTCTTTCCCAGTAAGAGATAGTCTTTTGCAAAAAATTGGCTATTATTCATGATCAATGCAGGACAGCTCCCTCTCTAGTAGATCAGCTATCAGATATAAAAAAATTAATTTGAAGATATAGAGGAGAAAATTTCTAGTTTCTTAACCTAGCAGGAGAGTGCAGAAGGAAGATCATTTAATCTTCCTAAAATCAAAGAGATTATTTTTAGAGAGTGGGATATTTTCATTAACCAAGCAGAAGCAACAATTTATTAGGCACGGGACATTTCAAACAATGTCATCAAGGTAGTCAATGATAATTTGCTTCAATCAAATCTCATTCTGAGTTGTCCCAACAGAACTTTACCCGATATCAAACTAATGACTAAGACGTGGCAAGAATATTCCAAGAATAGGGTTGAGTTTATTGATCAACTGACCATGACTAACTTAGAGAGTCATTGGAAATTCTTGGTAAAATCACACAGCCAGTGGCTAATGCTTCAATTCCTAAAAAATACTACTACAAAAATGTTGTCGTCATTGAAAGATGCGATCTTCATGAGCCAGATGCGGATTCCACCAAAGTCTCCACCTGAACTGAAAATTTTGATTGATATCTATGAGTTGCAACAACACATTGGAGGACAGTCTTCCTCCCAAGCATAGGCAATTTGTTGTAATTGATTCCAAATATGTTCCTTTTAGTTACTTCTGTTTAAGACTTCTTGTAGTTGTTATTTAATTTTCTATCTTTATCTTTTGTTAAGAAACTATAAATTCCCTCTCTCATATAGAGAGAGGGTTCTTAATTTTTGTAAGAGAAAACTTAATCTGCACTATTGTAATTAAGGTTTTTCTTAATATCAAGTTGAACCATTATCTTCCTATGATGAGTAGATTCATGATATATCGGGTACTATTATTCTTTATTTTTTTATTTTCTTAGAGTAGAATGGAATTCTTTTTTTTTTCACCATATATGTGTTAAAGCAATCTTTCATTATCACTATTGATGTGTCTAATTGAAATTATAAATTATATGTGAACAATGAGATCTCAGTATATGTGGAGATTTAATCAACTAATTTAATTAACTATTTAATTAAATTAGTTATCTGTCTTTAGGTTAACTTCATAATTACATGATGATCTATATTGTTATGATAATTGTGAAATATTTTATACCATCAGCTTACCCACGATAAATAGTAATATATTAATCTTTATTTCAGTTTCTAGTCATATTAGAGCATTATATATTTATTTACTCCATTTCATATAGTTTTATAGAAAGGAAACTGGTCCCATAATTCCATTCGGAGCCATCATCCCAAACAAAAAAGGATATGTTCTAAGGTCCCAATTGGGTGGTTTCCCCCAATGTTGATGCAGTCATTCAGGACCATCAACATTTTTGGTGCTAGAAGGAGGGTCATCAGACTATGAATGGAAACAAAGTCTCATCCTAAAACTAAAATTCATTCTAAGAGTCAATCCCCCTCAAAGTATCCACCAACTTCAAGATCTCATTCTAAATCTCCTAGTTCTAGATCTGAAGTTGTTGAACCAGCCACTAAATCTCCTAGCTCACTTCTAAAACCAATCAGTCAAACTTCTACAAAATCACTTGTAGAATCTCCTAAAGTGTAGACTTTAATTCAGATATTGGAAAATTTCAATTTCGGTAGAAAAAGCTGCTCAGACCAATCTATATGAAGGAAGTTTCACTTCATCTCTTCCATATTGTAGAGTTTTAACTAGATCTTAGAGTGAGAAACTCGAAATCAAGCCTTTTGAATTTCCATTGCCCACTCATAGGAAAAATAAAAATACTCCAGATATTGAATCTTTAGCGAGTGGGATTATATCATCTTCCCCACCTCATACTCATTTTGTCGATCTTGCTTGTTCTCATTCTCCTTTTCCTTCTTCCTATCATCCTTTATCTCCTTCTTCCATTCACATTCCTCTTCCACATTCGACTAGTGCTATTGTAATCAGTAGTACTACAAGGGAAACCTCTTCAACTATCAAATCTCCTACATCCTCTTCATCAAGTACAACTTCTTCTGGTCCTAATACTCCAAGAATGGAAAACAGGCCACGAAATAACCCAAGGGAAGTTTCAATGACACCGCCTTTACATCTTCTCCCTAAAGACCCAAAAAGATGGCTACCTAAATATAATCTAGATGATGGTTTACCTACAGAGGAACACCTTCATAATTTTATGCTGGCAATCAATCTCAATGGGGTTTCGAAGGAAGATGTAGTTTGTAGACTATTCCCTTATACATTTGAAGGATCTGCAAGGTCTTGGTATTTCTCTTTACTAGCTAGATCAATCACAAGTTGGGATACATTTGAAGAACATTTCTTGTTAAAATTTGGGGATGATTGAACAACAACTACCTTAATCAATGATTTATCAAATCTCAAATCTAACCCAAATGAGAAAATCAAAGGCTTTAATTCAAGATTCAACAAATTATTAAATAGAATCTTAGATACCTCCATACCTAGCGTTGATGTACAAATTGAATGGTATATTAATGCCCTTCCTTCAAATATTGTGATGTTTGTAGATAGAGCTCAAAAAAGAATACTTCTAGATAACATGAAAGAAGCTTTATTTGTTGAGAATAGATTTTTAGCTCTTGAAAAAAAATATGCCATTGAAGAAAGAAGACAAACCAAGAAAGTAACCTTCAAAGCTTAGTCCAAGAAAAAGGCTTCTAAGGAATCGTTTTGATTTGGAAGGATACAAAAAGTGCTGAAAACAATGTCAAATGAGATAGTTGAAATCGAAAAACTAGTTGTTGGATCCTCAAGGAAATCCTATCAACCTTTTAGAAGGAATTAACCCTCACAATCTCAACCACCTGCTGAAATATAAAATGTAGAGTCTGATGATGACGAAGAAGAGGAAGAAGCATTTTCATTTTCCAATGAAGAACAAAAAGAAGAGATATTCAAAGCTCATGGCTTATGGGACTTTATCCTGACCACTTCGTAGAATGAAGAAGAAGAAGAAGAAGCTTTGCGAGTAAGTAATAGAAGCAAAGGACCTGTTGATACCACTTCATCAAGCAAAAATAAAAAAAACTTCCACTCCTTCAATTAAAGATATAGGTATGACTAAAAAGACTCCTACTCAACCTTCTTATTCTTCTTCAAGTACTTCTAAGTCTCCTTCTCCATCTACTTCATCATCTAAAACTTTGATAGTTTCAGATAATATTGAATATAGTACTATAGAGGACATGAAAAACAATAAAACTAATATTTCTTTATATGAGGTTAGTAAATTGAAACAACAACATAAATTGCTACTCAATGAGTTGAATGGTGCTCCTACATCACCATTCCCTTCAACTATTGTCACTTCAAAATCCAAAAAAAGAAAGCATAAACCCCCAAATGTTCTTATAGATAAAATCGATCATTTTGATTCCATCTTGATTGGAGATATATCTAACTCTCACACTCCTCCATTTTTGTTGACTTTTGAAATCTTCAAAAAAAATGTTCACAATTATTTAGTAGATTCAGGTGCATCCTCCAATATCATGCCCTATTCGGTATGCCTTAAATTGAATGTTACACCTCAAAAGTCTATTGTGAAAATTGTCCAATTAGATAGAAAAAAGTCAAAGTGTTAGGAGAAATGAATGTTATTTTAATGAGACTATCTTCAAACCAAAAAAATTGTCAAATAATTGATATATTGATTGCCAAAATTCCTAAATTTTATGGTATCATTTTAAGCAAGGATTTGTCTGAGAAACTACATGGTTATTTCATAACCGATTGGTCACATCTTTGGCTCCCTTACAATGGAAAACCTAATCAAATTCGTGTTGATAGGTAAAAGCACATGAAACACTTTGTGACCAATTTAGATGAAGAGAATGAACCAGTAGTGTTCACAAACAATCTTTTGGGAAATTTTTCTTCAGAATTTTCCTTTTCCTGCTAATTTTGTTTTGTCACAAGTATAAAAATTATCACGAAAAAATTCATCAAGATGTATTAATATTGTAAATAATATTGTAAATAAGTGTGATGAATCTTTTTGGATTATCTATTTTGATGAATCAAAGTCTAGTGATGGTGCAGGAGCTAGATGCATTTTAATTAATCCAAATCGAGAGAAAACCATGCTTGCATGCAGATTTAAATTTGATTGTACCAATAACGTTTTTGAGTATGAAGCACTTGTTAAGGGTTTGCGAAAAGCTATCAGTCTTGATGTCAAGTATCTTAAAGTTTATGGTGATTCAAAAATCGTTATCAAACAGGTAAGGAACATTATTCATTGTGTTTCTAATCATATTAAACATTATCAATCCTTGATTAAGGATTTAACTACTCATTTCATAGCATTAAATATAACTCCAATTCCAAGATTATAGAATCCTAGTGTTGATCTCTTAGTTAATGTTTCTTCAAAGCTCATTTCTCCAGAGGATTTTAGTCCCAATAGATTTTCAATAGAGTTTATTTTTCGCCCCTCCATTCCTGATAACATAACTAATTGGCATGTATTCAACAATGATAATGGCATTCTAAGTTTTTTAACTTATGAAGGTTCTTATTCATATCAGATTATCGATGAGGATGAACATGGTAAGTAGCTTAATAAGTCTTCTAAAGAACTTGCCAAAACCTGTAGTAAAATTAGAAGGCTTATATGATTTGAAGGATAGATTCAAGTAATCTACCAACTGTAAACTCCAGAGTATTACCTTAAGATTTGAATTGGTTAATCTAAGGTCTAATGAAAAACCCTAAAATATCAATTTACGCCTTGGACTTTCACCTAATGAGAAATTTTCTTTCATTCATTTATTAAGGAGATACAATGATGTTTTTTCCTAGAGTTATGATGGTTTAAAAACATATGACACATCTATAATTCAACATAATATACCGATTTTGCATGATGTAAAACCTATCCAACAAAAATTTAGGAAGATCCATCTGAATCTTAAAGCTCAAATCAAGACTGAGTTAAATAAATTTCTCAAATCCAAGATTATTTTCCCAGCTAGACACTCAAAGTGGGTTTCAAACCTCGTTTCAGTTAGAAAGAAGAATGGAGACATCCGAATTTGCATTGATTTTAGAAATCTGAATAGAGCATGTGAAAAGGAAAATTTTCCTTTACCACCAATGGAACAAATCTTACAATCTGTTGCAGGTTCTAAATTGATGTCATTTTTAGATGATTTTTCAGGATATAACCAGATTCTTGTACATCTTGAAGACAAATTCAAAATCACATTTAGAACCAAATGGGGAACATACACCTATTTGAAAATTCCTTTTGGATCGATAAACACTTGAGCTACATTCCAAAGAGCTATGGACATCACTTTCAAAGTCTTGATTAACAAGTTAGTTGTTGTTTATTTGGATGATATTACAATTTATTCAAAGGAAAGGAATAACCATCTTCATGATTCAAAACAAATTTTTGAAAGATGCAAAAAGTTTGGAATTTCTCTGAATCCTAAGAAATCATTCTTTGCTCTTAGTGAGGGAAATATCTTAGGCTTTATTGTTTCAAAAGAAGGAATTAGTATAGATCCAGAAAGAGTTAAGGCTATTTCATAAATATCGTTACCTCATAACAAAAAATCTATGCAATCCTTTCTTGGAAAAATCAATTTTGTTAAACGCTTTGTCCCTTATTTTTCATAAATTGTCATGCCTTTACAAATATGATCAAAAAGAAGACAATCTACAAATGGGGACAAACTAAAAGAACATCTTTTGAATCAATAAAGAAATCCATAATAGATGCTCCTTCATTATCATCGCCCAATTTTTCTAAAGAATTTGTCCTATATACTTTTTCTTCTGAACAATCCTATGTAGTAATTTTAACTCAACCAAATGAAGAACAAGTTGAATATCCCATTGCCTTCTTTAGTTATAATCTACAAGGAATAGATTTGAATTATTCAAAAGTGGAAAAATAGGCTTTTGCAGTCTTTAATCCAAAAAAACACTTTAGACCATTTCTCTTCAAATCACATACAAATGTGATTGTACCTTTCCCAGCAGTTAGGCAATTGCTATTCAGAGAGAACTAGAAGAAAAGAGATCTAATTGGGTCACATCCTTACAATAACATGACTTAGAAATAAAACCAACTAAAATAGTTAGAGGTCAAGGTTTCTGCAAGTTGATAACTCGAGCTTTTAATAATTCAGCTGAAGAAGATTTGGGGAACGATGTTCAAGTTTCAGAGGTATGTCCTGTTGATATTGAATCTTAGTATGTTGATTTAATTTTCTACATGAAAAATGGTTATGCTCCAAATGAACTCGATTACAAGAGAAAAAGAGCCTTAAGACTTAAATCCGGCCAATATCAACTTGTTAATAATGTTTTGTTTAGAATAAATTATGACTTTGTCTTACTTAGATGTTTAGAGAAGCCCAAAGAAGAAAAAGTGTTGCAAGAATTACATGATGGACCAGCTGGTAAACACTATAGCGGGGATACCACTGCTCACAAAATCCTTCATGTTGGTTACTATTAGCAGACTTTATTCAAAGATACACATGCTTATGTAAGAAAATGAAAAATCTGTCAAACAACTTCAGGGAAAGAAAAGAAACCAGCCTTGCCTTTGCAGCCAGTCAATATTGAACAACCTTTTGAACAATGGGGACTAGATATCATAGGTGATATTGTTCCACACTCTTCTAAACAACACAGTATATTTTAACTGCTACTTATTATTTCACCAAGTGGGTGGAAGCAATACCCTAAAAGGTAGTCAATTCTAAAATTGTTATTGATTTTATCAATCAACACATAATTACTAGGTTTCGCCTTCATAGTGCTCTTATGTTTGATAATGCATCATACTTTTCTGGTAATGCCATTACTAAATTTGCACTAAAGTGAGGTTTTAAAGTGAAATATTCTGCAAATTACTACCCTTAGGAAAATGGATTGGTTGAATCCACCAACAAAATCCTCATAAGAATTATTAAGCGAACTATTAATGAAAACCAAAAGAACTGGCATAAGGGTTTAATTTTTTCTCTATGGGATGACAGGGTTACTCATAATCTTCTTTAGGAACTTCTCCTTATTACCTAGTATATGGAAAAGAAGTTGTGTTTCCTCCTAATTTCAGTTTACCTTCACTAGCCCTAGTGCAATCTGTTAAGGAACAACCTTTCTCTTCTTTGCAATTAAGAATGTCTAACATTATAAAACTAAAAGAAGGAATAGGTAAAGCCAAGCAGACTCATACTCAACATCAGCATATAGGCAAATCTTGGTTTGATGCAAGTTCAGAAGGTATTAAAATTTTTGAAATTGGTGACTTGGTTTTAAAATGGGATAAAGCCCATGAAGAAAAGGGAAAACATACAAAGTTCCAAAAACTTTGGCTTGGCCCATTTCATATCATTGAAAAGCTTGGCCCATCAACTTTTATCCTCCAAGATTTACAGGGTAAGAGAGATTCTCTTCCCGTAAATGGGCTAGTTTTAAAGAAATATTTTTCTTGAGAATGCATATTCTATTGTAAATATGTAAATAATCATATGTACATATCGGTGTCTTTAGATTAGTTGTGTTGAATAATACTCTTTTGACTTCGTATTGGGTTCTCTCATCATTAACATGGAATTTATGAATTAAAGGAAAATTATTTAGAAAGAAATTATCACATTGAAGTTTAGTATTGCACCTATTCTAATATCTAATATCTTTATCTCCATTAGCTTGTGAATTTTTCATAACTTGAAACATTAAAAGATATTTTTATCCTTTGATCTGTCATATACAGTTTCTTTTAAAAATAAAGACTATTTAAAGTTTTATCACCTTATGAATTCAATTGTCATCCATAACTCTTGAGCATTTTTACCTCCCCATCCATTAATTTTACATTTTTAGAGTGTAATTCAAAAATATTTAAACTTTAAGGATAAGGGGTCTCATTA